>OU612046.1:41393959-41853959 GCA_914767935.1 Coremacera marginata | reverse complement strand
AATAACTTTAGTTTAAAGCTAATTTCATATAAATATATTGCGCTATACTGTATATTAAATAAATAAACTATTCTTAGCTTTCTGCATTTGATGTCAAATTTCTGTTTTCACTGTTTTAGTGAGTAAGCAAAATTAAAACCAGAAAAACTAAATTAAATTAAAATACTAAAACAAAAAAAAAAAAAAAAAAAAACTGTAAATCTAGCCAAAAATAAGTTATAAAATTATTACTAAGCAGCTCTTCGGCTTATTACTCAGTGCAAAGCACGAATTGCAAACAAGAAAATTCGTTGCATGTACTGTGTGACAAAAATATTGCTCATTTCCTTATATTTGGATTAAAAGAAATTATTTAGTCTTAAGCAAATAATATTATTATGTATATTATAAGCAAATATTTAGTAATATTTTTAAAATATACAATATTATATATATATATATATATATATACATAAAAATATAAGTAAGTGGAGCAGATGTGGTCTTTAGAAGTGGCCTGCATTGTCAAAATTGTGTATTTCGTCAGACGATGTATGAAAAAAATTATAACGAATATTTTGTGTATCGAATATTTTAAGTGTATCGAATAAAACGTAGGTAAATTTTTTAAATTTAATGAATGTACAGAAATTCAGTTGGAGAAAATGTAAAGACATAAGAGATTTATAGTAATTGTTAAAGTTTCTTATTTAAACTTTAATTCAGTCTTTTTATTGTTCGTATTTTACTGTTCGGTTACATTAGCATAGTCGCGAACATGTTTAAAGTATTGTATAATAGAGCATTAGGTTAATTTATAATTTAATGCTTCCTTGAAACTCATAACGTATACAGGGTGTGCTATATTTTATGTTGGTTATAATCATTGAATAGCTTTGACATTTATCAGCTGTTTGACTTGAATAGACAGTTTTTTGAAACGTCAAATCAGTAAAATTTTAACTATGAATCGCTTCACACCGAATCAAATCGCCGAAATACACAAAATCGCCCAAAAGAACGTTCCAAGGACGTTCTGGAAAAAGCTTTGTCACCAGGTTGTTTGTCGATTTTTTTGCATAAAATAATTACAGAATGTTAATAAACTTATACTTTATGATAAACAAAAGTTTTCAATGAATTTGCTGTATCCATATTTCTAAAAAACATCGCAAAAAAAATTTTTCTTTTTAGGCTGACGCTATAAAATCATTGCTATACCATCCGAGATGCTCAAAAAAGTGATGGAAAACGCTTCAAAAAGAGAACATTTAGCTACATGATTGATGTTGTATTCAAAAACTAGTCTAAATAAATTCTAATGGATTAATTAAATACAAAAATTGGGGTTTTTAAAGTAATTCAGCATTCACATACCGACATAAACGATTGCGCACTCTGAATTTATGCAATTAAAAAAAAAAAAATCAGTTTCTAAATCAAAAACTACCAAATTTTGTTTTGAGAATTTAAAATTTCCACTACGATACAAAAATTACCATTTGTTCTGTCCTATGAACCAAATATACCTTTTCGGAAAGAGGGGGAAAAATAAAAATACAGGTGTATCGTCGTTTCCAGAATTTTTTTTTTGTGTCTTAAATTCTATAGTGCCCCACAGTGAGATATCTCAATATATGTATAGGAAAAAATAGAAGGAGATGTTAAAATTTTATGAAACCTAATTTCTGTAAGAATAATGGCACGCTGGTTGCAAACATGTGGTTTTTAGTACCGGTTCTCGTTGGTTAAAAGACCGATTTTTTTTTTTAACCGACTTCAAGTTCGTCGGTTTCTCTGTTTTTTTTTTTTTTCTTTTTTTTTAAAATGTATGTACATCGATTACTCCTAAACCATATCCCTGATTGCCATAATTTTTGGGGAACAGATAGATATCATAAGCATGGAGGTGCCCGTACAAAAGTGGGCGGTAATCGAGAACTGGGCGGGGCAATAATAGATCTCGCAATAATAGATACTACTGTGTCTCGGATAATATTAACACTAGGGTACTGCAATTTAATGCAGGGGTAGGCACAATTATTACAAATTACGGGCAAGAAAATGGGCGTAATTCGACAAATGGGCGTGGCAATATTAGAAAAACAGTGTATCTTGAATAATTTTGACGCTAGATTACTGCAATTTAGCATAGGGGTAGGCATTATTATTGCAAATTATCGTCAATAAAGTGGGCATTATTCGACAAATGGGCGTGGCAGTATTATAAAAACACTGTATCTCGAATAATATGGACACTAGGGTAGACACAGTTAATACAAATTACTGTCAAGAAAATGGGCGTTATTTGACAAATGGGCGTCAAACCGTTAAAATAATTATACATTTAGAAATAAAGTTTCATAAAATTTGCACAACTCATTTAATTTTTTCCCAACACAGAACCACAGAATTTAAAACGTAAAAAAATAAAAATTCTTACGTGTACATGAAAAACGCAGATACACGTACATGTTTTTTCCACCCCTTTCCGAAAAAAGTATATTTCATTCATAGAACAGAATGAGTGTAATGCAGTGTTATAAGTAAATTTATGTTTAAAATAAAAGTCTTTTCATTTGTTAGGATTTTTAATTTAAAAATCAAATTTTCTATAAATAATATGTTTTTCGAATAAGAGAAAAATAGCTAGTTTGATTTATTGATTCTTTGTTTACATGTTGGCAATAGTTATATAGCCTACACTATAGAACGTCAGACCCTCGTCATTGTCATGGTCATGAGCTCAAACCTCGTGGCTCTTTCGGCGTTCTTTTAATCCTAAGAAAAAAGATTGTTCTTTTCCTCACTCGTCAATGCTATACGCGGTCGCAAAATAATTGTTTTTGCATGTGTATTCGCATGTTATTGAATGTTAGATCGCTCTTTCGAACAATTTTTTTTTTTAAGTAAATTACGCCACTGTTCTATAAGCATATAACTTAATAACTGAGCTGGTGCGTAGAAAAATCAACTGACTAGCACGCGTGCGGTCCAGGTTCAATTCCAGAAGTGGCAACTTTCAAATTGAATATTAATACTAATAATTATATTAAACTCTTTGTTACTAAATACCTACAAATATGTCAAATTTACAGGAACATAATACCACTAGTTTGAATGAAATTTTTTGATATATTCAATTTTAAAGGAAACATTTTTTTTATTTTAAAATACTCCTTTTTGTTTTAAAAATAATTTTGTTTCTTCTTTCGAAAAAAAAATTTCACTTTGATTTAAAAAAACAAATTTCTTCGCCGTTAAAACGAGTACAATTTTCTTTAAAATTTAGTAAATTTTCTTTGATTTTAGGATGTTTTTTCTGAGTGTGACTATAAACAAGCGACAACTTCCGATGATATTTTCCAAATTTTTAAAAATTTTTTAAAACTAACGCTTGTAAAAAGTCTACTTGAAAATTTACCGTTTAAAACTTAAGATCAACGCAATACAAACTACTCAATATATAATTTTTTTCAAATATTTTATATTTTTTCAATTCTGAAAACAAATATTCAATAATAATATTAAGATTTTAATACGTTACATATATTGAAGGAATATTCATATGTTCTGTGAGAAAAATGGTATTTTTTTTATCATCTGAGTAGAAAATTTGACATACATATTTGACTCAACTGCACGTTTAAATAACTGTTCTTTAATTTCTTGATTATTTATACTAACAAAGGGACGAAGTGTGTTATGTATTGCTACACGAAAGATATGACTTTTAAGTCGTTGCAATTAAAGGAAAATTTGCTCAAAAGCTTATTTCTGCAGTCGAAATAATACTCCTAATAACTGCAACAACTGATTTGGGAAAAACTAAAGGCCGAACCGAGTTATGCGTAAGCAAACAAGAGTAAGAGAGAAAAAGTATGTACTTAAACGGAATTGTAAGGAGCCGCCCAAGTTTAGCGTAAGCATTGCTTTCGTTAAGTTCTTAATTTTCCTTCACTTTTGGAAACTTGGGGGAGAGCGTTCGACTTTGTAGTTTGCTAAGCGGACAACCTTAGCAAAACTGTAAAAATTTTGTTGTTAATTTCGGTGTATTTTGAGCTTAATTAAGTTATATACTCTCATAAATAATTTTCATAAAAAGTGTTTTGTAACCCCTTGTAAAATCAAAACAATTCTTGCTTATCAATTTATAAAATACATAGATGGATGAACTAGATGACGTCTACGAGTATGATATCGACACTGTTGCGCTCTCAAACTAAAAAAAAAAAATGTGGTATTGCTATATTTTTAACAATAATTCAATGAAAAATCCAATGCTGTGTTAATTGTTCTTATTGGTTCGAGTAAACAAGATGCATCTAGTGCAGTGGTCATCAACGCACAGTTCAAGCAGCAACAAAGAGAGCTTTCCGAGTGCGCAGCTTCACACTGAAACAAAAAGTTTTTAAAAGCTCACGCACACCTTTGTTGCAAGAAAATATTCTCGAGTGTTGACTTTTCAATACAACGTTTTCTTTTTTTATTTTTGAGTTTGTTTTTCGCTATTTTGATATAGAAAAGAACAAAATTGGTAAAAGTGCTGAATAGAATGTAGAAAGTGTTTTAAATAAAAATAATAAGAAAAAAACAGAAACTTAAAGAAGATAAATTGGGAATGATAATTTTGAAGGACATTTTGTATATTTCCCTTTTTTTATAAATTATAAACAAGATTTTAAAAATATCTGAGAGATCAAATAGATATTCTACCATATTCAATATCCATTATGTGTTCAGTGAAATTGTTTTTCAACTGCCCCCTACTTATAACAAAAACTTTAACTTAAACTACAAAATTTTGTTTAAATTAAAAATATCCAAGGATACCATTAATAAGTAAACCAGAGTATTTCTACTAAAAAAATTAACCAAAACAAATAAATTAATAACATAACCAAACAATGCAATTTTGATTAAAATATACTAACTGTAATTAACAAAAATATTGAAGTACCTAAAAGTTACAATAAACCCAATAGTTTAAATATCCTAGAAATATACTGGCAGTTGTTCACAGCTTAGCAAAAATCAAAAACTTAAATGAATAAACATAAGAAAATTAAATAAATTCACACATTAAAGTTATAAAAAAAAAAAACAAAAATCGAACATACCAAAATAGCTACATAAGCCAAACCTTTAAAATTCAATTACTTACATATACATTACGTAGAAATATTCAAGGTAAACCATGAAAGCGTAAACGTGTCTAAACTCCTAATTTATATACATATACATACAAACATTTATAGGTATACACTAAAAGGTAACAGAACTTTTTCATATATAGCAGCCTATATAAGGATATCCTAAGAGTTCTGAATGAAATAAATCCTACTTAAATAGTTAAATATAATACAACCATTGATTTTTGATGTCTTGTGTTAAGCAAAAACAAAAACTTAGCTTAAGTTAACGGTATATTAATTTAAGCTTTCATTTTGTGTCATGACATAAGCAAAGAGATGCACTCTAAAAAATGAATACTTTATTTACACAAATATATACATGTATTTAAATTATTATGTATATAGCAAGAGGCCAGTACGTATACTTTGCGTAAATAGTTAATAATCAAAACATATACCCTATATTTATTAAATTAAATATATATCCATATATTTATGTGTAAGCTATACATAAAACTACTCATACTTTAAATTGAAGTTTAAATATAATTTAATAAAATGTATTATAAATTCACTCATATAAAAAAATAATCGTGTTTTATTTGTCCGTTGAAATTTTGGAAAACACAATAATAGAATACTACTTAAACTATACAACCAGCTATAGAAAAATTAAAAACAAATACTTGAACTCTTAAAAGTATTGGTTTAAAATGCAAATTCAAAATTTGTATGGGAAATGGCAGTATGTGAAAATTGTTGACACACACAATAATATTTTATCTAAACAATAACTAAGTGGCACATACGATTATAATTTACTGAATACCAATTCAGCACTGGACACCAAAGGCGGGTGTCACTCTCAATTTTTATATCCCAACGCGTACTGCGTAAGAGGTATATTAACTTTGTCATTCCGCTTGTAACGCCAAGAAGGAGGTGTGGCAGGTATAGAAAAATATATATATTTTTGGTCAGCATCACCTCCTGAGTCGATTTCCATGTGTCCGTATGTCTGTCCGTCTGTCAACACGATTACAGCCGTAATTTTAAAGATATTGCGATGAAATTCAAAACAAAAGTTCATTTTTAAAAAAGGAATATCAAGTTCAAAAGTGGACCAAATCGAATGAAAACCACGCCTACCTCCCATACAAAGTGACTTTATATTGACCGTAAAATGTCTTGAAAATCCACAAAAATTAAAGAAATGTCTTGAAATTTGGCACGTAAGCTTTGATCTAAATCCTGGCCATGAAATTTGGAAAAATCGGATGAAAACCACGCCTACCTCCCATACAAAGTGGCTTTATTTTAAAAGTAAAATCACTTAAAAATCTGATCAAATTAAAGAAATGTCTTGAAATTTTGCACATAGGCTTTGATATTTAATATAGATCATCACTATAATATTCGGCAAAATCGGATGAAAACCACGCCTACCACCCATACTAATTAGCTTTATATTATCCGTAAAATATCTTAAAAATCTGCAAAAATTTAAGGAAATGTTTTAAAATTTTGCACATATGCTTTGATATTTAAAACAAGCCATCTCTATGATATATGGCAAAATCGGATGAAAACCACGCTCACTTCTAATGCAAAATGGCTTTATTGTCAACTTAAAATCTCTCAAAAAATACAGAAACGTCTTGAAATTTTGCACATTAGCTTTGATATGTAATATGAACCTTCTCTATGATATTTGGCAAAAGCTGATCAAAACCACGCCAACCTCCCATACAAATTGACGTCATCAAATCAGGGAAATTTTCGTTAATATATAAAACTGAATGTCATGGTGTATGTCGTGAGTAAAAACCTTGAATATACTTCAATATGCCCGCGGGGGGGGTATTTCAGCTTCGCTACCCTGCCGAAGCTCCATCCTTACTAGTTTAATATTGTTATTGTTTCTATAATTCTGAATTAGTTTCTTTGTCTTACCAATGGACACCAATGTCATCTCAATATTATTATATTGAGATGATATTTATTATAAAAAAGCCCAGTAGGTTTAGTTTCCAAAAAGGTTCATGTTTCCACAAAATTTTTACATTAAGAATTTCTCAGAAAAATATGAGATATCTGGAAAAAATTGCAATGCAAGCGAAAAATTACATAGATTTTAATTAATTTTTAATATCTCTTAAAATTTCTTATACCATTCAAAAGATTATAAATTTCTTAAATAATTTTTTTATTAAACTATTATACAGTTCAAGTTGTACACCCTTTGAAAGCAATTTGCTAACTTAACAGGGCAGGAACATTGAGATTCATACCAACCTAGGTTAGGTCCAGGTGAGGTCGTCAATTAATCGACCATCGGGTTATCCCGGTGTCTGAAAATGCAAATAAGAGGAGAAAAACGGGAAATTTTTTATTTCTAGACAAAACACACAAATTAAAATTTGTAGAATATATTGAAGCATTCTCTGTGCTAAACTACATTGCATTTCTTGCACTTGACCTTTTCCTGTTTTATCTGTGCGAATACTACATATTCAACATTCAGCGACATTTACGCGAAAACCGAGTGGTACAGCATTTCAGATCGAAATTGCTTGCTATTATTTATCGCGTGTACATTGGTTCCGTTTTTGCGTAGAACGCGATGCTGCGTTAAGCGCGTTCATCAATCATTTCTTTCCGCAAAGGCGAATTCAACAGTTGTTCATTCGTTTGTTTTATTCCAAGATAGCATGCGGCATTTTCAACGTTGCCATTTGGCCATTTTTTCTAGCCCAAAGTTAGGCGCAATGCATTGACTCGAGTGCCCGAATCAAAATTTTTCTAAGGATAGAGTCGGAAAATGATTACGAAATCCTTATTTTTATAAGTAAGTGATTTCAAACGTGACACATTTCTTGATATTCATCCTGAACTGGTCACTTGATCCTGGTAATAACTAGATCAGAATTTTATATAGACTCCTTAAGTAGGGATAGCCTTAGGAAAACCTCATATACACCTGATTAGATATTGATAGGGTTTCTTTAAAACGACTATCCATATCATATCCGGACCGTATCAGTATATATATAAGGTGTTCCTTTACTGATTTCCACTCGGGCGGTTCATGGTTGGATGGTGCCAACACCATTTTCGTTCCATCGAGCGTCAATATTTAATTTTTTTTTAATGATACCGGTAGCAAAATATCAAAAAGCAGACAGGCGACACACGCAGAGGAATTTTTCGTTTACCGCAACTGAAAAATTAGGCAACTATGCCTCTTTTGCAAGCTGTTGTCGCCTCTTTTGCAAGCTGCAAACTAGTTGTCGAAAGCGGATAATGAAGTGTAACTGACGAAAAATATCGGAAAAATAACAAAAAGAAAACCGAAAGAATAACGATACGCAATTCGTTTTAGTAAGAATAGCATTGCGCTTGATCAAATACATATATTGTCCTTGGCGCACTGGAAAAGTGCTGAACTCCTAACTGTGAGGTCACAGGTTCGAACCCCATTTTATTTGTACCATTTTTAACCCGAAAAGTATTCTTACTTTTATCATTCTCTTTTATTTTTTTTTGAGTACAAGGACGTGTTCGTGGAAAAACAGCCGCCTCGGCTGTTCTTTCATATGGCCATTGTTTTGTTAAAATATTTCATCATATTAATTTTAATATTATCATTGAGTACTTAAATATATGTTGGAGTTTTGGAGTAGACTCTACCATTAACGTAGCGCCATAGAAAAAACCCTAATGGTGTTAAGTCTCACGATTTTGGAGCCCAATTAAAATCACTATTTCGAGAAATCAAACGTTTAAGAAAGTTTTCATGTAATATAGCAATTGTTTCACCAGCTATAGGGCATGAGGCGCCGGTCTTTTTTTGTGGAATTCAGAAGGTATAACACAGCACTTTAAAAGTTGTACTCATTGATGCAATTATTTTGATGTTTATTAGAAATACGACTACACACAAAAACTGCAAACACATCTTCTTCCTAATTTAATAAGATAGAACGCATAAACATTCTCGTATAAGTATAATGCTCCCAAGTAAGTATTCTTCCGTGTCAAAATTTTCACCGTGTTAAGTTTTTAGACTGTAAGATTACACTGTGCAACAGTAAACAAAATAAAGGGATTCTACGGTATAGGTAGGATACTATGAACAGAGGTGAGTAAAACCTTAGTTGGGCTTCACAAGTTTGGCTCCCGTTCCATTTTTATGGCCCATTTAAAATTGTGGATCTTAGTGATTTTGACAAAAAATGGTACAATCAGTTTTTGTTTAAAAGCTTCCGCAGAAATAGAGATATCAGTTTACTGTTTTTGGCAAAGTTGCAGTTAGCAGTCTAATAAACAAACACAAAAACAAAAATAGAATTTTCTTGCTAATTTTAGGAGTTGCCGTCGAAAAATTGCGAAAAACTGCCAAAAAAAATTACTATTTATCACTTAAAAAATGATATTTTCGAAAGTCACAATAGTTGTTTACTATTCTTTTGTCTTCAATTTGTCCGAAATATTTGGTTAAAAATCTGCTTATTTTTGGGATTATCGTCGAAAAATTGCGAAAACATCTCAAAAAATCGCTATTTTTTTATTAAAGAAAAAATGTTCTTAAGATTTTAATGTTGACCTATTCAGTTTATACAAGTACATGGTTAAAAATCTTGGAGTAATTTTTAATAATGATTAAAATCTTAATAATAATGTTTTTTGAAATCATTTTTTATCAGAATTAATACTTTTCAAAATATTAGAAATTTTTTTTTGTCAAAACTGTACTTAAATTTAATGAATTTGAAATGAAATTTGAACTTTAATACCTACGGCTTAAAATTTAGTACAAAATAACTGAAAAGTAATAAAATCGGTTTCAAAAACTCGTACACTCGGAATAGATTTTGAATTAAGACAGCCATGATATTAGATTTAAAAACAACATGTATTAGTAGCTGTATTATATTTAAGTATTTTCCGTCTTGATTCTCAGATTGTTGCAATTCAAAAGTCATATGATTCAGAGTTACTTTTTCAGTTAACAAAGCTTTATAATACAATTTTTGTGAAAATTTTATTTGATTATAGCGCACAAGCAACGTTAACTACTTTCATTTCAATGAAAAATTATAGTATAAAAAAGAAAAAGTCGAGAAATAAATTATTGTGTACTTCAATGTGCAATTAAAAATATAATGCTAACTTTTTAACATTTTAATTCTAAAATTTAAACCAAAACTTAATTCTACATTTTAAACTTACTTCTAAAACTTAAACGATAACAGTAAAAAAAAAATCGAGATGGCCATTTCAGCCCTTGAAAGGACTTTGACTGAGCTTCTTATCATCAGTTGTGTTGTGTTTGTTGTAAATTTTTTGAACACAAATGATCGAGAACTGAACCAACCAGCTGTACGCCTCTGAGGTTTGCCATTGTCTGCAGAGAGGTGACGGCCGAACAGAAAAATTAATTCGATTGAAAAAACTTTCTGTGTCAGATGGGGGACTTGAACCTGGGTTCTCTGGCATATGAGCCACCCACTCTACCCACTACGCCACGGCCGCCACTCAAACAGTATAAAAATTTTATCGGAACTGATTCTTAAATGAGTATGAGCCACCACCAAAACAGCATTAAAATTTAATTCGAACTGAGTATTAAATTCGAATACAACTTTTTATTAGAAATTAAATGTAATATTCAGCAATTATTAAAATTTAATACAATTTTGGCATCGACATTATACAGTACAGGATGTTTTAAAATTTAGTCCAAGATTTTTTTACCGTGTTTGTTCACAAGTTACCTTCGGAAAATTGCGAAAACTGCCCAAAAAATCGCTATTTTTCAATTAAAAAATTAGTTTTTTGAGCTTTTTAAGAACATAAGTTATCATAAGTATGTTTAGAAAAGCTGTTTAATTTTTTTTTTTTTTTTTTTTTTTGTTGGCTACAATTTTGTAGAAGATAGTATAGAACAAATTTGGTTTCCCTTCAAGCTATTCGCAAAAAAGCAAAATAAATCAATATTTTTTTGGCCTTTAATTAAAGAAAATATTGCAAAAAAATAATTTTACGAGTATGTTTTGTTTTTGTGTTTGTTTATAAGACTGTTCGACTGTTTATAAGACCCAATCAAGTCGCGAGAGCCAAAAAAGCCTATATAGCCCTCTACTCATGCAAAAAGGCAGTGGGTAACAAATGGGGTTTATAGCCAAGTGTTACTCACTGGCTTTACACGGCAGTAATAAGGCCAATATTGCTATATGGTATCATTGTCTGGTGGCAAGCACTAGACAAAAAAACATACCTCAACATACTTCGCAAAGTTCAAAGATCAGCTGAGCAATGTATTAGTGGAGCATTAAGAAACACTCCTACTGACGCATTAGATAATATGCTCCACCATATACCACTTGATATTCTAGTAACAAAGATGGCTACCAATATAGGCATCCATCTAGAGGCCTTTTCTCAATGAAGGGAGGACACATTAGGACACTCTAGCATAAGTAAGTTCTTTCCTCCGACACCCAAATCCGTAGACTACATCGCACAAAAACTTTTCTTTGACAGGAAATTTGATGTATCCATTCCCTCCCGCGAAGAGTGGGCGGTTGGAAACCTTCCACCAAACAATGTCATCAGAATCTATACAGCTGGATCAAAATTAGATGGCAAGATTGGAGGAGGAGTCTACTCTGATACATTAAACATTAATCAGGCCTTCAGGCTCAGATCCTCCATGGATATCTACATACTATCTGATAGCCAGGCCGCCTTGAAAGCCCTAGAATCTATTGAAACAACATCCAAAACAGTAATTCGCTGCCGCAGATCCCTAAATGAGATGGCAGAGCAGCTCAAAATACACCTATGCTGGATTCTCGGACATAGAGGAAACTGCAAAGCAGATGAACTCGCTCGCACTTGAACAACCAATCAACTCTCGATAGAGAAAGAAAGTATTGGTATATCCCTCACCACATGTAAACTACTCACAAATGAGCTATCCCTAAATAAAGCCAACATTAGATAGTCAACGGGAAGCACATCCCATTCGGCGCGTCAGGTTTGGCCAAAAATCACCCTAAAACGTTCAAAAGAACTAATATCCCTGAGAAGGGATCAAATCAGTACTATGATAGGTAATCATGCACGCAGATTAAACATCCTCCACAACGACTTCTGTAGAAGCTGCAGAGAGGAAGAGGAGGAGGAATCTACAAAACAACTTCTCTGCACTTTTCGAGCGCTAGCTAAAAATCGCCACCTTCACTTAGGTAAATGGTTGTATAAAGATCTCGATGATCTCTCAGAGTTTTCGGTCTACCGAATCCTTAGCTTTGTCAACAGCTCAAACTGGTTTAAATAGAGAGGGAAAGTAACCCAATGATGTCACAATGGGCCTCACAGGCTTAAGTGTGTCTCAAAGGAGACAGCCGCTTCAACCTAACCTAACCTTATAAGACTGTTAACTACAACTTTGCAAAAAACAGTAAACCAATTTCCCTATTTCTAGCGGAGCTGTTGAACAAAAACTGATGGTACCATTTTTTGTCAAAATCACTAACACCTATAGTATCAAATTGGCCATAAAAAATAAACGGGCGCCAAACTCGCGAAACCCAGCTAGAATTTTACTCACCTTTGATCACACTATTAAACCTATACCGTGTAATCCTGTTATTTTGCCAAAAGTGTTTTTTGCGTCAAAGTGTTATAACAGACACTGAAACGAAACACGACTTAATACCCAGAGAAATTTAATGCGCTATTTCGAGGGTTTCCGAGAAAATTTTAAATCCATCTGACTATGGAATCTGTCAATGTTTTACTTTTAATTGATGACAAGCTTTTCAGGTTATTCTACACAACCAATCAAGGAGTTAATACGTCCTTAAATTGGTGGACCAATATTTTATTTTAGATTGACTTGGATAAGAATGGAAGACTTCCTAGCACACCTATAATTTTCCCATTCTCAAGTTTTTTTTTTTATACAATTTCAACGCAACTTGAAAAACGAAGGAGAAGCTATTTTTTCCATTGCAACAGTCTAAATATGGACATATTTTAGAAAGAGTGTGTTTATTACTTTTGTGAATATTGACACTTTGTGTTCCACAAACAAATCATTCTCGTTAGAGAAGAGAAGGTCCCAAAAAAGGAGAGTTCCTGAATAAATCGACCTTAGATCACGATAAGAAAAACCCTTTAGATTTTAAAGATCGAGAAAAAAATTTCAGCTCAAAAGTATAGAAAGTTAGATGTTAATGAGATGGAAAATTAATGTGATCAAACAGTAGATCATTATAGACACTATTTAATCGTCAAAAAGACTAGATATATTATTAGACAATAACTGAAGTTATCGATTTGCTCACAGACCGAGTTAATTGAAAAAATATATGTATAAGAAAAATGCATATGGAATAATTGCTAAACATTGTCCATATCAAATACAAATTTAACAAACTATTCTTGTCCAAAATAATAAAGTTCTGGTGAAAGTGATTTTCTCTCAGAAATATATATAAATAATAATTAGTCGAAATCCATATATTAACTTATAAGTTTAAAATTGTTTAATAAGAGTTTTCTTAATATATACGCATTTTTTTAAGTTTTTTTTTTCAATGCTAAGCATAAACCAAATTTCAAAGAACTTTCCCTCTCAAAATAATTTGCTTTTATACGGTTGAATGTTCATAGTTTTTCTTAAGTTTTTTTTTTTAAATATATTTAAAATATTGTGCAGTATTTCAATATTGTCAGATAGCATCGTTTTTAAATGCGCAAGGTTGTTGATTTTAAAATAACGAGATATGCTTCTTCATACCGAGTAAAATTTTATTATATTTATTTATATACAACAATGAAAAAGAATACTTATTTTTAAATCAACACAAAACAATAAAACTACAAATAGACACAGGAAAAGTATTAAATATATGGAAGATTGTTGGCACATACATATGACAAATATACATAATATACAAAAACAACTTAATTTTAATCATAAAAAAAAAAAAAAATTTGGAAGCTGGCAAGCAATACTTTTGTTTTTATCTTTCTTAAATCTTAACACTTAATTAATTTCTTGGCTTGTGAGGAATTCATTGAGATCGTAAAAAAAAAAATCTCTAACACTTATGCCAACAGAAATAAGACAGCCTTCAAAAATGATGTATCCTAATGATGTCGAATAAATGCTACCAAGGGCGCCAAACACCGCCAGCGCTGATATGTTGCATGCTAGCGAGTTGACGCTGACGTTTACGTTCCATGATTTGACTTCGGATTTTTTGAAGGATATCTTTTTTGCTGCCTTGCTGATGATAGTATTGCATGGAACAAGTCTCAGGTGGTGAAGTTGATCGAGCACTTGGATAATGTTGGCTGCTGGCAGTATTTACAATCTTAGATCCTAGCACTTGTTTTTTTGTAGCAGTTTCTGTTGCTGTTATTGTTGTTGTTGCAGGTGCTATACTAGCAAGACGATTGTGTTTAATTAATGGCAATGCTGCATCTTCAACTTCCGTTTCTACATTCATTTCCTCAACAACCCCGTCGAATTCGAAAGTAGCCACATTTGCGTATTCCAATTGTTGCATTTGTTGTTTCTGTTTTTTTACTGTCAGTTTCTGAAATTTTTGTTATATCGGGTAAGGAAAATTATAATTTGTCATATTTATCGCTTACATTTCTTTTAGATTTCTCTGCCAAGAACTTGCAAAGCTGCAATATATGCTCCGCTGTGATTTTCTTATCCTGCAATGGTTCACTGCTACTTTCGATCACATTCATCATTTCCAGACTATGTTTATGTTTCATTAGCTTGTACATAATGCCCATGAATATATTATTGACTATATTAAAGACTTAATTTTAGAATAGAAAATAGATTTGCGCACAAACGTTCACGTAGATTCTCGCGTATGGACTGTCGTTTGTACTCGGCGCTCTTGTCCATTTATATAAGAAAAAGATCAGCTACAAAAACCATGTGTTTTTCCCGCTCAAAATTTTTCCTAGAAATTTTCTTACACTTAATATTCTCTTGATCTCTCTCTCTCTCTCTCTCTCTCTCTATCTTGCTCTCAATCCTTTTGCACCAAATTTATTGCAATTCATGGGCGCCTCGCAGCATGTTCTTTTTTGGATAAAGTTTTTCAAATTGCTGAAAATTTTGAGTGGCAACATCGTGACTGCAAGAACACATGTTTTCATATCGACGAAAATAAACATAAACAGCAGACAGTGGCGGGTACTTTTTGCGTAAACATTATCTTGCAAGAAGATTCTTGAAGATTTTGAAAAGAGCCCGTCTAAAGATGAATTGACAACATTTGTGAATTCATCGAAACCACTTTTTTTTCCCTCGCGTCAGGGTCAAATAAACTGTTAAGCTGCTGCTTGCTTCATATAACACATGCAGAGACATTTATACTTAATTATACTTAATTGTTTATTTTGTCCAATATGTACTTCTGGTCAGGCTATGGGTTGGTGCGTTCATCAAAAAAACAAAAGAAAAACCGTTTCTGATATGGCCGAATTTCGGCCACAGGCGATACTAGTATTTCCTAATTCGACAGGCTACAATATATGGACTGAAAATTGCCATTTGTAATTGACATAATAAACATAATAGACATAATAGACACAATAAAAGTAATTGCTTAAATAAAATCTAAATAATCTTTTCTCCTTTTTGCTCAGCATTAGTTCTCTTCTCAAAAATTGTTTAAAACATGACACAACCATAAGGTAGGCTCATTTAACAATAGCTGCTCAAAAGACAAGTTTTTCAACGCTAATAGCATTAGTTACTTTCATATCTAATAAAAAAACAAAAAAAATTTTTTATTTTGCTCTGTGTACATTTTATTTCTTTACCTCTTTTTTCTCCAAAATAATACACAAACTATTACGTATTCTACCGGTACGACGGGCAGCAATAAGACCGACCTAGTGACCAGCGCATGTACCACGTTTAACAGTTAAAGTCTTGCCAATATGTTGATGGTTACCACCACCGTGGGGATGTTCAACGGGGTTCAAGGCGTGACCACGCCTAAGGTGCGTGGTGTTACCTTAGGCCAGCTGTTACGCTTAACCTTGTACTTGTGGTAGGCATGACCAGCCTTCAGGATAGGTTTGTCAATAAGACCACCACCGGCAACAATGCCGACCATAGCACGATTGGCAGAGGGCACAACCTTCTTGGCGCGGGATGACAACTTGACGCGAGTCTTCTTGGAGTCGGGATTGTGAGCGATGACTGTGGCATAGTTACTAGAGGTACGAGCCAAACGGCCACGATCGCCTCCAAATTGCAGATGATGGTACCTTCAGGCATCTGAACCAATGGCATAACATTGCCAATTTGTAGTGTAGTCTTGCCGCCGCAGTACAAGAACTGTCCGGTATGCATACCCTCGGGGGCGATGAAGAGCTCCTTACGAATCTTGTAGCGATAGGGATCGCAGAAATAGACGACAGCCAATGAAGCGCCACGACCTGAATCATGAATGATCTCCTTAACGACACCCCTGATGTAGCCATTGCGTTCAGAGTAATCCAAAGGTCTCAATTTTGAGGCTCCCTTACGCCTCTTGACATTGGCCTTGAAAACAGACACTGCTCCTTTACGTTGTGCACGAATAACACGACCTATTCTTGGCTTTTTTTTATCGAAAGCCTGTTAAAAAAGAAAAGAAAGAGGATGAGATGGAGGTAGAAAATCTAGCTGCCTTTTTCTAGTTACTCTTCAAGCTGATGATTGTGTCATGGTTTCAAAATGTAAAACAGTTAAATACTTCAGCCTGGCAATACTGAAAACCTTCATATTAAAACAGTTGATTGTTTTGATTATATAATTTGTTAATTTGTATATTTTTCATGTTTTCAATAAAAAAATCTCCTATTGTCTTCAAACGCTGGACATTCAGTTTTTATTTACCATAATCTACCTCTTCTTAGTTTTGATTATTAGTCTTAATCATTCACTTATTGAATGTTCTTCTAAGCTTTTAGTTTATATACGAATTTATCAGTAAAATGAGTACTTAGAATGTAATATAAGCTGTTTGGAAGATACCTTGTAAAATTTTTGTTACTTTTTTACCTTTATATAAAAGTCTCGACAAAGATTTGTTTAAATTAATAATTCTATAGGATAGTTGCCGGATATCCCTTGCAAACATTATATTGGCAAACATCCTTGTAAACTGATTATTTAAATTTGAAAAACGATAACATCTATTTAAAATTTGGCTCCAAACTATTCACATGTTCCGAAATATACGTGTACACAAAAGTTCGAACTCCGTGAAGTTTTTTTTTCTTAGCTTTAGAATTACATCAAAACCATCCAACCAAAAGCTCGCTATTGATGAACCTTTAATCAATGTTGATTCACTTCATATTCTATATCCTAAAACCCAACACTAGATAAAAATATTTATACTTATATGCCTACATATAATAAAAAACTTACCCCCCTGACTGATATCCCGGTAATGACCATGCTATATGGGGCAATTCACGTTCCGGTTATTTGATTTAAAAAAAAAAAACAAAAACAAAACACTCTTACCAGGTTTTTTATTTAAAACAGCAAAATAGCAAAATAAAAACAACATTTAAACACCGCCTCTGACCAGTCTCAGCAAGTCTTTATTGTTCCGCTTTAATGTGGCATTTTAATACATTTTTTTTTTTCAAACCCTTGCACTGAAAGCGAGCACTCTGACAGTGGTGCCACATGTGTTGCTACCGAGTGTTGCTGCCGCTGAGCATGATCAGCTTAGGCGGCAAACGCAAGTCTTGTGCGCTGCGCAATATAAAAATAGATCCTGGGAAGACACTTTGCGCCGCTCTCGCTTTATGATGTTCTAATAATGTTTTTAGTGCGCCAAAAACAATAACAACAAAAATACAACGATGCACTTGAACTCATGAGCACAAAATTTTTTTAATACATATCAGCAGCATTTAAAACATTTTCGTAATAAAAATAAACTCGACATAAGTTGAGAAAATAACTCAGAAACGTTTTGAGTTCTATTTTTAGAGTCATGGGAAAATCATTCGTACACATGTTGTATCTGCCGATACTTCTTGAACTAGCACTGAGCGCTCTCCTTAGCGTGAACTTTGCTCTCATATTTTTGATCTTTTTTTCTCCCCATTATTGGTAAATTAATGTGGAAATGAAATAGGGAATGAGTATTTAATATATATAATATATATATATATATATATATTTCAAGCAGATTTTTGGTTAATTCTTGAAACACTTTCAAGCCCCAACACTTTAGTTTCAAAAGCGTTGATTGAGTGAATGCATTGGTGTGAGAGAGAGGGAGATAGAAAGAGAGAAACATGTAAGCAAGTGCATAATTGCATTGCGTATGGGAGAAATGGGCGAGCCACATTGTCAGTTAGGCAGTTTTTCTTTTTTTCGCTTTTTGCTACACTTGCATCCATTATGCTGTTTGAGACCTTATCTTGTATTTTGTTGTTTTTTTTTTGGCTTTTGATCTGAATTTCGTAGAAATTCTTTTCCCACATTTTGTTTCGAAATTTTATAAATAAATTCCAACAATAAACAAAACAAAAATAGTTTTCAAAACTATGGTATGCAAAGCAAGCATAAATGAAACATTTTTTAACATATTGTTCTTTTTAATTTTGTTGCGAAGGCATAAATTTAAATGTTTTCCTTCAAAAAACAGATTGATTAATTGAAATGATAAAGAAGAAATACACATTTAAATACTGAAATTATGATATTTTTAAATTTTTAAAATTTTGCGGTTTAGCGTTCATTAAAGTGACATATTCACATTATTATTCAAAATAAAAACGATTTTTAATAAAATGATTAATAGTTTGGGTGGGAATTTAAGTGCTGAATTATAAAAATATATTTTGATTTAAAGTTGTGCCAATTATGTTTAGTAGTAAGAAAATTAAGTGCGTTATTTGATGTTGTTGTTCTTTATCTTTACTCCTTATGTCTTTAATTTTTTAATTTTTTTTATGATATCTTTAGTATTTCCTTAAGTTTTCATTAAATTATTTTTAAACATATTTTAAAGTTGAAATAAACATGCAAAGAAAAACATTCCTTCAATTCAGTAGTGTCTGATTGTATATGTAGTCAAAATTTAGTTGAAATAAAGTTCTAATTACATATAAAGGGTGTCCCAAAAAAATTATCGGAAAAAAAAATTAATACGTTTTCGATATTGTTAACGATTTGTCCATTATTATCGGGAACTGCATTTTTTCAATATCATTACGATATTATTTCGAGAAACTTTGCCAATATGCCTTACAGCTTCAAAAAAGAATGGTTATCAGTTTAGAAAATCACGAAAATATTCTCATGAATGATATCTATAGGCGGGAATCAGAATTCAACTGGTCCGACTCACGTTACTTGTCATCTGTGCGCATTATCCATCTGGTCAATTTATCCATCTTTGCCCGATTTTTATGCCAATACTTCTTCTAATACCCATAGCGATTAAGATTATTCCTCATTCACATTATATTATTCCATTATGTCAGTTCAAAATTTTAATCAACATTAAAAGTATTCAAATTAAGGTGCCTTACATATAGTTAAGTATCCCCTTATCAATATTTTTAACAAATAACTCACATATGTATTATTTGGATTTGTATTAACTAATAATTACTTTTAAGATAACAATTGTATCTATCTAGTTTTAAGTCATTGAGATTTCCTCTAAAACCAAAATTGAGTACTGAGCAAAACTTACCAATCTACTCAAAGAAATGTAATATTTAAATAGCATATTCTCATTCAAACTTCCTTTTATAGCATGATGATTGGATCTCTTTATAATCAATTCCTTTTTAGATAAAACATTATAGTCTAAAACGCAAAACATATGTTTAACATAATAGATTGTACCTTACAACAATTATGTCATTAATAAAAAAAGTCTCAATAAATTTTGAATTGAATTGAATTGTTTCGTGAAGCGTAAACGACAGAAGTTATCACCTTTTCGATATTATCTCGAAAAGGATCTCGATATCGAAACGACAATGAAATTTCGATATCGTTTCGATATTGCAATTACTATGTTGCTTACATCGTTAACGATATTTGCACTTTTTTAAAAACAGTACTTTTCCGATATCATAACAATATCGTCTCGTGTATAGTTATCGATAGAAATTATCACTTTCGCGATATCATCTCGATATCGAAACGATATCGTTTGGTTTGCTGGGATATTCCTTTAAAGCTGGAGATTTTAGTTTATGCATATGATACGAGTATTATAGTTGTGTATATTTCATAAGCAAACTAATATAAAATTAAAAAAAAATGCCTTTACTCTGCTGGTCTATTTAGTTTTCACAATCAGGAAACAGTTTCAGGATCTCGCGGTTAAGATTTTCAATCCCAATTATGGTGAGATTTTGAAAATTTTTCGGAACTAAGCTCTCTAATAGATAAACATTATTTGCAATAAATCAAAAGTGATCATTTATAAAATGAATAATCAAAAACCAGTTCAGTGTCTTTCACCTCTGGGCATAGGTGGGTATTCTCCTTTTTATTAATTTCCTCATTAGCTAAGCGGATTTCTTCTTCTCGTTACATTTTAACTGTTACCATTTCTAATGTAAGCAGCAGAAACTAAATCTCAAAAATGTCACCAACAAATGCAGAAGTCGTGAGAGAATATAATTTACCTTAAATGGTTAAGGAGCAAGGGATAATTTTGGTAATGAACTTTCTTTAATGAATAATTAACTGACGGATAACTTGTATGATATCACTCCGATGGCGCATCCTGTGTCACGTATTTAAATGAATAGTGAGAGGGTGAAAAACAATGTATATGTTATACAAACAAATGCTATTCACTCAAGCATTAACTGTCCCCCCCAAGAAATGGATTATTAAAAGGACAGAACTACGTTGAGATTTCCGAAAACAAACAAATGATTCCTATTCGCTGATGTTGTTGTAGAAACAAGTGGGTGACACAGACAGTTTTTGGGCGGGGTTGGAGGTACTGTGTGAGTTTAGACCGCATTTTCAACTAAAAGTCAATCACTGTAGAAGTTTGTTGTGCATGACTTAAACAAATTTCTTGGAATTGAATTTGAGTTGACTTTCAAAGTTATTATAAGAACTGAAAAAATGTATGTGTATTGTGTAAATATTAGATGCAATTTTATTGGTCTGTTCTCCGATTAGATTTAACTTTTATAGAAGAAAACGTATTGGAGCATATTTTAATTGATGGTATTATTCAATAGCTGTATTTGAAAAGAAATTTATTGAATTTATTTTATTTGAATATAAAATATTTTTTTTTCTTTTAGATAATTTAAAGAGGCTTTTGGCCAATGCTTTTATATTGCAATTTTTATTTAAAACAAAAATTAAATTTTATCTCCCATCGTTTCGTCAATTTTTTTGTTGACATCTTAAGGGGAATTTTTTTAATTAATTTTTATAACTTATATAAGCACAAAACTTTTTTTAAAAATAAACATTAAACGTTAAACATAAACACAAAAAATTATATATATTATATGCATAAGAGATGCATCTACTTGTCCAGTGCAACTTTCTACATTGTCTAGACGTTAAAATTTTCGGCAACAAAATAAATTACAAAAAACAACAATTTTATGAAATAAAACCCAAAAATTTATTATTTACTGGAAACACTTTTTGCATTTTATTATTTTAAATTTTTTTTTTTTTGATATTCAATTTTACTATCAACTGGCATTGGCTGAAGCAAAATTTTAATATTATCTGTCAAAATGTGGCATTTGGCTAATTGTTGCTAATTTTGCTTCGCCAAATTTGTGCAGCAGAAAATTGCAATTATTGGCTAGAATGACAAATTATTTTGCGATTACTTTTGCACATTTTTTTTTTTTTTTGCTACGGGAACAGGGAAAAGCAAAAAATGTTAGAAAATCGTTCGAAGTCATACGAATTTTCAAAATCGAGAACAGACCTAATCTATGAAATAAACACATCTAATTACTTTTTTAGATTTGATACAAGTCTTGATCTTTGCTTTCAAAGCAAAGCAAGATCCAGATCAGTCCTTAATACAAACCTTAGTCCAAAAATAAACAGCTGTTGATTAAAAATACAAAATTGTTGCACTCCTAAAATATTTTCAAAATCAGCTCCAATGCTAATTATGTCCAAAACGTAAGCTCTTTTAAAGGTTGTAACAAATAAAATTTTTATTGTTTCTAGCATAAATTGTTGCTTGTTTTCTTCTTTACTAAAGAATATCCTTACTCCCTTTGCTGTATTAACTAAGTCACTCGAAAGTATCAAGTGCGGATGTTCAAAAGTTGTTGTTTCTATATTTCTTATAAGTTGAATTTTTTTTTTTTTTTTCTTCAATGCGATATCTAAAAAATTTTCTAATGTTACCAGCATGCTTGAGTAGCAATCTATAACGAACAACAACAACAACAATAATGCTGCTCATTATAATTCTAAATTGGTCCTTAGACCGGCGAGAGCGATTCTTTTAAGTACAACAATAACAACAACAATAGACAACAAATACACTTATTTTTACTTTTAGTACTTTTTTCGTATTTATTTTTGTTGATTTTGAACTAAATTTGTAACATGTGTGTCATGTTTGTATGTACAAACATCTAAACATACATAACTACACATGTACGAGTATGTAGGACTGCGTGCTGTGCGTTTGTGCTGCTTTGCCAGTGTTGCATGTGGTGCATATTTTTTTTTTCTCTCTGCTTATTTAATGTTGCTGCTTAAAGTGTGTGTATTTTGTGTTTAGAAATTGTGTGATAAATTTTAATGAATTATTTTTGGAATCAATTTTTCAATCTTTTAGTATTAAGAGATGCCAAACATTTGCTTTTATTTTTTAAATGCTTTTAAAATTATTTTCGGAACAAGTGAAAGTACATGTTTAGGATTTTATCTCTTGTTTATTTTTGTACAGAACAAATCGCTGTCTAAAATATTGATATACAGTGGCATTAAAAAGAACTCGGACACGAATGCAATCAGCATAATAGCAAATTATATTATTAAAAAACAAGTATTATTATATACAAATAAAAATGCTGTTTACGATCAAAATTTATTAAAAAAAAAAAAAAAAACACGGACAAGTGGCAACATCTTATACTATTCTAAGTTTAGTGTTCACACTTAGTTCAGTGTACAACCTTAGATTCCATTTAAATAGGTAGAAAACGTGAACAAAGCTCAATCGAAGCAAAAAATATTTTTATTAACCAGAACACAAAAAATTAAAAACTATTTGTAAAATCAATGAAATAGTATACCACGTTTTTCATTACACAAAGCCAACAAGCTCTTCAAGCAAAAAAATTCGGTTGTAAATAGAAATGAATCTGGTCAACCAAAACGGTTTTGCATGCGAAAAGTAGTGGGAAGGGGGGAGGGGGCGGGGGCGGGGGCGGGTAGCTAATCAAAAAAGTTCTTTCACTCAGCACTTCAGCACTCAGCTAAGAGTGGAAGCCTCAAAACATTGAAACGTCGAGTGAACCCCGAAGCAATACGAACTGCACTTTGAAAGAACAATTTTAATTAAAGAGTAGCAAAAAAAAAACCATTTTTTTAATGAGTTGAAAAAAAAAATACTTTGCAAAAACCTGTGACCATAAAGATTTCGAGTAATGAAACCATGTTTTATATTCAGATGAGAGCATATTTATGTATGGAGAAAGCCTAACAAAGAGCTGAAGGAGAAGAACCTTTATCCAACTTTTAAGCACGGTGTCGGATCTGTAATAGTTCGTAGAAGGTATAATGGACCACAAGCAATGGATATACATTTTAAAAGAAAACTCGGTCCAAAGAACTGAGAAGTTGGCAGTTTTGACTTTTATCAACCTAACGACCCTACTCAAAAGGTACTTAACGTGTGCTTATGTATAATTGCCCAAAAATGGTTAAATTTCTTCCAAAATCAGTCGATAATAACATAAATGAACATTTATAGGTTCATTTGGAAAATCAGTTCCTTAAGAAACAAAAAGGACTCGGGACTTGAGCTTAAGGAAGAGTTGTCTTAAATAAGTCCCCTGGTCTGCAGAAAACTAATATAGTCAATGCCGCATGGCTAAAAGTTGTGAAGAATAATAAAGGCTTGCCGACCAAATGTCAACTTTATATTATTATCTTACAAAGTTATTTATATCTAACATTATATCTATATAAATCTGATTTCCTTCTTGATATGCATTTTCTGCGTGAATTATAAAGGGTGGTTAAATTTTAAGGGCCGATGTTGAATATGAACCACACCTAAACGTCACGTTTTTTTCTGTACTTCATTTGACATTTCTCAATTTCAGATTAATTCAATTTGAACTATGGAAAGATACACAATCGAGCAACGCGTTAACCGTTGTGTCAACAGCTGTTGGGTTTTATCCACATCGACAGTAGATGTACCCGGGTACTTCATACGTTTTGTATGGCAGATAGTTGCTTTTGATATACAAATATTAACTACTACCTGGATTCTTGTAATTTTCTGGTTTTTTTTTTTTTTATTTATTGGAAATATTGTCTAGTTAACAAAACTTTTATCATAATTTGGGAAAAAAAAAATTTGGTACCTAAATAATCCATTTTTACCAAAAATGGGAATTGCCAAAATCCATAAAAATTTAACAATTTCCAAATTCTTTTTTAATCCTTGTAATTTGATCCCTTTTTACCAAGAAAAATAATTAACATTGAATTTTCATTCGCAAAATTCCGTTATATTTGAACTGAAAATCAACCCCTCTTGCTCATAGTGCTATTTTTAGTACCTGCGCAGAATAATTATAACTCATAAAATATTTGTTCAATGTAAACATTTTTTTTTTGGAATGTGTAGGAAAACACGTCTACTAACAGGAACAAAAGGGTATTTGGGAATATCTTGCCTACCTACCCTTGCACAACCAGTTTTGCAGGCAGAAACATGATTTTTTGCGCAGGTTTCGTTTTGAGTAGTTTTGTATGCATAAGTCAGTTTATGTGCGATTTTTGAAGTGTAAAGACCTAAAAATTTATTTTGTGCGGCAAATATATAAAAAGTGAAAATAAAATGGATGGTGCAATTTGTAATAAGCCTGTGTGCGCAGAGCACTCGAAGGATCATCCACAATGCCTCAGATGCTGCTAAAATTCATAAAATATATTTTTTACTTTCATTATAATGATTTTCTATAAATAAATAAACAAATTTCCATAAAATAAACTAAATATTTCCATTTATTTCTATATATTTGTATGAATTTTCATAGAACATCAGCTGTTGACGCTAGGTCATTTTCTAGTAACTGGGTTATATTTTCCAAACGGTTGGTCCAATTGACCTGACATTTCACACCAATATCAATTACATATTTCCAAGCTATGATACGAAGTTTCATCAAGATTGGACCAGCCGCTTGGAAGATATAGCAATATAAAGTGAACTTTGCCATTTATTTCTATATATTTGTATGAATTTTCATACAAGTACCCGGGTACATCAGCAGTCGACGCCATTCCACTAACTTGAATTTGGGCTGTATCGACTGAACTGCTGCTCCAATCTTGATGAAACTTTTCCACATGATGCAAAAGTGTATGGTTGAGGATATCATGAAATTTCAGGTCAATCGGACTAACCGTTTGGAAGATACAGGAAAATTAAAGTTGCAAATGTACCCGTGGGCTCTACGATCGACACAACGGTTAAAGTTGTTCAGGCTTTTATGAAAATGGGCGTTCAAATCAAAATGCATATCGTGCACTTCGTGTTTTTTTCGGTCAGTTTAATCGTCCAAATGTGCGTACAATCAGAAAAATCGTGCAAAAATTTGAGCAAACCGGGTCTGTAGGAGATGTGAAAACACCAGTGCATGCTCGTACAGCTCGTACTGCAGAAAATATTGCTGCTGTTCGCGATAGTGTGGCTGAATAGCCATCCACCTCAACTCGTCATCGTGCCCAACAGTTGAACCTCTCACGCCTGTCTTTGATGAACATTATGCATAAAGACTTGCATTTACACGCTTACAAGGTGCAATTGACTCAATTGACTAAAGCCTCTTGACCATTTCAAGCGTCGTCAATGTCAGAATTTTGGCAAGAAATGGCAACAGTGGATAATCAATTTTTGAGAAAAATCATCTTCAGTGATGAGGCACATTTTCACCTCGGTGGATTTGTCAATAAGCAGAATTGCCGCATTTGAGCGAATGATAATCCAAGAGTGATTGTCGAAAAACCAATGCACCCACAAAGAGAGACTGTTTGGTGTGGTTTATGGGCTGGCGGCATCATCGGGCAGTATTTTTTCCAAAATGAGGCCGGTCAGGCAGTTACTGTGAATGGTGTTCGCTATCGTGAGATGATAACGAACTTTTTATGACCCGAATTGGAAGATATGAATGTGGACGATATATGGTTTCAACACGACGGTGCCACTTGCCACACAGCGATGTCAATTGGCCGCCAAGATCATGTGATTTGACACCGTTGGACTTCTTTCTTTGGGATTATTTTAAAGAAAAGTTGTACGTCGATAAACCAGCAATAATTCAAGAGCTAAAGGATGAGATAATTCGGCACATTAGAACCTCACTTATGCCTCAGCGTCATCGAAAATTTGGACCATCGGATGAAGGTGTGCCGCCGAGGTTGCGGTGGCCATTTGGCTGATATTTTGTTTCATACATAATTAAACCGTACCAATATTATTATAATAAAAAGAAATGGCATTAATTTCTTAAAAAATTTGTGATTAATTCAAAATCAACATCGGCCTTTAAAATTTAACCACCCTTTACTTGAATTTTTTAAAAAGTAAAGACAATAAATTTTATTTTTTTTATTGAATTTTTGAAATAACAATTTGAGTCATTACATAATAATCTAAAGGTAGGAGTGACAGTTCTTTTGCCGATCATCACTTGTCAAAAACACAACGAAAAAGAGAAAATAACAGAAATCAAATGACAATTTAAGCGTTGTACTGATTTTGACAATTGATGGTCAGCGTTCTGAGAAAATAGCCAGTTATCAAGGTTACCTCTCTAGTTATATCATGATTTGAGTAAACAAACGAAAAAATAAAATATTACAAAATTTGTTTTCCTTTAAAATTATTTTTCTCTTATACTTACAATATTCGTATGTTCGAATAAGTTTTTGTGCCACTGTACATATTATTAGAGTAGAATTTTGAAGTTAAAATTTATGGTGCGCTTTCTAAGCCTAAAATTGGAACAAGATTTTCTGAAGAAGAAGCCAATTGATTACATTTTTATAATGTTGCTAAAAATAACTGAAGCTATTTTAGAACTATCGACATTCAAATTGTAAAGATACATATCTATGAGAAATTTTGGGAATATTTTCAAATACATATTCACAGCTGATATAATCATGTAAAAATCTAGATTTTTCCAAAAGTATTATGTCGATAAGGTTTGTACAAATCAGCTAGCGAAACAATTATTTCATCAGGGAAGAACATTTTGTCAAAAATATTCATTTACCGCTTTTTATCATTAATTCAGATGGATTTATAACGACAGCACAATCAAGTGCTCAATAAATATTTCGAAGTCTACCTCATTTGAAAGTATCATAGTTATTGTAGTACAGCTTAAAACTAAAAAAAAATGTTGTTTTCGTAACTAACAAGTCAACGTAACTGAGCAGGTAAGAAATATTTTTATTGTACAAATCGGTGGCACCTGTGCATAGTGGGCTAAGTGCGAAAATTGCGTTTTTAAGAAAACTGGATTAAAACTCCCTTTTCACAAGTAAAACTTCAAGATTGGAGTATCAGCCCACGATTCATAAAGGAATATCCTTCATTGTAATGGACAGAACACTTATCTAGTTAGACACAAGGAAAGATTAAAAAATTACGGTTCTAGTGATGCAGATAGCTCAAAATTCACCAAATTCGACTTAGCCCACTATGCACAGGTGCCACAGAAATATTTCCTGGAAATTAAATGTAGGTTGAATTTGTAATCATTGACAGCACTTGCTTAATTCTCACGTTTTGAGAAATTCCGGGTAATTTGTTATACAATTATATGTTATAAATTTGTTAACTTGTATGTTATAAATTTGTCTACAGCAGTAAATTTAATGCTAAAGATTCAATCAAAATTAATTGAAAAAAATTATTTTTTTGTTGGAAAAGTTAAATGTTTAACTGATCCAATTCGATGAGTTATCGTAATCAGAATTTAACAAAAGAAAAATATTTAAAAAACCATAACTTTAGTTAACTAGTAAGATAAATGACTTGCATTCAGTTAAGTTATTATATGACATGGCTGTAAGCAGTGCCGTAGATAGGGGGCATCGTTCACTCCGGGCGGCATTAAATCTACAGCTACATCAATATAAACAAAAATGGTTCCTTATGGTTATCAATAAAACTAGGCTCCAGAGTTTTGTTTCTTCTGAGTGCAATAATTCAAAGACATGTGAGCGAAACAAGTTCCGTGACATTTCGTAGAAACAGGCTATCCGTTACAATTTTGGCGCCTCTCTGCTTTCACATAATCTAATATATTAAAATCTCGTGTAACGGTATTTGTGGCCGAACTCCTACGAAACGGCTTGACCGATTTTAATGAAATTTGTATGTATATAGGTATGAGAATAGGTCATAAAGTATTTTTCACCCACCTATGCAAAACGGGCGTGGGTTCGCCCATACAATTCACATTTTTGACTCAGAATAACTATGGCAGTAAATTTACAAGCCATCTGACCATTGAAATTTACAATTTAGTTACGACTTGGTGAAGTCCTTTTAATAGAATACTTGGATATGCATAGGGCCAAATTTTTGATATCGAATAGCTATGGAAGTAAAAGTCACAGAACATTGAAAATTGGAATGAAGTTACCACTGGGTGATATCTTTTTAATAGAAAACTTGGACGGGCATTGGACAAGGCGGTGTGACTCCACCGATATAAGCCAAATTTTTGAAATCAAATAGTTTTAGAAGTAAAAATCACAGAAAATTTAAACTAAGAATGGACTAACTGTTTAGTGATGTCCTGCTACCGGAAAACTGTGATGGCATTGGACAACGAAGGTTCAAATAAATGTTTTGATTTTATCTATTATTTTCCAATATTGTTGCCGGGTGTAAAAACGCACAATTGGTAAGAGCTAGTTTATTCTAGAATTTTAAAAGCTTTTCACGATTTTACTATATTTTACTATATTTTTAAGCCGCCAAAATGATACAATACACAATAGAGCAAATTCGAACCAACAGTTTTTGATTGCTTATCACTTAGCAACAACAAAAAAATAAATTGACATTTCATAGAGTACTGATGAAAGTACTGGAAGTACTGAAAATATTTTATGCGCAAGCCCAGGTAACAATTTCCCCTAAAGAAGCCTTGAGTTAGGCTTTGTATAAGGAATTTATGTATAAAGGAGAATTAAAACTTCCTTGAATAATTCTCGAAACAGGTTTTGTGCAGGGAAAAAAGGCGCATGAAATTATTTCCTCTATACTAGAATTATATATAAAGCTTGATATAAGGTTTTTATTCAAGGCTTATTCAGGAACTTGAAAACTAAAAAAAATATAATTGTTTTTATTTAGTAAACTCCCCCCCTGTTGCATCATTCCATTTAATTTAGAACAGAAATTTTTACATATTAAAAATCTTGAATTATTTGCCATGGCCACACCCAGCGCGGATTGATCACATATTCTTTGTATCGACAGCTGCACGCTCCAACCACTTGGCTATTCAGTAGCTTGCTCCCGTGTAGTTGAAACTTATTTACTATTTTCTTTGAATTCCCTTAAGTAAAATTTTATAAAGGTCTCGATTGCAATCATTTCATTCATGCGCTTCATTCAGAAGCAATACATTGCCTCGGTAGCTTAGCGGTTTTAGGAGACAGTTTATCAATATATAGATCCACGGTTCAATCCCGGGCTCAGACAAAAAACTTTCATTGTTTTTATTATTGAAGTAGATTTTTCTTTTTGGTTTTTTATTTAATTCAGGAATTTCTAATTTTATTGTTTTCACAAACTTAAACTTTGTATATTTAACAAAAAAAAAAAAAATCTAATCTTGAGTAAAAATCTTCTTGAAAATTTCCTTAAATATATCATTGAATAAAGCTATATACAAAAAAGTATACCAGCAAATAAAATTTTGAAGGCTTTTACGATTTTAAAAAAAGCATGAATAATTACTTTTATACAAGACCTTTTCAAGTTGGGAAAATGACTAACTTCAAATATTTAGGTGAAATTGTTATCTGGAAGATAATAATTATCCTAAATTATAAAATTGGCATTAGTTTTTATTAAATGATAGGGAAGTGGAATGCAGATTGCCACCACAAAGCTTTTTTGATCATAACTAGTCATAAAATCGATGTATTGTTAATTTACTCTATACGTTAGTGAGAGGAATCAGTTGAGTTCTCAAAAAATTGAAATTGTACAGCAAATTTCAAAAGTAGTGTCTAAAATCGACCTATTAAAATTTTGGCTTGCAGGTAATATAAAATAAGAATTAACATAACGTAAAATTACCAACTCATGGCGTCTTTGGAATTCTATTTGTGTAAATAAAAATTCTATGAGAAATCAACACAACAAATATTTACCATAAGTTGTCGATAAAAATGTTTAATTTACGTATGAGACAACTTTAATTTTAAAATTTTTAGGAATTAATATTCCACTGTCAGCTGCAAAAGAAGATTAAAAGTGACAACAACTCTATTGACGTCGATGTCAATCGGAGTTTTGGTTACGATACTGCTAGAATGTCAAAATACAACAGTGGTGGCAACCTGCAAACAGTGACAAACTGCAGTCATCTCCCCTATGGTAAAAATAGCAACTTTAACACAATAGCATTGTGTGATGATGATGAAACGATCATGGTATGTACAACTTTTGCTAATATACCATGCAACTTTCAGCAAATTTTAGCTGTATATAATTCTTAAAATAAAAAAAAAATTAAAAAAATGTATTTTATATGAGGTCACAAAAGTACTGGAAATTGGTCAATAATAAACAGAATATTTCTAATTCTTTCAAACTTAGTGTACCACATTCAAAGTAGTTCCCTAACAAAATAATACGCTTTTGCCAATGAATAATAAAATCATCAATACGGGAATATTCATTTATCAGGTAAATACGGTAGTAATTTGGTAATATTTGTTGGATTTTTAGCAAGATATTCGTTCACAATGATAGCCTTGTAAAATGGTGTTTTGTCGTGGTGTAAAATCAATGAGTTTTCTTTCCAAAAAATTGGCATTTTGCGACGAATTTTGCTCTCTCATACGTCGCATGACGCTTAGCTAATATTCTCTATTTACCATCTGATGCCATCTAATAAAAAAAACTAACAATACCTTGACTTTAGATCGACTTTGACGTGTTTTTTTCGGTTTCAGCTCAGTTGAAATACATCATTCTAAAGCGTGTTAACTGCACGGTTAAAAATCTTGGAGTTATTTTTAAGCCAATGGCTGTATTATAATAATGTATTTTTTAAACCATTTTTTATTAGAATTAATATATTACAAAATTTAGTGTAATAATTTTTTTAGTCAAAGCTGTACTTAAATTTAATAATGTTGGAATAAAATTTGAACTGTAGTTACTACGGTTTAAAATTGAATACAAAATAACTAATAGTAAAAAAATTAGTTTCAAATACTAGTACAATTGGAATACATTTTGATTTAATATAGCCATGATATTAGATTTAATACAACTTATATTGCATTTTAAGCCTTGCTGTATTATATTTCAATACTTTCCGTCTTAATTTTCAGATTGTTAAGAATCAAAAGTCTTATGATTCAGAGTTACTTTTTGGTATACAATTTTTGTGAAACATTTTTTATTTGACTATGGCGTACAAGCAACGTTCACGACCTTTCATTTCAATGATGACGTGAGTTCGAAACCTTCAATTGGGGTTAGTTTAAAATTTATAGTATTAAAGAAAAAAAAAAAAGAAATAAATTGTGTAAACAAAACCAGTCTTGTTTTTAGTACGCTATGGTCTTAAATACAACTTGTAATAAGGTTTTTAATTCACATCGGGTATTGCAATTTAAAACCAAGAACAAATCATCCCAATAACAATTAAAAAAGTTATGCAAAAGGATTAAAGAAATTGAAAATCTCAGGAATAAATTTAGATCACAAATCCTTAAAAAAAGACCTTAAAAAAAGGTCTTTCCTTAAAATTTTCCAAGTAGTGGACGGGCAAAGGCTGAGTTGCTGAGAACGGGGTCAAATCAATAAATTTTGGGTCCTCGGTTGCACTCACCCCTACATTTTGGATGAATATTATCCATAAGAGTAAACGAAGACATGAATCTATTCTAATTAAGATTCTATTAAATCTAATTATGCGCACCGTAATGTGAGCGAAGTTCTGTGTAAGTTTCCCCGCACAGAACACTAATTTTGGAAATTATTTACGACGATTTGTAAACTTTGTGCTACTAGTTTAAGTCTTTGGTTTAATAAATTGTCAAAGAATATTGAACATAAATGTGAAACACATGTGTTTACTTTGACAACTGGTTTGACAGCTATCCCTCTAGGAAATTATATAAATCTAAAAAAAACACCCTTTATAATAGCATAGTATTATGCTGTGCGGCATAAGTGATAAAATAAAAACTCATATTAAAAACTAAAAACGTTTAAAAATGTAAGAAAATAAAATAAAAACACTACTTCAACAAGCCACCTTTGGCATACTTTGGCTGTCAAACTTTTTGCACAGTTCAATGAAATTTGTCAACAATATTTCAAACAAGCTCTTAAAATTGCAAAACAATGAAGTGACAAAAAAAAAACAAAATAAAATACATCAACTTATAGGGAATAAAACGTTTCACCACCCTTAAAATAGCAGGAAAACGACTAGGGCGAAATAAGCCACACCAGTAAGCACACCAGTAAGCAACAAATTGCTTAAACTTTGTGTTTTTTTTTTTTTCATTTTGTATTTTTCCATCATCAAAGGTGAATAAAATGGTTTGAGGCAGCATGCTGAACTTTATGCAAAATTAATTAAAAATTAAAACTTTACGTTAAACAATTTAACACGACGATACAAATCATCAACACAGCCAAACACATACACTAAAAGTAACACGCACATATAAAACTTGCTCACTGACAGCTTAAGTAGCGGTGAAGTTTTAAATACATTAACATTAGTTGATAGACCGAAGAGACAGCCGGATAGTCGAACGGACAGCACATACAACAGAGACAAACACATACAACGAGGTATTCAAATATAGTGCTGTCAGACAGACTGAAACTGACACACACAGTCAAACAGACAGATTGCATATATCGCTAACGTGTTAAGCAAAGAGCAGTTAACACGAAAGTATAGCAGCGAGCTACTGCTAGCAGAAAAGGTAGTAAGTCTACTACGTTTGCTATTGTTGTTGGTTTTGTTTTGCATACCGCAGTTTTTCGGTGGCGATTCGCATTATTATCATATAACTAAGTAAGTTATGCTCAGGGTCAAATTTGTAATTAGTACTTGGGAAACATGGGTGAGTGAGTTGTGCACACATTATTTACAAGCGTGCGAAAGTGTAAAGTTTGTTGTTGTTGGCTCATTAAGTGTTGATGGATTCTTCGACCCTTGCCAACAAATCAGAGCTGATTGGAATAATTATCTTAATTAATTTAATTGTGTTGCTAAAACTTCTAGCTTAACATTAAGGAGCTTATAAAAGGTTTTCATGATATAAAGCCTTAAAACGAAGTAACCAGTGGTTGCGCTCAATGAAGCTGAAGAGTATAATGGGAGGATAGTAGAAAGAATGTCTTAAGGGGTTACATGACATTGGCAGTTTTTTTAAATCGACTTTTTTTAATATTTTTGTATTTTAGTAAATATTCTTAAGATTCTAAGAAAACAATTCATGGAAAAATTCCTACGGGTGCAAAGGGTACAGCCGGATTAGTGAGAGCGCATTTTTAATTTTATAATTATTATAGGAACCAAAGCATATATTCATACATCATATAAAAACAAAATCATATTCAAGTTTGGTTTGGGTTTTTTTATTAAATTTAAAATCATGTGTCTACATTTAAAACTTCAAAAATGAAAATGAGATCAGTAGTTCCAAAAATAATTAGTAAAAGTTCCGTTATTGTAAAGCACTTGTTGTTTGTGAGTCATAAACATTTAAGTTTAGTTTTGTTTTTGCGCTAGTTGTGATATTGACTGATCCCATTTAGAATGGCACGTGATAAATACTGTGAAGCTCTAAAATCACAAATTCTTTCCAAATATAAAAAGGGAAATTCGCAAATATCTATCGCGAAACAGTTTGGTATTAATCGGTCAATAGTTTGTAGATTAATAAAGAAATATAGCCTCACAAAAGTCGGAACAACGGTACATTCAGGAGGGCGGCCGCGAAAGACGTCTCTGCGTGATGACAGGAAAATTTGTGGCGTTCAAACGAAATCTATTTGTGACATTCAAAGAGGTTGTTCGAAAACTTGGTTTAGATATCCATCACAGCACTGTTCGCAGACGAGCCGTTGAGAACGATTTAAGAAGCTACCGACAGGCAAAGAAACCTTTGCTTACAGCTAAGCATAAGCAAAAAAGGTGAGATGTTATAATTCGAACAATTCCGTTTGAAATTGTGACAACGAGTTGCAATTTATTGTTTTTAAGGCTCACTTTTGCAAAAGAGCACCTAAATTGGACCGTTCAAATATGAAAAACCTTTTTGTTTAGCGATGAATCAAAGTTCAACTTGATTAATTCAGATGAGATGTGCACGGTACGGCGCCGCACAGGTACACGACTTGAAGCCCGAAACTGCAAAATGAATTTTAAGCACGGCGGCGGTGGTATCATGGTCTGGACTTGTTTTTTTCTATAGTGGATTCGGACCATTACATAAAATCTATAGAATTATGGATCGATTTGTATATAAAGACATTTTAAAAAGCAAAATGCTACCACATGCAGAGTGAAATATGCCACTTCTGTGGACATTTCAACACGACAACGACCGGAAGCACACTTCAAAGCTTGTCAAAGAATACATTAGAGACAATGGGATTAAAGTCCTTGATTCGCCGGCACAATAACCAGACTTGAATCCCATTGAAAATCTTTTCGGGATTTTGAAGAGAAAAGTTTCTTGTCAAAGGTTTTCTAATTAGACTGCACTGTATGAAGCACTTAAACTTAATTCGGAGCAAATACCTAATACCACCATATCTAATTTAATAGAGTCGATGCCGCGCAGATGTGCAGCGGTAATCAAGAATAATGAGTCTTGCACCAAATATTAATATTGTTGCTTTTGTTTTGCACTCAGACAAATTCAATGTAGACACATTCATTTTAAATTTAATAAAAAAACCCAAACCAAGCTTGAATATTATTTTGTTTTTATATGATGTGTGAATATATGCTTTGGTTCCTATAATAATTTTTGGGTGTCCCCAATATTAAAAAAGAGAGACGGTTTTGTAGCAGCGCAATAATTTTGTTGCTTTTTTTTGCGCAACACTGTACTTGTTGTACTTGCTACCTGACTTTTGGTGGTTGTTATTTCGTACCTACTTGAAGGGTGAAGCCCGAATTGCTAAACGATTGCAAAAAACTATAAGAAACAGCACAACACAAGATAACGAAGTCATACAGTACGAAGCAGGCATGGCAGATTTAAGGTAACCTTTTTTTTTCTTTGTTCACAAACTTTGAATGCGTTTATCTCGAAACCATGTTTTTTGTACTGGTTGCGGCACTAGCGGGTTCATTTCTTGACGAAATTTTTTTTTTTGACACGAGCTTTTTTTTTAAATTTTTTTCGATTTTTAAAGTCAATATTTTTTTCGAAAAACACACTTTCAATTTTGGAACATCACCAAAAATTTAAAACAAATTTAAAAAAAAGCTCGTGTCATACGATAACCAATTTTGTTAAGATTTAAAAAAGTCATTTTTTTCCAGATCGGACAATTTTTTCAACTCCCAGCGCTGCAACCACGAGGCCCCGCTTTTTTCTCTGCCGCCAGTTTGGAGCTCTATACAACCATGTTGGAGTGAAAAATATATTTTTTTGATTTTTTTCTTGTAATTTGTTCAATTCTCTACAATAATAAAAAAATTTTGGAAAAATGTTTGTTTTTAACTGAGTTATGAATTTTTAAAACAAGGTCTGTTTTCTCTGCCGCGAATGTCATGTCCCGCCTTAAGTTGAAAGATGAAAACATTTTTTTGTTAAATTATCCTTTTCAGTTCAGCGCATAATCACAATATTTTCAAAAATTAATAACTTTTTTTAACTTAATAGTTTTAAACATATTTTCTTCGATAGCGTTCATCATATGTAACTGTATGTGTAGGCACACATGCCGAAACTAAGCTATTAATTTAAGGAAACCATAAAAAGAACACAAGTTTTGGTGAAGCTAATTCCGGCATAGCAAAAATTATGCATTCATAGTGACCATTTGTGTCCTCTAACGACCACACTCGAAGTGGTAAAAACCAAACAAACAACATAACTAATTGCATTTGGCTGTGCATATTTTCCAGTCGTTGTTAATGCATTTGTCATGCACATTAAATATATTTTTAAAACCACTGTTACCAACTGTTTTTAAAACTATAAAAGTCGGCAAGTCAACTAGCTGACAAAAATGTGGTCAACATAGACATTTGCTTGAACTTTAAATAATACAATTAATTTGAATTTATTTTTTTAACACTCAGTGGCAATAAATATTTGAAAAGTTTTGCATAAATGTGAACCAAATTCTTTTTTCAGCTTAAAAGACATTAATATATCAAATGTGATTACATTACATTTATTTTACATTTGGAGTTTAAAATCTAGTACAATTTAATGTAAATCATGCCTATCTCTCGTACAGACTGACGCACAGTGTGAGATTCGTGGCCATAAATAGAAGAAAGTAAAATGTTGATATTGCAGAAAATTTTTTCTACTAATCGACAGTTTATACATCAGATAAGGAAAACCCAAAAAATTACTTAGAAATCTTTTAAAGTTTGATCAGAAAATGGCTCGAAGTCTTAACTTTCTTTAATGAAAAAATTTTAGACTATCACTTGTTTTCACTATCTGCAGTTGTAAGTGTTGGAATTTTTCTGTTTTTAAGAGAATGGATTTGAAATTAAAAAACAATAAATATATGATATTTCATGTTTCTTAAACTGTAACTGTTTACTGGACCTTTTCATTACTTCTGACGCATCTTCAGTGTTATTTTTTGAACAAATATCATTTGTTAGTGACCATGATCTAATTTTTTGTACTTTTAGTATTAATCTTCCCTGTTTTCTGACTTAATGCGAATTCCGTGGAATGATTGTTGGTATCTTAATACAGTTGATGATAAACTCACGTTTTTTGTAAATAAAATTAATGCATTATTTGATCTACATGTACCACTTCGTACTGCTCGTTCTGTTAACAATTTATATCCGTGGTTCACTCAACATGTTAAGATGGCCATAAAAAAACGAAACCAGGCCTACACTAAATGGAAAAGGTTTCCGATTGTTCTGTACTGGGATGCATATAAGACAGCTCGAAATGAGGCCAATTCGGTTGTTAAGGCTGCCAAGAAAAATTTTTACAAGTCAAAACTTGATGTGACACTTTCCTCTAAGCAACTTTGGAAAAATTTAAAACAAATTGGAGTGTGCAACAAACAGTTGTCAAAGTGTCAAATTGATCCAGATGCTCTTAATAACTTTTTTGTCTCTGACACACTGCCCGTTGTAAACTGTAATCAAATCAGAACGAATCCTGTCAATAATATAAGCGATTTTGAGTTTTCTAACGTATCGGAATATGAAGTAGCCAGGTCTATAATAAGAATTAAATCCAGTGCTCTTGGAGAAGATGGTATAAATATTTGGTTTCTTAAAATAATTTTGCCTTACATTTTAAGTCCGTTAACGCACATCATTAACCACTGCTTCTCCAGCTCATGCTATCCTAAAATGTGGAAAGTAGCAACAGTTATTCCCATTGCAAAAAAAGCTAGAGCATCTGAACCGTCTCACTTTCGGCCTATAAGCATGTTATCATCTCTTTCTAAAGTCTGTGAGTCACTAATGGCAGATCAGATCTCGCATTACCTTTGCGTTAATAAGCTCCTGTCTCCCTTTCAGTCTGGTTTTCGTTCTGGACATAGTTGCTCAACTGCAGTTGCTAAAGTCTTAGACGACATTCGAATATCCTTTGATAAAGAACATCTTACCTTACTCTGCCTTTTGGATTTTACCAAAGCATTTGATACTGTAGATCATTATCTTTTATGTTCAAAGCTTGACTCATTCTTTAGCTTTTCTTCGACTGCAGTCAAACTTATTAAAAATTATCTAAATCGGAGATCCCAATGAGTAAAGATTGACAGTAGTTACTCGAATTATAAATACCTTAACAGCGAAAAGCCACAGGGCTTAGTTCTTGGGCCACTTCTCTTTGCAATCTTTATTAATGATATCTTTATCATTCCGAAAAATGTAATAATGCATGCATATGCGGATGATCTCCAGCTTTATATGTCTCGTCCTATTGGTCTCAGCGAAGATCTTTGCTTCAGAGTTAATGAAGACCTAGATTCAATTAATAAGTGGGAGTTAAGTAACAAGCTAAAACTAAATCCGTTAAAATCTTTTGTGTTGCCAATTTCAAAAAGTTGTTACTCAGATGAAGATATCCCAGCTGTATATATAAGTACTACACCACTGAAGTCTGTTGAAAAAATAACCAACCTTGGGTATCGGATTAACACATCACTTTCATGTGTAGACCATATTAACTATGTTGTAAGTAAAATCTACTTTGTCTTAAGAAATCTGCGAATGACTGCTCAGATCACACCAACAGAAACTCGCTGTAAACTCGTAAAACAGTTGATTATGCCTTTTATAAATTATTTTGAAGTGGTTTTTAGTAATCTAGATTCACATTCGTTACATAAACTGCAAGTAGCGTTAAACTATGCGGCCTGTTATGTATATGGACTCAAAAGATTTAGCCATGTTACTGGTCTAATCAACCGTATACTAGGATGCAATATTAGAAAATTATTTAAAAGCAAGAAATTGTATATTTCTGCATAAACTGATACACTCAAGAACTCGAAACTATCTATATTCTAAACTTCAATTTTGTTTATCATCTAGAAGCTTAAATCTTGTAGTTCCTCGCTTTAAATATCTGAACTCCTCAAGACTTTTTTTCGTAAGCACCATTAGACTATGGAACTCCTTGCCGAGGTATCTTAAATCTATTTCAAATGCACAATACTTCAAGCAATTAATATTTGCACATTTTTCTTAAATTCTCGTTTCTCTTTTACTTTCTCGCTTTTTTTTCTTTTCTACATTTCACATTTTTTCCTTAATACTTCACTTCAGTATATATAAGTTCGTCTTGATTTCATTATTTTAATTAATTTAAATTGATTTTAGAATTAAACTTAAGTAATTTTTAAATATAAATGTAATAACTTTGTTTCTTTCTCATTATGATTTTATGCTTGTTCGAGATATATAGTATACTATTTTATTGTACGCAAAAGAATAACTCTTTCTTATGTACTAATTATATAATAAATACATTTACCAGAAAACAGTTTTGTTGTTATCAAAAGAAATATATTTTTTGTGAGTTTTTAAAAATAAGCCTGTTTAGTGCATAAAAGCTAAAAACTTTGGAAACATTAAGAGTTAAAAAAAAAAATGCATCAAAAAGCATATTTCCAAATTTTTCAAAATAGTATGCAGAAATATATATATTTATAGAAAAATATGGTACTTGCTACCGAAATTGAAAGGGTTTTCATGTGATTTTTACTTGTGGAATATCATTTAAACAAAAAATTTTTTTATTATTTTCAGCGTATCTTTAAAATGAAAATTACATTAAAAATACTAAAGAGTGATGTAAATTATCACAATTAAGTAAGAGGGAAGAGTACAATTTTTTTATGAAAATAGTAGGTGCAATAAGTCTTTTTACACATTGTTTGTTTTTTCCCTTAAGTCTTGCTCCTATGATATGTAGTCCTTAGATTACAAGAATATATATAAATTATAAGTATGCATGTATGAAATGCTCCAAATGTTTGGTACCAGCTGAATGCCCGGCGTTACTCGGAGGTTGATATAAGTAATTGTTTAACTCATTCGTCAATTTGGCAAAACTTTTCACAAAAATTAGAACGAATTTTGTGTGCATCTTTTAAACCGCTAACATAAATTATAGCGTTAGTATCTAAGGAGTATGAGAAAATTGGACATTTTTGAAAAAATTTCGTAAAAATCTGACCGACAAATTAGAGTTTATGGCTAGCATTTATGTTGCTGTAGCGCCCAAGGTGTTGAGGATACTACACTTGTGCTCAGGAGCTTATGTGTTATTATTGTTGACGTATGCTTTGTATGTTTTTTTTAAGGTTTCAGAATATTTTTAAGTCACGGTTTCTTTCTTAAAGATATTAAAATATATTAAAAAAAAAATTGTAAGTAGTTCTTAAGAATAAATCAGAACTTCCCAAATCAACAAAATTCTAAAAAGATCGTATTGACACAAAAGTTTGTATGATACAAGGGATGAGCGTAGAAGAGGGTAAAGGTCCCCTTTAAGGGTTATTCGAAGTAGAGAATTTTAATTGGAAAAGAGTTTTAGTATTAAAGATAGTAACGAAACAATTATTTTTTATAAAACTGAAACAACTAATGTCATATGAAAGGGAGTCAAAAATGCAATTTTTAATTTATATTATTTTTACAACAATAAATACTTTTGTCCTTTTTTTTAAAAACTATGAGTATTATGGACCTTTCTAGAAAAGATCAAGAGCCATCCAACAAAATATTGAAAAACGCAATTCTACGCAATAGCATAAGCTGTTAAAAATCTGCTAATAATGAAGATATTTTCCACAATCTTCTAATATCTTCCGATCCTCTTGTCAGCCATTTGCTAGTGAAAAAATAAAAAAATGCAAGGAGCTGTCAGCAGTAGCTCAAGAGCAAACACAAAATGAGCTTTATGAACATTAAGAACTATCTTTTAAATTTTAAAATATTTGTGTTAATTGTATGCCGAATCCGTAGAATTAAAAATTGTATACCAAGAGCTTAATACTAAAGATAAGTATGAAAGGTGCGAGTGCCTGTTGTCAAATTTTGCTCAAATTCAGAAATAAAAACTTTTATTTGTGAATATTTTCTAAGGGCTCATTTCAAAAATACACTCTTCTAATAAAATTGGTATGGAAAATGGGCGTGTCTGTCGACGGAATTGATCCAAACTTATATATATTTAATATTTAAGTGTACAAAGCTCTTTTACCAAACCAAATTTTAAGACTTTGTTTTTTTACCATTTAAAAAAATAAAAAATTGGTATGTAAGGTGGGCGTGTCTGTAGCGTATTCAATAAAAGCTTTTGTATAGTTACTATTTAACTGTATAAACCTATCATACCAAATTTCAAAGCTCTAGGCTTATTTTTACTATTTTTTACAAAAAAATTCGTACGGGTGGCGGGCGTGTCTGTGGGCGGATTTGATCCAACCTAAAATATATTTGAAATTTAACTGTACAAAGCCATCATACCAAATTTTAAAGCTCTAAGTTTATTTTAACTATTTTTTTTGCACAAACCTTCGTATGGAAGGTGGGCGTGCCTGTAGGCGGATTTGATCAAAACTTATATTTATTTAATATTTAACTGTACAAAGCGCTCATACCAAATTTTAAACCTATGAGTTTATTTTAAATTTTATACAAAAAATTTCGTATGCCAGGTGGGCGTGTTTGTGAGCGGATTTGATCCAAACTTATATTTAAATATTATTTAACTGTATAAAGCTCGCATACCAAATTTCAAATCTCTAGATTTGTTTTTACTATTTTTTTCAAAAAAATTCGTATGGAAGGTAGGCGTCTCTGTGGGCAGATCTTATCCAAACTGCAACATATTTCATATTTTGCTGTAAAAAATATTCATTCGTCCTCCCACTGTGTGACGTCATCATACATTTGGATTTACTTCATAACGATAGTGAAGATAACTTATCTAAAAAGTCTGTAAATAGAAAAATTAAATCCCCAAAATATTTTTTTGCTGCGCGCCTGGTAGTAATGCTAATTTTAAAGAGGTGTTTTAATTTGTGTATACCAGGGAGTGTCTTTTTAAGAAATTTTTTTTAGTTAAAGACTTTGGAGTTTTTTACTTAAAGAATTTAAACAATTAAGGAAAGACTTAATTTTTTATGAAAATACAACTGTAGAAATGCTATTATTACAAAACAGAATTTGGACGTTTGAAGTTTTGAGTTATGGGTATGATTTGGTTTTTTACAAAACTGACACTATAGTCACGCTTTACAAGTTTGAAGGGTTAAAAACTTTAAATAATTTCTGTCTTTATACAAACTTAACTACACAGTTTCCACTACTTTTTTGAAAAGTAGCCTTTTTGTGTCTTTTTCCGGCGCAATATTTACAATTTTGCACACAAAACATCTGGCTATATTAAATCTGGCAACATTACATTCTTCAATTATTTTCGTTATTAAATTTGCATCAACTGTAACATACTCAACTAATACACTCTAACTGACACTGACTTTATAACAAGAACAATTCAAAAACATCCTGCTAGCTGCACCACAAAACCACTTAGTTACCATGACACAATCTGAAAAATCCAACCTCAGGCTACCTGTTTTTTTTTTGCGCGACCAAACTTTGGATGGTGTTAAATTGCAAAACGAAGACAACCCAGAAAAAAAGAAAAACCTGCACATGTGACCATGCTGAATGATCATGCTGATGACGATAGACTTTTGTGATTATGATGATGACATCAAAAACGTCAGTTATGGAAGTGCGCCGTCAACTTTTCACGTTACTGCTACTGTCAACTCAATTACTGTTACTATTGCGGAGAGTGGCGTACGTGTGCACCCTGTACACGATTACAAGTGCCTTTATTTGCTTTGTTGTAAGTCGTGTTGTTGCTGTTGTTGTTTTTTTATTGCATGTGCGACCAGTGTGTCCGAAAGCAGCACCTGGTGGTTCTTTGGACTAGCTGTTGATGAGATTGACCGAACGGGCGTTTCCCACGCTCACAAATACATTATTTTTAGTGCTTTTTTTTCTACTCCATAGCTGCTGCTTTATTGCTCTTGATGTACTTGAATAGCTAAAGTTTTGCTGTAGTTGTTGTTGCTAAAATTGTTTTTGTTGTTGTGTGTGGCGAGCGTTGCCACTTGTAGTTTCCGTAGTCATAACTAAGTTGCTTTTTTGCATGTCACATGCCTGCCTAACTTGGTTTGGCGGCTAGCTTCCAGCTAATGAGGTGGAGCTTCGTTAATTTGTTGCTCTTATGCTGTTGTTATGTTTAAATTTGATTGTTCTTTAGTGCTACCACAGTTATGGCGCTATCCTGCGCGCGTTCTTATTAAGCTTTAAAGTTGATGTTGTTGTGGTTGTTGAGCAGTTCGTTAAATTCGCATCATTATTTTTGATTACCGCCGCTCACTTGTTCGCCTTACCGCGCACAAGTTGTCAGCATTGTTATTGCTATCCACACATAACTCATTACCGTTAATTTGACAGTTGGCAGCACTGTCACGTACGTTCGCCGTTTTTGGCATGGCGCACAATTTTCTAAAGTCTTTAGGCAATTTAAAAATTAATTCAATTTTTTAACCATTTTGATTTGTTTTGCCATTCATGCGCGCTTTTTTGCAAAGATGGGCAATTTTAAAGTGGCTAAATTTATTTCTTTTCTTCTTATATTGTACCTATTAAATAATTACTTTTAATTTTTGTCGGATGCAGTTCTAAGTTTGAAGATCTTTTTTTTTAGTTTTTGCTTGAACGATGTTGCTTTAGAGCAATTATGCGTGAATAGCTCTGCCAGAAGATACTTCATGCATTTCGTTGATCTCACCGTGTGGCAACTTGTCTCCAGCTCGTTTGATGCATCATTTGTATTTCGCGCCAAAATTCAATGCTGCATGTGCATTACACATGTGCACTAGGACCAAATCAAATTACCGCTGCAATGGGCCACATGCTGCATGTCAACGTGAGTAAATTTATTGTTGTTGGATGAAATGTTGAAAATGAAATCCAAAAAGTTCTAAATTTGTATGAGCTAGATAAAAGGAATGCATAAAGGTTTTCACGATACAATGTTTCCTACCATTATTCATCACATATGAATAGTTCGTATATGATCTACTAACTGAATCCGGTATACTTCGCTACACCCTACAAAAACTACTGCATGTATTTAATTAGTATGGATGTAACAAAGCGCACCTAGTAACAAACGATAAAGGAACATTCAGCAAATTTCTATATTGAGCGGCACTGATTATACCCTATATACTCCGAGGCTAAGCAAATACAACCCGATATACATTTATTTATTTATTTATTTATTTATTTATTTATTTAACTATCAACAATCGTTTAACAGTTTAAAGAGTAAAAATAATATATATTTACAGTAGATATATGCAAAGAATTTAAAATAATATAATACATAATAGATATTAAACAATTCTTAATAGATTCTGTTTAAAGATATTTCTGTTCAATGTGAGATCTATTTGAGCACTTATGGAGTTGAACGCTGAGCACATGCTATTAATAGGATCTTTACGGCCATAATTAGTCCTATGATATGGGATATAAAAAAAGTCTCTTTGCCTAAAATGTCTTTCAGGCGCATAGATCTGCAAGAGAGCGAGGAGTGGCGCGCAGTCTATATGTGACATCATTATATCGCGAACAAATAGTATTAAAAAGTATTTACGTCTAGAGGCCAAAGTACTCAGACCTAGAAGTGCACACCTGGCTGCATAAGGTGGCATAAAACTCCAATTTATTTTAAACATGATATAACGAGTAAAACGTTTTTGTATTTTTTCCAGACGAAAGGAATCTATCTCGTAACATGGATCCCAGATAACGCATCCATATTCCACGTTAGACCTTACCAATGATAAAAATAAAGTTCTAAGAGTATAAGGATCCTTAAAATCCTTCGTATTACGCCTCAAAAATCCCATCATTGCATTAGCCTTGGTAATTATGTTGTCATAATGGTTGGAGAAAGAAAATTTTCTATCAAATAAAACTCCCAGATCTGATTTAGACTCAACACGTGAAAGATCGCTATTTCCGCATGAGTAATTAAAAAAAGTTGGTTTTTTTATCATATAAAAAGTCATTATGTTGCACTTGGCAACATTTAAATAGAGTTTATTGGTTGAACACCATTTAGTCATGTTATTTAAATCAATTTGAAGCCTCAGATGGTCGGAATGTGATGAAACTGAAGAGAAAAGTTTAACGTCATCAGCATACATTAAGCAGTTTGTATGCCGCCAAATAAGTACCGGGAATTGGTCAAGAGCACACAAGACGTGTATTATTCTTTCAAATTTTTTTGACTCGCTTTCAAATTAGGTTCCCTTCAAAATGAAACACTTCAATTTGAGCATCAAGATCGAAAAGCAGAAAAATCAAATAAGAACCACGCCTACCTCCCATATAAAGTGAAGTCATCAAAATAGTAGCCCCCACTTAGGTAAATATATCAATAAAGTCTATCTACAAAAACACAAGTTTTCAGGAGAGCGAAAAAACTGTTTTATTCGCTTATTCGCAACAATTTTGATGAACTCATCTTTTACAATATTAACAAGAAGTGTCTTTTAAACGCCAGAACTAAAAAGTTTTGCATTATTTAAGCTGCTATGATAGATAGACAGTATTGCATTGAAATTAAATTTTTCTGTATGATAAAATGTGCAGGTAGACACTTTTGCACTATATTAAAAATAAGCGTTTTTAAGAACAAATTTATGCTTAAAATCATTTTTAACCAGTTTTTATAAGTTTTTTTTTATAAGTTTTATAAGGACATTGTTTTCTAACATTTTCGAATTTCATATGGAAATTTTGTAAAAATATTAGAAACAAGAGATACATTTGCATAACTTTTATTTCGCCTGGCTAACATTATCGTAAAAGAAACAATACTTCGATTGAATTACAGCCTTAATATCCTGTTAATGTTTTCATTTCTTTTGCTGGATTGGGAGTCGACCGGTTTGCAAGAACTTTGGTTCTATGTGACCTGAATAATGCTTAATTCTAGTAAGTAGTTCAGTGTAAGCATGATCGAAAGTTGGGATTCTGTCGGATAATTTTATGCTTGATCAGGTATAATACTCAAAAATCTTATAAGAATAGTATCTTTATTGTTTTTTAAAAAATCGTAACTCAAATATGAAGCATCAAATTACTTTTTTAATAATTTCGTTGTTCATTTTCACAGTTTTCGGGCATCTTTGGTTACCCTGACATAGTCGTATGGCAAATATATGCTCTGGTTTTTTCAATTTTGCCTCTACATTTTCATAACCACTGTCACACACCATCTGTGTTTGTCCTTTCTCTAAGTATTTTCGTTTATGATTTTGTTGTTTTCTATAAACCGTAAAGTTGTACACTATGCTTATAATAAATAGCTGATGCGTTTATGTCGGGGCAGTATTTATCTTTGTAGATATAAATATGGTAAAATACACGATATATAGTACTAAAAATGGGGGTTCTTTTAATTTATTTTAACTTAATATTAATATAAATTAAAAGTTCAATTTAAAGGTGGATACTTGGCGATTCAAAAATAGAAGAATTACAAACGAATCACCGAAAGAGATCCTAAGCGATTCGCTGGGAAGGGTCACAAATGTATTTTTGGCACTTTTTCGCAAGTTTCAAAAGTTTTGCTTCACTTTAATGGTTTTTCAAAGCCTGCCTTATATTCCAACCATATTCCATCTTCCAACGATCACCGAAATGAGCGAAAGAAGATTTGTACAAATGTTTCAAGAATCGCGCATTCATCGCTATTGCGATTTAAAAGTGATCCATTTTCCAACGATCTCCGAATTAAGCGAAAGAAGATTTTTCAAATTTTTCAATAATCTTATATTTTGCAACAAACACCTAGGGTAAGACGGGGTACATTTGAGACTGGGGCACATTTGACTTCACTGTCTGTAGTGTGAAAAAGGCTTTTTATCAAAAATCACTTGACGAAGCGTTAAAAAATTCACAATTATATTCTAATGCGTAATGAAGTTGCACGTGTTTTTCTATTTTTGCGACCGTAGTTGTAATTTTCGGTAGCTCTGACGTAAGCTCTCCCTTAAATAATAAGAGACGTTTTTATAAGCATCTAACAAAATTGGTTACTCTGTTTATGTGTGTTATGAAAATAAAAAGGGAGTTTATCTGAAGTGTAATATAATTTGCAAAAAAAAAAAAAAAAAACGAGACGATGAGTAGAATGGGGCACCTTTGACTTTTGTAGAAGGGGGAGAGTTGACATATGTAAAATGTACCCCATTGAACATTTATTAATGTTAAATACTATAAGGAGTTTTCTAATGCTCAGTATTTCTTTAGCATTGGTTTGTAGCTATAAAAAAAGACCAACTATTGAAAAACTATTGAATTTTGTCTTTTTTCTAAAGTTATGTAGCATTGCAATGTTTTCCTATCATACGCTTGAATAAGTATTAGAGATGAGTCGCTGCGAGAACATGAATAGTTCACGGAGCCATGTTCACAGTCGGACATGGTTCCAATCATTCCTTCGAACCATTCTTAACATGTCCAAGTAGTTCCGGATGCAATGATTTTTTTTACTTAAGCAATATGAACCGACATCTCTTTCGTACTTGTTACTGCTTGGCCGAGTTGGTTGTAAAACTGATAGAAATAAAATATATATCTCTGCCTCTTCAGTAAATATCATTGAAAGAAATGAAAAATAAAACTAATACAAGATATATCGCCATTCTTGTCATTTGCATTGTTTCGTTCAGTTACTTACACATGCAAACTGGCGGAACTAGATAGCTCCGAATATGTTTTTTGGCTCCGAGAGAACTGTTAGCGTTCTTGTCATGTGCATTGTTTCATTCATTTGGTTGAACATGCAAACTGGCGGAACTAGTGAGAGCTGCTATGAACACGTTTAAACAATTATATAGGATAAAGTTTTATATAAAGAATATAGAATAGGATTGATTATATTATGCATATGAGTGCATATGAGGTTCATTTTATTATCATATCCTTAGCAGATTATATTATAAATTTAGTACACACACATTTTTCCCTTCCACAGATCAAAGGAACTAAATGGCTCCGCGGACATGTTTCCGGGAATTAGTTCCGCTGTACGAAAGAATCATTCCATGTTCATTCCGGCTCCAGAATGATTAAGCACAAGCCTAATAAGTATGAATACACTGACTGTTGTTTTAATAAAATATTCATAAGCAAATTGTAAAATATAAATTTAACTTCAATTAAAGCTAAATAACACTTAAACCAAAAAAAATCACAGAAAGTATGGTTGTCAAATGTGCCCCAGATAAAATCAAATGTGCTCCACTGTGGCAAACATTTGACAAATTATATATATTTTCTTAAAAAGTAAATAACAGTGAGCATTGGCTTTTTCCCAAACTTTTAACTTTCATTTCTGCATTTTAAAACTCCAGTGCTTCTAAGGATATAACACTTTTAAAATTATGTTATATTTTTTATAAAATACAGTACTTTTAAATGAAAGTGTCAAATGTACCCCATCTTCCCCTACGGCAAAAATAATTTAAGCAATGATAAATTACAAATATCTAAGTTTAAATGGTGAATAAATGGATGAGCTCTCTCCAGGGATATATATTAGCAGTCAAAACATTTTCAACGATATTTTTAAAATATGATAGGCTAGCATAAAAAAAATAATTAATTTTTCAAAACTATTAATTTTAACTATATGGTTTTTTTTAACAACCACACTAGCCGAAATTTTTGCAAAAAACCTGATTTTTGGAGGTTATTTAAAAATAGTTTAGCTCACTGGCGGTTATCGTGGTAGCCAAAATATGTTGGGAATCGTTTTTGTTGGGAATATGTTGGGAATTTTTGCAAAAAACCTGATTTTTGGAGGTTATTTAAAAATAATTTAGCTCACTGGCGGTTATCGTGGTAGCCAAAATATGTTGGGAATCGTTATAAAATAGATCGAGGTTAACTTTTAGTCGGTGGCAATGGCAAAATCTTTTCTTTTTTTTTTTGTGGTATCATAATATACATATCTCACAATTTTATGATGTAGATAGACAGTTTTGCATTCATAAAAAAGTATCTTTGTATATAAAAATAAGAATAAATACAGGATATAAGAACTAAAAGTGGTTTTTTTTGTTTTTGTTAAAATTTTTACTGTAGATGCAGCTGGGGTCAGTGACGAAATTGGCAAAAAAAAAAAAAATTCGTCAAAATGTACACATGTAAATATAACATGTAAATATATACATTATTGAATATAAGTCCTCGATATGATGTTTGATAAGTATGAATATTTCAAATTTAGGCAAAAACGGTCAAAAGTTTCACAAAGCAAATAAAAGTACACATTATCACCTTTCACCTGATATACAACTTATGAACAGTTCAGAACAATCCACATTACTTTCACTACACAGAAAACAAAGGAATTTTCTAATTTTTTGTAAAAAAAAAGTACTTTCAAAAATCACGAAATTATAGAAATTATTTAACGAATAAAATAAAGCTTTTCACATTTTCCTTGTTGAAGTGCCTTTATTTTTATTATTTCTTAAAAATTTTTAATTTAAGGTGATTTGTAATGTACCACCCGATTTATGTTTTATTACTTATTGGCACAGTTGAGTACAATGACATTGGCGCAACATTTTGAGTCAACTTTTATAGCTCGTATATAAAACGGTATTGCCACCTGAGATTTTTGCTTTTTTCAATTTCTTTCTAAATAAGCTTGAATACAAATTTTTTTAACAACTTATAGAAAAATTTTGAACTTTATGCCAAAAAAAACCGTTTGCTGAACGATATAGCATAGACTCAAGGAACCGATACTTTAGCACAAGAAATAAAGTTCATTGTCGAAAGAATTGATGCATACAATAAAATTAAACTGAAGATTTCCTTAATTTCAAGAACTGATTTATTGATTTTACATTTAACATAAAGGGTCTTTCTGGTTTAGAATTTTTTAGAAAATTTTTTTTAATTTTTTTTTCTAGAATGAATAAAGATATTCTGGTAAAAAATTAAAAATTTATTAGATAGTTCAGTATCTCATCAACAATCTTTTGTTATTTCTGCAGCCCACTAGTAGCTTCGTCAAACTTATTCAAATTTCATTTAATGTTGTCTGAATTCCAAATAATTTTTAGAAATTATAATTGATATTTTCTGTATTTGTACTGATTATTTCTTTATAACACTTCAAAATATACTTGTCACTTAAATATATTTTAATTCATTAAAATTATCATCATAAACTTGCCCCATTAGCTAAAAATATCGTAGAGTATGATTTGAAACGTTAATCGTGTCTGCATAAAATTATTGAATTTCTGAAAATTGATTTTGCAAACAAAAATACTCAAGGATATTCAAGAGCATACCAATATGAAATACATTTAAACTAAGCTTAACTTTCGCTTTACCCAAAAAGAAGATTTATATTTTCTATCTAGCCATATATCCTCCACTTGCAGCACCACATCGACATTAGTGATGATATTAATTTACATCACGTTCATTCTACTTGTCATTCAACTTGAGCAACGGAGCTTTACTATAAATCTTAAAACCAGAAGAAACCAGCAACAAAGCAACAATAACTTTAACACAATTCAACAGCTATTAGTTAAGCTGCTTTTTATTAAAACTAAACTAGACGACCGCGTCATAATGAACAGAACAAATCGAATCAAGTGTTGCTCCCCCTTTTTGTTTTTGTATATTGATATCATTAAAGTTGCTCTAAATTACGGACGTAGTCCCTAAGCAACTTTCTCGCCCTTCAAAATTGTGGGGGACTTTTTTGTGCGCCCCTTCCCATCCAAATACAAGCTTATTATATGCGGTGCACATGCATCAACAACAAACAACACAACAACAACAACAACAACTAACATCTACTGCTCCACAATTCGTACAGACAGCGCAGACAAGTGTGACAAGTGAAGATTGCAGCATGGGGAGAACTTTAAGATAAGCGATGGCATTAGTTTGTTTAACAGATGTTACAACAACATCAATTACAATATGTAATTTTTTCATTTTGTGAAAATCTTTCTGTTTTGTTGCTTTAAGTTTGCGTGACAAAGAAGCAGAGTGGTTTAGTATAGTTATCAGCTTTACTGGTTACCGTAAATGAAGATCAGTGATGATGAGCATGGGAACCTGTGTTTTTTTTTTTATTATTCTTTTACGCTACATGGTGGTAATTCACATGATTGATTGATGGATGGAGTGCGGAGAAGGGAGTTACATACTATATTTGTTACCGTTGCTAATGATTAACCAGGCCATTATAATTTCAAATTGTTGACAAATTGAATGAACTCGAATAATGTTTATATGATATCGGTGAAAATTCTTTAAAATCGATGTTAGTTTTCGGTGACAGCTGATACATGGCGTGGGAAATGTTCATGTAAGTAATCAACAGAGATGAGAAACTAAATAAATTACTGACTGACCAGTATTATTGAGATTAGTATTATTATCATTAAAGTGAACTAATTTGCTATTGCTTCGCGAATATGTGCAGAAGTAATAATAATAATCGGAGGCATGTCAGGGCAAACCACGCCCGCACCCTCCCCCAAGGAAGAAACTGCCTTTCGTGCTACAATCACTTTGTGTAAGAACTTAATTGGCATCGCCTTCTTCTTTATATCTTTCCACTCTTCTTACCACACAGAGAAAAAAAAGTGCGCATTAAAATTTTGAGTGAATACTTATAAATTTTTTGAAATGCCGCTCCCAAAGGGATATTGTGGGAAGAAATAAAAAAAATTATTTTTAAAGTGATTATAATAAGTTGTGACACAAAAACTGACTTTCTGGGACTACTAATTTATTTAGCTACCATTGTTTTTTCGGCTCAGCCTAATGCACACAAAATTCTCCTGAAAAATTATATAAATATAAAGTCGAAATATTATGAACGTGCATACTTTGAATACAAGCAATAAACAAACAAAACAATTAAATTAACATAAGAAGAAACATTTCGCCTTCCAATTGAAAATAATGTTTTTTATCATATTCATAAATAATGTCAGCGTTTGATTCAACCTATGATTTAAGTACTGCTTTTCGAACGTTAGACAGAAATACGTTTTAGTAGTTACATTGTACATTGTCGGGAATTTTATGTTGCAGTGCCACTAATCTCAAAAAATTCCGAGATCATTTGGGATTATTTTTAAATATGTAAATGAACCTGGTTTTAGACAGTGATGATATGAAAATCGACTGCCAGTTTATTAGAACAGCGTAGTGGTGAATGATCGTGGTATTCATTCTTGTCGTATATAATAATTATTCTATGACTATACTTTTAGTACATTTTTGAGAATGTTTTGTTTTAAACTATGTTGTTTGTGCATTACTTTTGATATAGCTTAGACACAATTTAAGATGAGGAAGAAAACAGGAACAAATAATATATTTTTAATTAAAAGCCCGCTGCGAATAAATACGTTTTAAACAATAATTTTGTCGGTTGATGCGAATACTTTTTTTTGTTTTTTTTTTTTTTTTGTTTATTGTTATTAAAACCTATTGGTTTCGGTCCTACCCGCCATTTAATTTGCTGTCTTCTATACGTTGCCAAAGAAGTTTCACTAAAATAAATTAAGCATGTGTCTCTCGTGTCAATATTATTCGAGATATAGTGTTTTTCTAATATTTCCACGCCCCTTTGTTGAATAAGCGCCCACTTTCTTCACCGTTATTTGTTATAATTGTGCATACCCCTGTTCTTCATTTTAGTACCCCAGCGTCAATATTTACTGAGGTAGAGTGTTTTTCTACTATTGCAACGCCCATTTATCGAACAACGCCTACTTTATTGACCGTAATTTTGAATAATTCTGCGTACCCCTGTACTAAATTTCAGTACCCTAGTGTCAATATTATTCGAGATACACTGTTTTTCTAATATTACCACGCCCAAATGTCGAATACAACCCACTTTCTTGACCGTTATTTGTAATAATAATGCCTATCCCTATGCGAAATTGGAGTACCATACTATCAATATTATTCGAGATGCACTGTTTTTCTAATATTGCCGCGTCCATTTGTCGAATAACGCCTATTTTCTTGACTGTGCAATAATTGTGTCCACCCCCACCACAAAATTGCATTACCTTAGTGTCAATATTATTCGAAATACAGTAATTGTCTAATATATCCACGCCCATTTGCCGAATAATGCCCACTTAATTGACCGTCATTTTTAATAATAATGCCTGCCCTATACTAAATTGCAGTACCCTAGTATCAATATTATTCGAAATACATTTTCTAGTATTGAAACGCCCCTTTCTTGAATACCGCCCACTTTTTTAGATGGGCACCTCCATGTTTATGATATCTATCTGTTCACCAAAAATTATGGCAATCAAGCATATGGCTTAGGATTTATCGATGTACATACATTTGAAAAAAAAAACAGAACCCGGCGAACTTGAGAACCTCCTCCTTTTTGAAGGCAGTTCAAAATAAACAATCTTAATTTTGGATTTGTCAATTTGAATGTGAGTGTGTTGAAATTTGAAGTGAATTTCATATATAACATTTTTTCAATTAAATTTTACTATACAATTATTATAATTATTACTATACAATTTAAATTTTCCCTAAAAAAATGTTACTTTTAGATTCAAAATTTTTACTATAATAAAAATATCACCACTTTAATTTGCATATAAAAGATTCATTTTAAGAGAAAAAAACCACCCTTCTTAGCTACCTAACCTATTTTCTACCGGACTCCCTATTTTTTTCGAGAAGATGTGTCAAATCTCTAAAAATCATCAATCGAGGCCTAAAAATAAGTCACATATGCTCAGATTACTTATTGAGTTAGCATTTTTTCCATTACGAAAAAAAAGTGATGGTAATTTTTCCGACCAGCAGCGTAAAAGTGATCACACATGGCAAAAAAAATTTCCTTAAATAAGTTTTTTAATCGTTAAACTAAACTAAAATTTTAGCAAAAATATTAATGAATAAAATACAATTTCGAAACCTTTGTGTGAATCGCTTTTGATATGAATATTAAAAACAACAAGCAGACAAAACAAAATTTTTTTTATAAATATCTGTGTCTTATTCTTATCATTTTGTTGATTTGGCTTTGGAAAGTGGAATACTTTCCTTTTTTGGGGACGCTAAAGTCAGGATTTATTCTAACAGCCATCGGTGGTAAAAACAATAGAGTGTATTGGGTAAAAACACTTAGTTTTTTTGACTGATATTCTTTAATCGTAAAAACCACTTGAGAAGGATTTCAAATTTTTTAAAACTCTTTCTCTCCATTGTTTTTTCGTGTTCGTATGTCTTAAATTGAATTGATGAAATGAGTCAGAAATAAAAACAGTACGAAAAAAATGCTGAAAAAATAAATCAAACAATTAAAAACATGAAAAAAAGTTAAAAATGCTGAAAAACTTGAAGAAAAATTAAAAGATATTCATCCCGATGTTAAAAGTGAAAAACGACCTAATACCTTAGACTAGGCGTGAGAGCACGAGGTCTTCCTTGAAAAAGTTTTATCGCTTTTCGCCAAGTAAGCGGTAAAGAGCAGAAAACTGAAACTGAGTACAAGTAAGGTCACATAAAAATATGCCAATATAATCAAAATTCATGACTAAAAGCCCACGAATTTAAGAGTGACATCATTTGTCAGTGTCAGTCAGTGGTGATAAGTGCATTTCAGTGGGTGCAGGAAAGAAATGAAATTCTAAATACAATAATTAAAATAATCGGTAGCGATGTATATCGTAAGAGCCTGAAAATGTTTGAATTACAGGCTATCATCGATTAATGAAACTATGCATATTAGGGTGGTCCTTATTCCTAAGAAAAATAATTATTCTTTTACTAGGAAGTAGTAAATTTTTTTTAAAATTTTAAATAATATTTGTATGGGTCGCTACCAACGCTAATTGCTATCAATGGTAAAAAAAGTGGTAAAAACTAGAAAACGACCTAGTATCTACATGACAACAGGTACCTATAGGTTTTTTGGGTCGATAAACACAAATCTGGAGTCAAAAATTTAAAACTAAAAATGGCTTCTCCAATATGGCATTTATTTCAAATAACGCACTTATGTGAAATTTTCGGACGCCATTTTGAACCTTATAAAAAAATACGTGTACCTTAGATTTTTGTCCTCTATCACATATCAGAAGCTCATTCAAATCGGCGAACGACACCAAGGGACTTTTTATTGTGAGAGGGCTAAGCTTTGACAGCTGGTAGCGACCTCTAAGTCGTATCAAAAAATTTAAACAAAAAAATCTCTTTCACATTTAGATTTATATAATCAAATAATAACATGCGTCGCTGATAATTCAAAAGTCGAAAAATAAGGACCACCCTAATGTACATCCAACAGAAGTTTCTAACATTTCGCCCGAGATTAAGGATAAAAAGATTGAAGAAGAAACACTGAATGACGACGAAATGCAAATTCAACGGCAAATCGATATTTTATCCGTTGAAATGCCAGACTGCTTTGAAGTTAAACACAGTTCTGATGTTGAAAAAGAAAGAGAACATAGATGATGCAACAACGAGCACTGAGTGCTCTTCAATTGCCAAGACTCACACAACACTGAGTAAATTTGACATGTCAAAATGGCGCAAGCCGGTCAATATTTCATACTATAGAGAGACTCAGTTAGAAGTCGTAGTGGTATTCGCTCTTTCGTGTATTAGATGTACTGATTGTAATTGTACCGATAAATACAAGGGAAAGAGTGAGTGACTTCTTCCACAGCAGTGTATCTACTATTGGCTACACTGGTGGCAATTGAACGTTTTTTCCTTATTTTAACATTTTCCATTACAGATTCCATTACAGATGGATTTTAAACAATTCTTATTAGAAAACGATATGATGTGACGAGCTAGCGCAAAAAATAATGGCGAACAAAGGACAAGAAATGGTGCCAAGAATGCTGCCAAGTAATGTCAAAATGATACAATTAACACATACAACTACATTACAATCATCTTTTGATGTCGTAAAGAAACACATAAAGTGTAACTTCAAGAGCTATGGTATTTGTTGTTGCATGTGTATTTAGTGTAATTTTTTGACAGAAGTACACTAGTGTATTCATAAATACACAAAACAGCGAATACCACTTGTGTTTTAAAAAGTGAAAGTAGTTATTGGAATAATAGGTAAAATCCCCACGAAAGTGCATACATTTTAAATTTTTTAATACTTTGGCCGCACCAGCTAACGAAAAACGACTTGAATATTTAATGTTTTGCTTTAATTTATTGCATTTGATTTGTTAAATCACACCTTTTATTTACTTTTTATTGCATGAATGAGAAAATAAACGCTTCACTGAATGTATTTCGATACTTCGCATAATTTTTGGAAAAATCATACTTTTGATTGTCTTTTCCGCTGGTGGTTGGATTTCCGACCACTCAACTTTTTGCATATGTAATATGCACAAACTTTGCAATAGACACTAAATCAGTTATTGTATCGAAAAAAGTTGAGTTAAAAAAAAAAATTTCTAAAAATTTTCTTATGCAGCCGAAAAAGCTCAAAAAATCATGATCTTTTTCGCAGCCCCGAACGACTTAGTTGAATAATTTGTCAATAGACCCCTTAGAAAGTATTACATTCAAATTTTATTAAAACAAAGTATTTAAATTCCATGTATAGAAACGGAGATATGAGCGTAAGTATGATGGGTCATTTCACTGGTCGGATAAACGACCCACGGAAGAAAATGGGTTAAAAAAAAACATTTTAAAAAAAATAAAAATTAAAAATGAAAAAAAAAATTCTACCCAACTATAAAATAGAACCAGTAGCATTTATAAGTAGATACATTTTATAAGTGAATACTTTTATATTAAATATTTTCTGAGTGTACCAACTAATCGCTGCAACTGGTGGCTGCTTCTGCTGCCTTGTCATGCTTTCGTGTCGTTCTGTCAAGTCGCTGCTGCTGCTGTTTTATGCTGCACGCTTTTCCAAAAGTGGATGATCCCGGTCACTGCACTCGTTCGCTTCTAAGTGAATGAGTGTAACTCAGTGTGTAACTTGCTGCAAGTGAAGCGTATAAATATCCAACGTTGGCACATTTATTGAGATTGCATAAAATGACCTGAGTGCTGCATTTTGACGTTTATTAATATATATTTTCCTTGTGCTGCTTCAGTAGTTAATCGTGGTAATCTGTTGCTTTAAAAAATTACGGTTCCGGTGCAGCCATAACGGTGTTGTAACTAACAGTGGTTGAGTTTTTATTGCACTTTTGAAACAAGTTGTTGCATGTTTTAAAAAGCTTTCTTACAATTTAACACCATATTGAGCTAAACTTAGGATCAGGCATGATCCTATAAATTGTTTTAACAACTAAATATTAAAAAATATTCATGCACCTGAGAATAGATTAAGTCAAACAATCGAGAATTTCCAATAATGTCCGAGAAGTTTTTTTTTCCCTGAAGTATTGATGTATGTAAAAAATCAAAAAAGAACTTTTCAAAAGTTTCGAATAGCAACTAGCCGTTATTTAATATTCTGTTTAAATTAAATTAAAATCAAACCATTCGTTTTCACAAGAAGTAGGAATAAAATATTTGTTGAGCCCATATAAACAAGGGACATAAATAGAAGGAGATGATTCTGATTTTTATAGAACGTTTCACATTAGTTAGTTTAAGGTTTACTAATTTCTGATTTTAAAAATACTAACAGATTTTATGTAGCTCTTATATAGTTATATTTTACCAAAAATTTTTAAAACTGAATTTTTTGATTTTTTTTCAAATATTGTGCAGCTCTGAAAAAAACGACTGCCAACTTTGGAGCTGCCTACTTTCACATACAATTTCAACTGCAAGTGAGTGTAGTTGTAAATATTATAAAATTTGTGTAATTATTCTTAGTTTCGTTAATCTTTTATGACACAACTAAATTAACAACACTAATAAAATTGACAATACAGTGGAGTGGATATAGGGCATAGGTCTATTTAGAAAGTTCACGTATTTGAGAATAGTTCAGCGTAGTTCATAAAATGAAAATTATCTATTGAATATTGTTCCATAAATTTGTGGTGTTAATTTCATGAACATTAGAATGGGTCGGCCTCCAATCAAGAAAAAAAAAGTTCGAAAAGTCCGCCCCTTATTTGAAAGCTTACCTTGAGAGACTTTCAGCGCCGCAAAATTTTTTTATTTTTTAGGCACACTGTGCGAACTGCCATAATTGTGTTTTCATCATAATTTTGGTTGTTTTTGCCCGATCATCAAATGGAGCATGTTAAAAAGGTATTGATGAGCTTTACAATTGTTTTATAGGTGTCGTTGACCTACAACATCAATTTTTTTAAATGATTTCAGTTACCCAAATTTCTACCCACCCCCCCCCCCCCCCCCTAAATGATTTCTATGTTTTAAATTAAAATGAAACCATTAAAAAACTAATAAAGTTTTGCCTTGGAAGTATTTACATTACTTAAGAGACAAAAAAGAATTTGAGTTGAAAAAAAAAAATTCTGAAAGTAACTGAAATAATTTCAGTTACTGGTTTTGAAATTATTTTAGCCAGCGATTCTAATTTCGAAAAGCTTGATTAGCTCAAAGCAAATAATTGTTAGCATCTTTTGCTTTTCTTGTCTTTGAATTCTCAATACTAAAAATATACTATTGACCTTTTCTTTCAATGAAGTGAAAACTTTCTGTGTTCCACTACCATGAATGCAGGTATTTTTTTTTCGCACAATTAATTTAAGTGAAAAATTTGTTCACTATCACTTATCTATAGTGAAGCGTTTATATTTCAATGCATCAGTAAGTACGAATAGAAATAGTGAATAAATTTTGCACTTTCCATGCATGTTAGCTGAAACTGAAAATTTAGTGCACTTCCCCCATCTCTGGTTAAAATAAATGTTCTTCACCCCTTAATAACACACTCTACCTGAGAGTTCTGGCACAAGAGTGCAAATTCGTACCAACGTTTTTGTATTGCTTATAACTCAGCAACTCTTAATTTCTAAAAACACTTAAATTCTTATACAGGGTGTTCCGCAATTGAGTGTAACTATTTTCGGAGGTGAAAGGTTATACCGAGCTGAGCAAAAAATTGTTTGAAAGGGGGGTCTATTTTCACGTTCTTAGGATCTACAGGGTTAATTAATATTTGACGACTTTGATTCATGTTATTGTTTCTAGCAGGAAAACTAACCTACATAAAACCTGTTTTAATAATTCATTGCAAAGGCAATAAAATCAACTTTCTAACGATATATAACAAACCCCAACGACTCAACCGTTACCGAGCTGTGCTCGTGTGAAGATGAAATCCATCGGTTTTAACAACCAAATTTAAACTTTGAGTGCCAATTCTCAGTGTTTCGCGTAAACGAATTTTTTATTCTATGATCAATTTTGTAACTTATTCAATTTTCTTTTAAATGACACCAAGAACAGAAACATATCTTTGAGAACAAAAAAGGATGCACTAAAAAAATTATGCTTATTAGAAAGTAATGATAAATAATGGCATTAAAATTAGTTATGCAGTAGATATCATTGTTTTCTAATAAGTATAATTTTTATAGTACAGCCAACTTTTTATTTTTTTATAAATATTTATGTTTGTGGTGTTATTGAAAAGAAAATTGAATAAATTTATAATTTATTGATTGATTGATATATATTAATTGATCACGAAAAAAAAATCCATATGTTATGCGAAATTCCGACAAATTTGCACTTAAATTTTAAATTTGGTAGTTCCAACTAATTGATTTCATTTTCACACGAGCACAGCTCGGTAATGGTTAAGTCGCTACTGTTTGTTGATATACTGTTAGAAAGGTGATTTTAATGCCTTTTCAATGAGCTATCAAAATAAGTTTTATGTAGTTTAGTTTTCCTAGAAACAATAACGTGAATCAAAGTCGTCAAATAATAATTAACCCTGTAGCTGCTAAGAACATGGAAATAGACCCCCCCCCCCCCCTCTGACGATTTTTTGCTCAGCTCGGCATAACCTTTCACTTCCGTTAATAGTTGCACTCAATTGCGGGACACCCTGTATATAAACTTTTATGGGCAATTTCCAAAATCTTTTAAAATCTATAATTTTGGTATAACCGTGTTAATAACTCTCATGTTACTTAAGCTAAGTTTAAGTTTTAAATGAGCATCTACTTAAAATACATGGAACCAAATTTCCCTACTGACTTCAGTTTCATAAGTTGCTACCTTAAGTTCCTACTGGGATCGAAAGTCAAAAAAACACTGAAAACTGAGTTGATTTACACACAGATTTCTACCTTCTGAGCTATATAAAAAGCGCGCGCCACCAACTTTCGGTAAAATTTAAATAGTGTTTGTACAAAAATACTTCAATACAAAATATATATTTTTAGTATTGATGTAGTAGAAGCTTACGAAAGTTATAACACATTCTAGGCGTTATAGCATTTTTGTAGCATTTTTAAATTTTTAGTAGTTTTTGAGATATAGAAAAGGCGCGCCATAAAAAAGGTGCTATTTTAAACTAATTTTAATAAATTCTATGAGATTTATAAAGTTTTGAGATGGGTGGCAATAGTGTGCCATTCAAATCGCGCACACAGCAACTCCTCAAAAATGGTAAAACGAACACCATCAAAAAATATAACTTTTTTCGCTGGCACATCGAAGATCCTGAAAGGATCTGCGCTCCTCCTTGCACATGCATGCTTTCGACATTTTTGAATTGATTTTGGGAATTGCCTATAAATATAGCTTATGTACTAGTTGAATACCCGGCTTAACTCGGGAGTTGATATAAATAATTTTCGATTTCATTCGTCAATTTGAAAAAGCTTTTCACAAACTTTGGAAGGAATTTTGAGTGCATCTTTCAAATCGGTAACTTCAGCGCAATGAACAAAATGTAGCTTCAACATCTGAAAATGATGAGAGGAAGTTGGGGAAATCGTGACTTGTGTGCGTACCGCCGATCGCTTGCAAAAATATATTTTCAAGATTGTATTGTATTCGATAGATTGCACATTTTTTAAAAAAATCAGAGCAAAACCGAATTCTTAGCAACTCGTGAGGGAACTGGACAACAATTAAATAAGCATTGAAAATACAAATTGAAATGTCAAAACAACGCCAACTTACGACGCAACTGACTTGTGCATGTGTTAATGCGTACTCAAATACCACAGAATTCGGCATCAGCTATCCTGATTTGTAAAAAAAAGAAAGTGGAATATAAATACACATAAAGAAAAAAAGAAGATATTTATCAACCTTTGCTCTTTGCTACGCCTTACTGTATTTTGTAGTACAGCGCTCTCTGGGGTTCAAGATATAACAAAATACATAGCGCCAATAGACTCACCGCACCCGAAAACCACTTATAAAAATCATACTTATTGGATGAGTTGTTTTGAGTTATTTGAGATATTTGTACAACAGCGCCCTATGGTTTTCGAGATAGAATAAAAAAATAACGCCAAAGCCCTTTCCATACTCGATATCAGAACCCATATATGCGATACACAAATTTTTATCTAAATCGAATGAGCGGTTTTTGAGTGTTTCACGATTTCTTAAGTGATTTGTATTACAGCACCATCTGGTGTTTAAGATAGCGCAGAAAAAAAAATGTTCAAGATACCCACAGTATCCGAAAACTACTAAGTAAAAATTTTCACGCAAATCGGATGTACAGCTAGGAGTTTTTCGACATTTTTAAAACATTTGTACTGCAGTACCCTTTGGTGTTCAATACAGAACAAAATAGATAAGCCATAAAAACTACCCGAAAACCCCTAAATACAAATAAATACAAATTTTAAGCTATAATAACAAAATTCGTAGAACCCGATCGCAGCGCCACCCACCAGGTCCAATTGCGAATCTGAACCATCCAGGAATCCACTTAAGCACACACAAAAAATTTCATCAAAATCGGTGCAGCCGTTTAGGACCAGTTTTATAACACACACACATACAAATTGTACCAAACTGGTGTCTGGTGTTTGGTGTTTGGTGTTTGATAGTACAAAAAAGTTCAGTCCAAAACAGTCACCATATTAGAAAACTCCTATATACCAATTTTCATGAAAATCGGATAAACAGTTTAGAAGTTTTTTAAAATATTTTTACACAGCGCCCTCTGATGTTCAAGACAGAACAGAGTAAATAAGTCATAAAAACTCACCATATCCGAAAAACTCTATATACAAATTTACATGCAAGTCGGATGAACGGTTTTATAGACAAACTACAAAAACAAAATGCCTTAAACACGAACGCAGCGCCATCTACCGGGTCTAACTGTGAATCTGAACCATCTAGAAATTCACTCAAAAACACAAAAAATTTCATCAAAATCAGTGAAGTCGTTAAGGAACAATTTAATAACATACACACCTACAAATTGAACAACAGCGCTTTCTAGTTTCGAGAGAGAGCAAAAAAGATACCACCAGAACCCTTGCCGTACTCGAAATTCGCTACTTACATATTTTCATCCAAATCGGATGAGTAGTTTTGGAGTTTTTCACGTGTTTCACGATTTCTTAATATTTGTTCTGAAGAGCCCTCTAGTTTTCAAGATAACACAAAAAATATAAGCCCAAAACACTCACCGTATCAGAAATCCCGTATATTCCAATTTTCATGCAAATCGGATGAGTTGCTTAGGAGTTTTTTGAGGTTTTTCAAAATATTTGTACTATAGCGCCCTCTGGTGTTCGAGATGTAAGAGAGAAGATAAGCCAAAAGAACTCAGCGTATCAGAGAACCTCTACATACAAATTTTCATGCAAATCGGATGAACGGTTTCGGATATAAACTGAAAAAACGAATGCCTGGAACCCGATCACAGCGCCCCCTACCGGGTCTAACCTTTTTTACTGGATTAAAAGTAGCCAATATGTTGACCGGGGATCTAAGGAACCTGGATGTCAAGTTTCCTTTAAATTCATCAAGTGGTTTTCGCGTAATGCTTTAACAGACAGACAGACAGACAGACAAGAATTTTAAAAATGCGATTATCGGACTCAGCGTCATTCAAAATGTCCATTGCAAAAGGAATTACAAAAAATATTTCATGTACAGATTTTTTTTTTTTACAATTTTATATATATATAGATAAACTTGAATATTTCATTTAATTCGATTTAAGAATTAAAAACTTAATAAAAAATTTCTGCTTGAAAAAAATGTGTTGTTATTTAGCATTGGTCATAAATAAATAGGTCAATACATGGATTTTAGATGGATTTCGTTAAGATATATTAATTAAGAAGTACGAAAAAATTAAATAAAAATTTTTTTGGTCCGCTGTATCCCCCTAGCTAATTGCAGGGAGGTCGTAGTTCAGACACAATATTTAAAATATATTTTTTTATAAAAGATTCTCGCGGCCTAACAGCCAAAGCTGGGCCGAAAAGTATTAATTGCAATTCAAATCCATATCCTTGCAATTAGGAATTGGTAATTGGTCATATCAATTCCTCAGGAATGGAATTGGAAAAAAATCATCAATGCCATTGACAACACAGGAATGGTAATTGGTAATTAAACTTATCAATTCCTCATGCATAGAATTGGCAAAAATCGTCAATTCCATTACAGGAATTGTAACTGGTAATTGAAAATTTCAATTCCCCAGGAATGGAATTGGAAAAAGTCATCAATTAAATTACAGGAATTGTAATTTGTAGTTGAACTTCTCAATTTCTCAGAAATTAAATCCATCCATTAAAGGAATTTTAATTGGTGTTTTGAGTTAATGAAAAAGTAATTGATGTTCCAAGATCCAATTACAATTCCTGTAATGGTATTGATTCCTGTCATCTGAATTTTTTTTCCAATTTCTTTCCTGAGGATTTTAGATGTTCAATTACCAATTACAATTTATGTTATGGAATTGAGGGTTTTTCCGTCTTCCATTCCTGAGGAATTGAGATGACCAATTACCAATTCCTAATTACAAGGAATTGGAATTGAGGCGGAATTAATTCGAATAAGAATCATTACAACCCAGCTCTGCTTACAGCACAACTAGAGAAAATTTAATCTTGCAATGAAAAACAAAAATAAAACAATTTGCTTAACTTAAATTAAAGTTAAAAAAAAAATACGTATAAGATTTAACAATAATGATTTTCAAAAAAAATTTAGCTTTTTAAAAAACTTAGAATCTCTGTGTTAGAACTGATACAAATTTGTTAGTAACTTTATGAATTTTTAATATTTAGTAAAATCCGTACGTATTTTAAAACTTAAAACAGAAGCTGAAGTTAAAGTTTGAATCTAACTGAAAATGTTTTAAGTATATGTTAGTTGTACAAGCTTTAAAGTACAATTTCAACGTTTTAAATTTGAAATTCAACTTTTTAACACATAAAATTCAACTTCTTACCTAGTGTTTTAACTTGCAAATGTTGGGAAAAAACTTTCCTATGAATAACATTTTTTTAACGAACATTGTTTTTTCCGCCCTACGTCTTTTGAATTCATTACGTTTTTATGTTGTTATGATCAACAAACAAACTACGTAAATATGAGTTAAATAAAAAAATTGTGCACTTCACATTTTTAATTTTTTCTCTTTTTGTTTTTTTTGTCTTACAGATACTTTCCTTTAACAGAAGATTTTTTGGAAGAGGCAAATTATAAATAAAATATAAAGATATCCCAGACTGCTTTTAAATCAGAAACATTTTAATGCTCATCCAGCGTTTAACTTTAACTTAAACTTTAACTCGTTTGTTCGCTCATTCATTCACTCATTTAAAATCAGACACCGTGGCAGAGACAATTGCTATTGTTGTTGTTGCTGATATTGTTGTTGGTATTACTGTTGTTGCGGTTAATATTGTTGTTGTCATCATTCAGCATTTAGCTGCAAATAGTTTTGGGATTGTGGCAAACCACAGATTCCCACGGTTGCCATTGCTGCACACGCGCTCGCTTGTGTTCACACTCGTAGATACGCCAGAAGATACAGCATGACTTCGAATAAAACTGTAGCTTCGTAGTAATAAAAATAAAAATGACAAAAACTAAAATTGTAAGTTATGCTTTTGCTGCTTCTGAAATTCATCGTTTCGCCATCAAGCCTGAAGCGAGTTGCGCGTGCGCAATTTAAAATTCATTCAGCTTTGGTACAATGCGCACGCTACCACATTCACTGTTATGTATTGTTGGATTTGAGCAAAATATATCGTATTTTTTCTCCCGAAAGTCGGTTGTTATCGACTTTACTACTATTGTTTTTACAGCTATTTGCTTTGTTTTAACTACAATTTTATGCTTTTGACAATTTATTGGGTGCTTTACTGATCGTGTTAAGTATTGTTGTACGAGTATAAATGTGTTTGGTTCAAGAATGTTTATAATTATTGTTCTCAAATTTGTAACATTGCCCCTTAAATATAGCGAGATTTGTGGCAAATGTGAGATATGACATTTACATTCTTGGTGCCAACAAAACAATTTAACCATAAGAATCAGGCTCGTTGCCAGGTTTTTCCATGAGGGTCTTCGACAAAAAAAAAAAAAAATAAATAAAAAAATGCCTGTAAGTACCAATAAAAAATGTAAAACAAAGATACGAGAGTTCCTCGCTTAAAATTAAAATCGTTTCCATTTAAAATTATTCTTGCATATGTTTTTTTTTAAATAACAAATAGAGAGATCAACAGGGTTCATTACATTTTATATGCAATTAATTTTTAGAATTATGTTTTGATGTTTGTATATAATTTTTTGGGAAATGGTTCAAAATGAAAATTTTTAATAATTTTTCCAAAACCAACCAAAAAAGTCACAACATTTTTTAAGTATTTTTGTATGAAACTAAAAACAAATTTTTTTGGCTATTTAATAATGCTATTAGAAATCATTATAATTCCAGAATTGTACATGTTTTGTAGTGAAACTTAGTATATAGGTCCTATGGGTCCAAGTAGTGGTCGCTATATATATATAAATGTTGCAATGCCCACTGTAACCACCCATCTTTATAAAGAAACAAGGCGCGTGGCACCTCCCCTAAAACACATAGTTGCAATATTGAATAGTTTTGGAATTATAGGTTGCACAGCCACGGATTCCGATATTTGTCTTCAATGTATACGGATCGTTCTACTGGTATTATTCTATTCAGCAACATATAAGCAACAATAACAGTCATGGAGTAAATAATTGGCCTGGTCCTTCTACTCAAAACTGGCACGGACATTGCAAAACGGGACGTGTCTCCGCCCATTTTACTCAAATTTTCGATAGATAATAGAAACTCAGAATGGAGTTACTATTTGGTGATGTCCTGCTACACCGAGAAAAAAGCTTATGTTAAATTGAAAAAACCTAGTATAATTTATTAGATGGCTTTGGCAGTTTTCAGCCACTCAAGTACTTTATCAAAACGCCTAAGTTTTACATGTTGACATGCCAATTTTTTCGGGGTCATAAATTAATCAAGTATTTGGTAATCTTTTGTACACTACTTTAAAAAAGAAAATGAAATATCAAATATATAAATTTTTTTCGTGTTTTGGTTTTTTTATTTTCCTTTTATTTTTTTAAGCTGCCAACTCTCATTATGTTATTTGCTTGACTGAAACTGGCAACAACACAAATTTTTCTTTTATCAACACCGTTTTTTTCTTAGAAATTAATGACTTCTCAGCTTTTGCTGCTTGACGTATATTTTAACAAGAACATTAAATTAAATTAAATTGAATTGAATAGCAAATACAAAAATTTACCTTCGCATGCCTTTGAGATTCGACCCATAGCCACCGATACCACTGTGTATGAAGTCACTTCACCAGCTTCGAGCCAAACTCATTCGTTACGCTGAGTGATTTATTCAATATTAATTACAACTGAAGCTATGCTGCAGCTATCAACAGAATACTGCGACATACTGCATCTGTGCATACAGCATCTGTTAACATCTGTAAATCAAATATTTTTTTTTGGAAGGATATCGAAGTATGTGCTTTCAAAGTAATGTATTAAGCAATAAATTGGTTAGGTGAATAAGAATAAGTTTATAATTCCCAAACAATTCTCTTTACTCCAGCCGACTTAGGTGATTTACATATTGTTTTTTTTTTCTCGCCGTACTGGGAAACTGGGAAACTGGAAACGGCATGATACAATGTGCGTGGTGTCCAACAAAGGGTCTAAAAAAAAATTGAATATAATAACTATTTTCCAATAAAGTTGCCGATTGTAGCAATACACACCGCGTATGTTTAAATATAAATTAAAAAAAAATAATTGTAAATATCATGAGTCGTAAAAAGGAATGCATTATTCCTCCAATATATGGCTTCAGTAATCTGTATCTCTCGTTGTATAAGTGCTATTGGGTTACGCTAGATGGCATTAGAAAGATAAGAACTTGTACTAAAAAAATTTGTCAGACGGTTTTGTTATTGTTTGACTCAGTTTTGTTTAAATACGTCATATTTTTCAGTTTTTCTTTAACGATTCGAGCCCAGGTCATCTTAAATCAAACTGCACATTAGCTCTTCATTAAGATTCATGAATTTTTTGTAAATCAAAAATTGTTTTGCTATTAATTTGATTAATAATTTGAAAAAAAAAATTGATCAAGACTATATTTAATTCAATCAATACTGTATTTAATTTTACATCTAATGCTAAGAAGCTAACGCTTCCATCGGCAGTTCTGACGACTGCCTTCATTTTTCTTCATTTTTTTTTTGTTCTATTAAGAAAAAACAAAAAGTTGAAAAAACAATTTGTACTTAAAATTTTATATTTTTATATACGATTTTTTTTTTTGAAAATAAAAAAAATATAAAAATTTTTAATATTTTTGTTTGTATGTATGAATGTATGTTCCGAATAGACTCCTCAATTACTCGACGTATTTTTATAAAACCTATATCAACCAATTCTTTAAACTACTGTGCTGAACATAGGCTATATAAATGTTACCACGCCCCCTTCTACCGCCCAAAAATCAATAACAATGCTATATTTCAGACCGTATTAGACTAGAATTTGGTAGTTAAGTTTGTATGCTGACTGTCGGCAACTGTACGAAAATTGGATTGCCACACCCCCTTTTACCGCCCACAAAAGAATAAAAATTATGATTTTTTTTCAGATGGTTTTGGTTGTATTGGACTAAAATTTGGTAATTTTGCTGACTGTCAGCAAATATCATTAAAATAGGCGTACCTGTAGTAGGCCAATTCATAAAAAATTTTTGAATTTTCTTTTCGGATACAGCTAATTTGAGTTGGATTATTTTATATTCTTTTTACATAAAAAAATAATAACAGAAAACATACACGGAGTAATTCAAAAAATACCTGAAATCACATTGACTGCCTTTTTTAAACTATGTTCGAGAGAAAAATGATTTCGAGTGATGATTCCAGCCAAGTTTCTTAATATTATAAATGAACACTAAAAAAATAGAATCTATGAAAACGAGCACAAAATGTTGAAGGATGGGTTGAAGTTAAATGAGATTCAGCTCAAGGTAGAGTTTACACGAATCATTGTAATTATTCTGAATACTTTTACCTTCGACTTCTGTTGGAACACATAAAGGGTCATACAAGTTTCACTTATTTAAGAACTGTACATGGTGTGTTGCATTCTACATACCGCGTGGCATGCGAAGCTTTAGGTCTTCTGGAAAGTGACGACCATTGGAGAAATGCACTGTCTGATGCCGCCATCTCTGAAAAAGCTTTCCGACTCAGAGAGGTGTTTGCAATAATGCTGATTTGGCTTCGATTGAGAGTATGATTATCATGCTTGGAAAACGTTTAAAAGATTTCGGTTTGCCAGAACCCCAAAGAGATGATACTGAAGTAGATATATCTGAGGAGGAACTAAAATTAACTCCAGAACAGATAAATGTCTACAACAAAATATTACGAGTAAGTGTAACGAATAATGAAGTGTACCAACAAAAAATTTTTTATTGCTGGCCCTGGTAGAACTGGTAAGACCATCCTAACTAATATAATTCTTGCTTAAGTTCGTCATGTAAGAAAAATTGCAATTGCAGTAGCATCGTCCGGAATCGCAGCAATACTTCTAAGTGGAGGTTGAACTACTCACTCAACATTTAAGTTGCGGCTTTCAGTTTCACCATGCAAAACAACACATTCATGCTCAATTTGTAAAAGCGGTGCTATTACAAAAGTACTCAAAGAAGCATCATTAGTTGTTTAGGGTGATTATACCATGGCACATAAGGCCCATATCGATGCTGTTAATACCATGTTAGAAAATGTTAGGTCATCAAGTCGTGTGATGGGTGGTATAACTTTTTTATTCTCTGACGACTTCTGTCAAACACTACCGGTTGAACTTAAAGCCACCCGAGCTGATACAGTAAGAGTTATCATGAAGAAATGAAATGTGTGTCAATATGTCAAGAAACTTCAATTGACAACAAATATGCGTGTCCATTAAAGAGGAGATCACGATGCCGCTATATTAACAGCTCTGTTACTAAGAATAGGAAAAGAAACATTGCTCTTGACAATGGATTGCTTCATGTTTCAAATACATTGGGTACATGCGTTTCGACTATAGACAATTTTGTTTCAAATGTTTTAAATTTGTATCAAAAATCTGCCGCATGGATATGTGGAGAGCTATTGGTCCACCAAAAATTCAGATGTGGATGTACAAGTCAATCGAATGTTGAAACAAAAGAAAAAAAATCTTGTTTTGGATATTGCATAAATTTATTTATTTACTTCCCCTTATTTTTAATCTTTAGCTGATTCACCTTCAAATTTGTTTTTAATTGCTAGCAAAGTCGTCATCATCATCCTTGGCTCTTCCATATCATAGTTGTAGTTCGAACACCAGCCTCCACATCGAAGATTATTACATGAATACGTGAACTTCCTCTTTTTGTTAGCATCTCACTGCTACTTTAACTCGATCTTGTTACGCCTTTGGTCGTCTGATGACGATGAAGTGACTATACAACCTTTTGACTTGGTTTGTTTGCTTACTTGTATGCTTATTCTTTTTTTTATTATTATTTGCTATTTTAAAATGTTTTTTTTTTTTTATTCAACCTAAAATGAGCAGCTTTTGTTGTGTCAATATTCAAAAAATTAGTAAACCATTTGCTTAACTGATAAACAGAACGGGTCATTCGTTTCATTGTTAATGAATATGATGTGATTCACTTTCCAAGTGAATTTTTTAATTCATTACATTCATGCGGACTTCTCCCACATAAACTAACATTTAAAATTAATCTGCCTATTATGTTATTGCGCAATTTAAAACCTCCACAACCTTGTAATGAAACCCAGCAAGTAATCCAACTTTTATCAAATATTATAGATAATCTATATTAATAAAAATCATTATCTGTTTGTTTGTTTGTTTGTTTGTTTTTTTGACTGTTATACAAATCTTAACGGCTGAACGGACATCGCTCAAGCTTAAAACGTGTATTGCATGCGCCCTATAATAGGTAATTGCATACTTAGTTTTAACCACGCTCCCTTTTACCGCCCACAAATCAATAAAAATGCAATATTTCTGACTGTTTCGATTGTATGAGACTAAAATTTGGTAATTTCGTTTGTATGGTAACTATGGTTTGTAATGTATGCCACCCCCCTTGTACCACCCACAAATTAAAAATATATGGTATACAACCGGGTTCTGCTAGTTTAAAATAAAACTTATAATTTTATAACAAATTATTTACATTTATTTATATACTCATTAAACTTCGCTTAAAAGTATATTTGAACATATTCAAGTAACTCGTAAAAGAGATTTACAGAAAAAGAGAAAAATGTTATGAAGAAAAAATGACAATCTAATATTTTACAGTTTTTAAATTAATATTTGTTCAAGGTATAATTTGTTATTTAGCATATTTTTTTTTTATTCTAAGCACTTGAACATTGAATATTTACGCCGAAACTGGTACTTTAATATACAAATCTCTTATAGTTAATACATATATAAAAATTGTGACCTTTATATGAACTTTCAAGTTCCTTTTGACCAAACAATTTTTATAGCTAAATTCAATTCTTTTCTAAATTTGTATTGCAAATGATAAATTTTTCTTCTTTAAATAAATTAACATCAATATTTCAATTTCCTTTTAAAGGAATATATCAAGTTTTGATTTTAATAGTTAAATTTTTTTTTAATACTTTCTGATAATACTTAAAATATTCAGATTCAAATTAAACTAAATTAGAAGAACATTTCGAATAATTCATGTTCCTTAAATAATTAATTAAAGAATTAAAAAAAAAAACAATAAAATCAGCAGCTTCTAGCTCCGACAAACAAAGCGTAAACTTACAACTTCCTCAACTTAGCACGGAATTTATTTTTCAGAAATTAAATCTATCTATCCTATGTTTGGATCAACACAATCACACAATTAATCTCACGCACATTCCTATCTCACGAGTATCACTCATTCATAAATTCTAGAAATTGTTGCGCTGTGTGAGGCTTTGGCAACATTGTACAGTTTGTTGCTTTTCTTTTGTCTTCGTATTGTTTTAAATTTTTTCTAAAATATGTCAATATATGAATACCAACACAGGCTCACCACAGCAGCAGCAGCCAAAGAAGCAAGCAAACAAAACAAATAAACAAACAAACTTAACGAACTTAATAAAATAAATAATTCATCACTTTTGTGGAAAATAAAAAAAAAAAAATCAAAATAATAACAGGAAGGCGTAGCGAACGCGTTGTTTACACAGAAAATGATAACATTGCATAAACATTGCAGCAACTTAAAAAATGCGTTAAACGTAATATCGTCGATCGTCAAACAATCAAGGGACCAATCAATCAATCAATCGACTGAATGATTTATTCATTCATAACTTGTGTGTAAGTTCTGTTGCTGACGTTACAATAGCCTTGAGCTGCTTTACTCCCGTCAAGCCTGTTGTCAGTTCGCTTTTTACATCTACTCTTGACGATTTGCAACGCGTGACTATCGTTAACATCTTTTTGTAACGCTTGTGTCCTTTTGATGTTGTTGCGCTTAGACAGCTGACCATGCTTTTTAATTTTTTGGAATGACTACGACGTGATCGATGGATTTGTTAAAAGTGTTGATAGCACGCTGCGAGATGGTTGCAGAATAACCAATGTGATCCTGTTGATATGATCAGCGGCTTAGCTATTGCTGCTCTATGTTTTTTTTTTTCTAAAGTTTATATGAAGTCATTGCATTGAAGCTATAGACAGTAAGGTAGATCCATGTTTATTTTCGTCCTGGAATCATTGATTTCCATACTCTACGTAAAATTCGAAAAAAAATCTTTGGGAGCGGTACATTTATTGTCTGCGAAACTCCGTTTAGAGATTTTGATTATATATGAAAGTGCACTCTAGCGTATTAGTAAAAAAAAAAAACTAAATGATCATTTAATTCCTTGAAAGGACTTCGACCGAGCTTCTAATGATCAATTGCGTTATGTGTGTTGTGAAATGTTTGAACAGAAATGATCGAGAACTGGACCTACCATTTTTATGCCGACTCCGAACGGCTTATGTTCTCAAAAAGCTTTACATGGCAGTTTTTTACTCTCTGAGGTTCGCCATTGTCTGCAAAGAGGTGACAGCCGAACAGAAAAATTAATTCAATTGAAAAAACTTTCTGTGTCAGCTGGGGGATTCGATCTTGGGTTCTCTGTCTGCCCACTACTCTGTCCACACTCTGCCCAGTACCCCACATCCGCGGCGTATTAGTATAGTCATCATTTGATTATATGCTACCTACATTATATTATATTATATTATATTATATTATATTATATTATATTATATTATATTATATTATATTATATTCATATGAATGTAATATACAGCGGAAATAAACTTACCGTAGCCATATGCTCCCAAAATGTTTTTTAGAGTTGTTTATCGAATTTTTTTTATTCCTTCGAAATAATAGGTTTTGTCGAGGTTCCCAATATAGGCGTTTGTTGCCTTAACATTCGGCATTACTGTGCTGGTACGACTACAACGGAGTTCAGTAAGCCACTTCTGAACCATTGAAATTGATGGTGTAATCACTGTAGTATCCCTGTAGGAAAATCAACTAATTTAAAGTAGTTGATTAAGTAGTTTTTTGTCAACCACAACTAGTTGAAATTCTGACTTTTTTCCATAGAACGAACTAACTTATTTTGTATGGTGATGTCCGCTAAATAAGTCAGTTGACTGTCGTCTGCATATATTTTCAACTACTTGTTAAATTAGTTACATTTAAATAATTTTTTGAATTGCTTTAAGGCGGTCTTCTCATTCAAAACCCGTTTTTTGGACCCTTTTTAAAAAAATTCTTATTTGAAAACGCAAAGAATAATTGAAAACTTTTTTTATTTATTGTATTACAAAAGGTTCAAAGTAAATAAAAAATTTTTTTTTGTCTCAATACGTGGGCTGTTCAAAAAGTAATGAGACTTCAAAGTTGGTGGTGAAAAAAAAAGGTGTCGTCACGGCGGCCACGATTCCGGGTCTCCGGAGCGTCTAAAATGAAAAAAAACAGGGTTATAATCAGTATAGATGTAATTCTCGGGTGAACCTCAAGCTTAATTTTGTGATTTTTTTTGACAAAATGGCAGCCATTCAAAAAAAAAAATTTCAATTTCGGGTTTTTTTTTGTAGTTTAGTGTAAAAAAAAATAGTAAAAAATTTTTTAAAATTATGGTCGAGGTTCACCCGAGAATGGTGACAATTCTGCGTCGATTCCATTTTGTTTCATGAAAATCGGTTTAGTTGAACTGGAGATATCATGACCGCCAGTTCGAAAAACGTGGGTTCGAGATAAACGCGTTTACAGTTTGAAGTAATTTTTTTGGGAAAAAAAAAAAAAATCAAAAATGTTTAAGTGCAGTTTTAAAGAGCTGACAATTTTTACTTACAAATATTAGTCGGCGATGCCAGCTCCATACAGGCCACCTTCCTCTTTTTCGTAGAAACTGCTTTCTGCTGCCCTCTCTGCTCTGCGAGCCGTTCTGCCAGCTTTTGATGATGCCGCAGCTCGAGTCTCTGATCGGTTCAATCTGTCTTCATTGCGAGATAGTGCGTATTCGTATGCGTTTTTGCTAATCGCAATACCCATCAAGCCCATAATTTTAAGTATGGGTATAAAACCGTCGTTGAAGAGGCACGTTGCAATGAAATTGGCCACTTCGATGGTGCGTGCGCCTGAGTTGATGTGTTTGGGCGAAAGTGACCAAAGAACAGAATTGTAGGACTCATTGGAATTCTGAGTTTCAGATCCAAGGCATCTTTCAAGTAAATTATCTGCCGACAGCGCTTCGTAAGCTGGTTTTATTACCTCCATCACCTTCTTGTCCATCAGACCTTGCTTCACAAAAAAGGCTGTATCTTCTAAAGTATTAAGTAATATTTGATGAAATAACATGGTTAAATATATATAAGCTTGTAATTTAATAACAATTTTCAATTAAAACATGTCAACATCAGAGTAGTTGCCGCCTTAATATAATTCAAAGTAGTTCATATACTGATTTATTTTAAACTAGTTTTTTTATTAGTTGTTTTTAAAAACAAGTTAGTTTGTTCCTATAAGGATTTATCAAGCTTTTCCTTGGTATCGTTGATGGTTTTTTGCTCAAAAAATAATGTTTGATGAGCTCATGAATTTCACTTTTTTCCTCTTTAGTTGAATTTCACAAAGTTGCTTGCTTTCAATGTCTGTCAAGCACAAACTAAATGACGCTTGCTTTCAATGTCTGTCAAGCACAAACTAAATGACGAAGCTTGCTTCAAATTTGAAAGTAGTCTACTGACAGATGGTTGCTGAAAAAATAAATCAAATTCACTGAATTCAAAAAATCACTGAATTCTCAAATTGTCCACGTATTTTTGGGACTACAATGAATTTTAAGAGAAGGCTTTCAAAAAGTGTGAGATTGAGAAAGATTTCTGGTAAGAACTCCTTTTTTGTTAATTTTTGCTTTGATGATAATGATGCTTTAATGATGCGTTAATGATGCTTTACATAAAGGAGATAAGATTTTGCAAAAAAAAAATATAGTATTTTAAGCAAAACTAAAATATTGCTTTCTACATTTGAAAGATGAACAATTTAGTTACGAAAACAAGATATATTCATTTTTCGTTTGTAAAGAAGTTTGCAAGTTAATTAAAAATAACCAGAAAAATTCGTAATATTATTCAAGAAACAAACTTTTGGTTCAATCTAAAGGAGCATATTATGCTTATTAAAATATGCATAAAAGGAAAAAATCCATCCTACATCCCAGCCCTATATCTAAATAGCCATCGTAAAACATTTGCAGAATTCTCACTCCACTCCAAAAGTGCGTTTGTGGTTCAGTAATATGTAAATATGACACCGAAGCAAGAGCAATGGATTTAACTCAGAAAATAAAAGTTAATTTGCCTTCCTTTCCATAAATTGTAAGGAAATAAAAATTTTAATAAATTATATAATAGGAACACCTTATTGAAGTTCATTTTTAAGAGCAACTCGGCACAAAAACAAAATGGTTTTTTATTGTTTTTGATACATAAATTTGTTGTAAGTAGTTATAAATCGTTGTAAAATAAATCAGAGAATATTAAATTTTCTATTTATATCCCACGATTTCCTTAGACATAAAGGGTGATTTTTTAAGAGCTTGATAACTTTTTTTTTAAAAAAAACGCATAAAATTTGCAAAATCTCATCGGTTCTTTATTTGAAACGTTAGATTGGTCCATGACATTTACTTTTTGAAGATAATTTCATTTAAATGTTGACCGCGGCTGCGTCTTAGGTGGTCCATTCGGAAAGTCCAATTTTGGGCAACTTTTTCGAGCATTTCGGCCGGAATAGCCCGAATAGCTAACAAACTTTTTGTTGCCAAAAATGGAAGAACTGAACTTGGTTGACATGTGGTTTCAACAAGATGGCGCTACATGCCACACAGCTCGCGATTCTATGGCCATTTTGAGGGAAAACTTCGGAGAACAATTAATCTCAAGAAATGGACCGGTAAGTTGGCCACCAAGATCATGCGATTTGACGCCTTTAGACTATTTTTTGTGGGGCTACGTCAAGTCTAAAGTCTACAGAAATAAGCCAGCAACTATTCCAGCTTTGGAAGACAACATTTCCGAAGAAATTCGGGCTATTCCGGCCGAAATGCTCGAAAAAGTTGCCCAAAATTGGACTTTCCGAATGGACCACCTAAGACGCAGCCGCGGTCAACATTTAAATGAAATTATCTTCAAAAAGTAAATGTCATGGACCAATCTAACGTTTCAAATAAAGAACCGATGAGATTTTGCAAATTTTATGCGTTTTTTTAAAAAAAAAAGTTATCAAGCTCTTAAAAAATCACCCTTTATTAAGTAAGTGCAGTAACGCAGAGTTGTACCACCTAGCTTTATGGCAGGCATGGGCATTCTAACACAGGCACATTTTGTCTTGTCTTGTTAGTATTAGTGAGCTCTCAAATTGCGCAAGCTGAGTTCATACAATTTGCAGTGCAAAGCGACATAAGACGTAATAGCATCACCGTCAGCGAACGACTGAATTATATTCTTTTGTGTTGTGAGCTTTATGTACATTTGAAAAGTTATGCTCAGAGAGCGCTCAGTGAGCTATGGAGTGAGTTTGCAGCCTCTCTTAAAAAAAATTGATTACACACAAATTACATACATTAAAACCAAACCTCCGCTTTTGTCGTAAAGAGGATGAAGCCAACAAAATCTTTTGTATCTTTAAAGAATAATTAATTTTAAATTGGGATTGAAAGTTCTACAACCCTAATTTTCACAGTAATCCACTGAATTAATCATCTGCAATAAATAAAATGTTCTGATTGGATGCATATTAAAGAAAATAAGTTTACCGCTATTTTGTGAAAATAATAGTTTGGTTGTCATAATTGAACTTGTTATAGAGTTTAAATTTCCCTCTTAAAGAGGTCCTAGGAATCCTCTTAAAGTGGTCCTTTGGAGCAACTGCGGAAGCAGTTCGAATCTCATTCCAAAATTAGTGTGTTAGTGAATTAAATTATGTGAACGCAAAAAAAAAATATGTCTATCAAAACCATGTTCTGAGAGCAGCAGATAATGTTTGGGACAACATAAGGGTGCACAGCAGGCATGATAATTGGGGGCTTTTAGGGCTTTTTTGGGCCCTATTTTGATTTCATAGGCCCCGAAGCCCTTTCGATTCAATTTAGGCCCTTTTAAGAATTGTATTAAAAAAATATTATTTTAATAGAATGCCATTGATGTAAAAATTTAAAATTTTTTAAATGATTTTAAATCAATCTCATTAAAATAAGTTCTTTTGAATTTTTTAATATCAGATACTCATTTTGGAATTATATCGTTGGAAAACAAAAACCCTCAATTTGTGTCAATTTTGTTTTATTCAAAGTATTAAAAAACTTTGCCTCCGGAAGTTTTTCGAAGATAAAAAACTCCTTTTAAAATAATTTGTTTTTTAAGATTTTATTTTATTTTAGACCAACATTTTCTTACATTATTAAATCATAACTATTGAAGATTTATCCCTGAAATTTTGGTCCAAAAATATTCGTCGATAAGGTAGAATAGAGCAATACCGCGAAAGACCTTAAAATTTGCGGTGAGCAAGATATCTGGAGACGGGATCTAAAAAAAAATGTTTCGGTTTATTTAAGAGTTCTTGTGCGTTTAATCGTTGCTTTTTGACAAATATTAATTTTCAAATAAAATAAAGCTAAAATAAAATAAAATAACAAAAAATAGAGCTTAAAAAAAAATTTTTTTTAAAATTATGTCTCTTTTTCCGGAGGCTCTTAAGCTACATAAGCCAATGCATGTACGTTTTTGGTTGGCTATAGAAATATACACTTGTAAAAATCTATTAATACTGAGGGAAATTCTTAAAAACTAATTTTCTTGTATTTTGTATTTATTAGTGTTATGTATCTTAACCAATCCTTAATCCTGTATCTTAACACATCCTTTTTCGTGACACGTATGGTCTGGAAAAAAATCAATATGGCCCAAATTTCAACTGAAAGTTTTTCAATTTTCAGAATGTTCTAACTTAAAAACTATGAGCTTTTTCAAAAAAATTTGGACTGCGGTAACTGCGACTGAAAACTGTTTGTCATTTTATTCGATGTGATTTAAGGCAGGGGTTAGGCAAACAATTGATCGAGTATCAATCGATCAAACGGAAGAAGCTGTTAAAACGCGTTATATTCGGTGTATGTGTGTATGTAAAAGTGAATGTGAGCATAGAATGTTTCTTAAACTCTACCTTGTAGAGAAAAAAAACTTTAATTGTTACAGTTTTGTTTTTTGACCGCTTTGATGCTTTTGAAATTTGAAGCTTTTAATGCGTTTTTCTCGAAACATACTTTTTCAAAACGGCCCACAGCAATGCAAGCAAATTAATCGACCTATTTTAATTTTTTTTTTTTTTTCTTAATCTATTTGTAATGTTATTCTACACATCCTTCACCAAAATGAGCGTTTTTGGAAAATTTGTCTAGTTTTTACTCAACAGTATGGTCAAAAATTATGTAAATTTTCCGCCTTTTTTTTCTACTATTCATAATTTTCTTAATTTTCCATATTTTCATTCCATTTTGGTAAAAGATCTGCATTCAGGGGTATATTTTTGAAAGCAATTTTTTTTTGTCAGACAATCTGTAGTCGCACTAGGATATGGGCCGATTTTCACCTTTTTTTTTTAAGGACACCAACTTCAGCGCCATGGTGTAAACAAACAAAAACATTTTTTTTTACTTAGACTAATGATGTTAAATTATGGAATTTTGGAATGGAATTTTGTATATATAATACACTTTTTAGAAAACATCTTCTAAAATTTGCCTTAATTTTAAATGCTTTTGCCTAAAACCTCCCTCAACTTAACTTTGTTGTTAGAAGGCTCTATATTCCAAAATTGTTGAATAGTTATGGATTTATTCTTTGTTAAATTCATTGGTAGGAGCGGATTTTCTTCCGCTATCATGTGTATTTCACCATACATCATTGATTCAAAAATTTTTGCTATTTTTGTGATAATCCAAAATTTTCCCTGCCTCGGCTTAAACAGCGAAAGCGAAAGAAAACACTGGAGAGGTAAGAATTTTTTGAAATCCTGAAACTGTTAATTTGAATATTAATTTTTAACATTGCAAAAACATTTTTAATCAAAATGTGAATAACATTGTTGAGATTATTAAAACGTGTGCTATTTTTTTTTTGTCATTATGGTTAAATATCTAAATAGAAAACCTTACATTTTTTTTGAAAATTTTCTTAAAAAGTAAATGTGTTAATCATTAATTTTTTACCACTAAAGGCCCCATTCATGTCAAAAAGGCCCTATTTTTGTATGAATTTTGGCCCTTTTACTACCAAGCCAATATCATCCCTGGTGCACAGAGGTTTCAAAGTGGAATTAAATAAATTTTAGCATGTTGTAAGATTTGAAGGATTTTCAAATTTAAGTTTAGAAATGGTCAAATAGCATATTTCAAAAAAAAAAAAAATAAAAAAAAAAAAATAAGTGGACGACGTTTCAATTTTTACGCTTAATATTTTATGACGCAGTAAATGTCGCTTAAATTTTTCCTCTCAAAATAAGCCATAATTTTTTAATTTTTAGTCGTTTTCCGGTAGATATTGCTTTGACATTATTGCTTGTTTTCACTAAATTCTTTTAAAATAGAATTTTTGTGATGTGCTTTGTTTCGAATTTGAGGTGAAGCCGAGTGTATTTAGTTCGAAAACGAAATTTGTTCTCGTTTTGTTTTCAAATCCGCGAGTGAAAGAAATTCACACTTCGTTTTCGAGACGAAATATTTAGAATAATTGCATCGTTTTCGAACTGGCGAAAAAATGAGATATTTGCTAATACGTTTTTCTTTTCATATGTTTTCCAATTTCTTATGTTTGTTAAACTATAGTACAAAATCAAAATTAAGTTTAATTTTATGTGAAAAAATAGACAAAAGATTAATTTTCGAGGCTTCCAATAATCAATGAGAAGTTATAAATTTTTATATTGGCGGAAAAACTCTAAATATTATAATTATAAATTTTAAACTTACCATGTCAAGAATCGAAACCACATCATCTGAATGATAGTCCAGCACCTTATCCATTCAGCTATTCCAGTTGTTGAACATGTGTGGCTTAATTTGCGTCATAATGAAATCAAGCATTCGCGGAATTTGTTTCGAAACCCGACTCGACAAAAAAAAAATTTTCTTTTGTTTTTAGTTTGTTATTTAGTTTTTTTTTTTAAGATTTGACTTTATTAAAGTTTGAAATTTGTTTTATATTTATTATTTTTGGACCACCTTTTTTATATAAAACTTAAAAAAAAACAAGTATTAACTTAAAAGATAACATATGTACATAAATAACAGCGAACAAAAAATACTTTTTTTTTATTTTTATATATAAACGACTTCACGAAAAACTGTCAGATTCGCTCGGATTTGTGAACTTGTTTCGAATTCGTTGCCAATACGCGATGGTGAATCCGACTACGATTTGGTGTTTATTGGGATAAATATTTTTTTGTAACATTTTTTTTTTATTAGTTTTATTAGTTTTAGTTTTATTACTTTTTTTTTTATTAAGACCATGTTTTTTCCAGTTTTCAGTTTGGCGGGCCAGAACCATGTTATCGACTGCTTCGGAAAAATTGGCTGCTTATAGCTGCCAACCTGCTTTTTATTTCCTTTTCTTATTTTCATTACAAAGGAAATTCCTAAATGATATTTAAAAATATGTACACCCAAAAAATAATTTACTGAAATCAAGGAAATTTGCGCTAAAGTCATCATATCCTATATTTAAAGATGGCACTTTCCTTACTTTAAGTAAGTATTCTTTAATCAAAGGAAATATCCTCAGTTTTAGGGTAAAACTCACTTAAACTAAGGAAAGTGCATCCTTAAATATAGGTTATGATGGCTTTAGCGCAAAATTTCCTTGATTTTAGTAAATTATTTTTTGGGTGTAGTGTAGAGTGCCCTCCTACTGGCACTGCTCAGCTGCTGGCCCCCATCAGTTCTGACGCTCATGGCGATGACAGCGGCAATGTGCATAGTATCAAAGTATCATCTTATTAACCCATTAATGACCATTAATGATCATACGAAGAAAGTGTTGACACGTAAAAAATTCTAGGGCGGGCTAGATTAGAGATATTGTGCCAATTTTTTTTTTAAAGTAAAGAGAAAAAATGGGTCAAAACAAAAAAAAATATGTAACAGTCTAATTTTCCGCGGCTTACCTTTAGTTTGACATGTGAAACATCACAGGTAAATATCTGAGTTTTTTTGTGTCGAAAATTGCTCAGAAAAAGTGCTGCCAAAAATAGAAAAATGGAAAAAACATAAAGCGCGCACCTTTTCCAGGTAGCCTAAGGTGTTTTCTATGGAAGTAAAAAAACCAACAGCGATGTTTCGACATTCCTGGAAATTTCACCTGTAACCTTACCCATGTCATAGTTCATGTGCGTGCTCAGGTAAATTTTTTTTTATTTTATCTATCAACTTCTATGGTTCCCCAGACACATATTACAGAACTGCATCAAAATTGTACGAGCCGTTCTATGGGCGGGCTTTAATGGGTCAAACGTTCACTATTCGTAAATCATTGAGTTGTAGGCTCGTTTCCTATAGTCGCACGGTTGTCGAAAAATAAAAAAAAAACCAAGGCTAATCTAATATCGTTCTCCTTTATTAAGTGGATTTGCAAGTATTTTTCATCAATATAAAAGGATAAATATGAGTGGAATTCCTAGGTTGTTCTTTATTCTTCACAATTCGACGAGCAATCAACCATTATTGTGAAATGGAAAAGAAAATATTTCGCGTCATGTTAGCCACCTACTGGCACCATTGACGAAATATCGCTCAAGCATACGATTGTCATTGTTGCGATTGCGAATGGTTACCGAAAGTATTTCAAATCGTTTTTTTTTTATTTAACTGCAATTTTTGTGATTCTGAATATAAAGAAGATGAAGCTCAAGACAGCGAAACATAACTTTCAGCAGTTTTCACTTCATTTTTTTCACTTATTTCTTAAACAACAGAAAGAATAAACAGCACATTAAAATTAATAAACTAGTTTAATGTTTGTTTGAAGTGTAAATGGGCGCCAATAGCTGGGCACCTTTTTTGGAGAGTCGAATTTCGAGTCTTTTGTTACATCGACTGCCAAAATCGTTTTTCTCAAAAATTTTAAGCTTCGTTTGTAATTTTTGTTAGTTAATAAACTGAGCTTTCAAAGGTAACCAAGAACATCGCAAAATTTCAAACGAAAGTTATGGGTGGGCACTCTCCCCTATTTCTTAAATAATAAAAATTAAAAAAAAAATATTGTCCACATTGCAACTGGAGGGACAACTTAATCAATTGCCGGGTATTGAACTTTTGACCTTGCAATTGAAAGGTAAAACTAACCGTTTTTCCAAATAGGTAAACACGGTCATTGGACCAATTTGAATGCACTATTCACTAAAACAAATACAATTTTTTTTTATTTCTTTTTGATTCAGTGCATTAAAGAAAACAGTTCACTCTGTAGACTGTTGTTTAGAAAAATTATCGAAAAAATCTTAAAAACCTAAGTTCTGTGCATAAATCTTCATAATAAATGTCAAAATTCTTATTTAACTGAACTCCACTTTGTCATCATTTATCATCCAATTTTCAAAGTTTAAGAGAATTTGAAACAGAGTATTTCATTATTAACATTCATTTAGCACACATTTTAGATTAAAATTCGCAGTCCATGCTTTTCATTCGATTTTGGCAAATTTCATAGTTAGGATTTATATTAAAAATCAAAGCTTATGTGCACAATTTCAAGGCATTTCTTTAATTTTTGTGGGCTTTAAAGAGATTTTACGTTTAAAATAAAGTCACTTTGTAAAGGAGGTAGGCGTAGTTTTCAGCCGATTTGGCTTATTCTCGAACCTGATCCTTATTTTTTATAAATAAGATTATAATTTTAGTTTCATCCCCTTAGTCCGTACGCGTGGGGATATAAATATCCCAAAATAGTTCAGTAATTGTTGTGATTTTTAGATGTCTACTAAAGTATAAAACGAACTATTCGATTTTTAATTATTTGTAAAATTCCTAATTCACCGTTCTTACCAACTGCGATCAAGAAAATAAAATAATCATTTGTATCACAACTGTAAATCCTATAAACTGTAACCAATATAGAGTCTATCGAATAGTTAATAATATGTTTATTATCTTAGACTATAGCAAAAGTGTGCTTTAGTACCCAATATAAATTCATTCACTCACTCTCTGAATAGCTAAAAGATTTTAATCAAATTCCAACAGCTATGAAATTGTAAATGCTTAAAAAAAATGTTGCCATTAATCTGGGTAGCTCTATCGTCAGCTGACATGCAGTCATAAATCATATCAACACTTCCAACGAGTCTTTTTTGACTACTTCACAGCTAGCTTTGGCTGGCAATTTGAATTATTTTATGATGTCTGCACAACACTTAAGCAGCAAATAATTCACGTTAACAACTTTAACTGCTACAACAACAACTACTTCAAAAACAACAACAAAGACAACGACTCCACATATTCAACTCACTCCAACCTGGCGCAATTATTACGCGACACACATCATCATCATCGTCAGGAGTCGTCATCAACCTGAGCATAACTAGCGCGCAAATGATCACAACAACAACAACAACAGCAATAAACCATAAAAACATTGTTTGATTGCACCTGTTTGAGCTTTCCCACGATCGTATTCAAGAAATGTGTTCGTATTCATTGGAACGCTTCTGTTTGCTGCCTGCCAGCACTTCTGAGTATTTTTTGTCGAATGCCCAGAGCTCATTATGGTGCGCAGGGTGGGGGCTCTTGCGTGTAGCGTACGTGCGAACGTAACATCAAGCCCGGTAGTTGATGGTCGGCACGCAAGCATAATGTTTGCTGTTAGAGTTGTTGTTTTTGTTGTTGGTGATATAGTCAGAAGTGTTATATTTAAGATGCTATCATTTTTTGTTGCGAACGCTTCGAGCTGTTAAGGGGAAGAAACTGCTCAATGCTGTAAGTTTTCAATTTCTTGCGGAATTTGATGACATACTAAAAAAGTATTATACATGACAGCGTATTCACCAGCTTAAGAGCTGAAGAACAATAAGAAGAACCAAACTATTAAGCGCAAATAGCTAACAATAATCAGCAATAGCATATTTTCGATTTATTAATACTAATCAAACCGAAAAACTCGTCCTGGAGTTCGATCAGCTACATTAACTATTTTTATGACAGCCTTTGCATCTGTCTTTCGGACTGATTTACTTATTTGCAATGGTTCGATTGATTTTTTCGTCCAGACATTTTCAACTGATGGGTGGACGCTGCGACGTACATCCCGTTTCCAGTAGTTGTTATTGAAAATTGTATGTGCCGGCCCACCGGGTATAGTTGGAGGTGGTTGTGTACGATCTGCAAGGGTATCCTGAAAACGATGCCCCAAATTGCATTCGCGCTGTTTTAGTTAAAATACATTAGTTAAAAACATATTTCTGTGAAAAAAAATGTTATTAATTTACACCCAGTAAGAAAGCACGCCATCTTTGTAGGATTAACGAAACGTCACGCCGTGAGCCAGACATGTTGAAGAAGTTTTTGTTGGAAGCAAACGAACTCTGTTTTTCTTTCTTTTTTTTTTTTTAACGTCAAAATTTAAATAAAACATTACAATAAACGCAACGATGTCAAAATAGAGACAACCTGATTTCAGAGAGAGAAAATAAGTGAAGTTTATTAGATATTTCGGCATCCGGATATAGTGCTCAGAAATTGAATTAGACTTTATAACCGCCTCAAAAGCATTCATAACCCAATCATTAGTATGTAATAACATCTTAATTATTGTGATGGATTTTCTAGGAATGTCACATAAGTGGGCCACTCCATGAATGCCGTTTTTTTAAATAGATGGCGTTGCTGAGGGTAGTTAACATTAAGACATCTGTTAACCCTTTAACCCGCAAAGTTGCAGTAATGAGAAAAATGCACCACAATATGTGTTATCTAATAAAAATTGCCATATGACATGACATATGGCAGGACACATGACATATGAAATGACACATGACATATGACATAATATATGAAATGACATGAGATATATGGCAAGACATAATTATGTTTCACTTGGGGCCCTATCCTCTAACTGTGGAAAAAGTAGTGCACACTACATATTATGTACACATCCAGTTTCCGATTCACAACTAACAAATTTTATTCACTGAAATTTTTTCTGTAAATATTTGATTTTTGTTGTAAAATTGTTGTGATATGCCCGGCGTAGTTTGGAAATATATTTTTAAAAATTTTGTCGTCAGTCAAGGAATAAATTATTTTGTTCAAACAAACAATATTTATTTTATTTATTTAATTTTTATTTAAATATTTTTTTTCTATAATGATGTTTATTTATATTTACGATGGAATTATTCTTTCAAAAACTCAAATTTGTTCATCACTATTTAGAAACTGATAGCCACAAATTTTTACACAACACATGATATAATAATTTACAAGGTAGCAGTGACAGTTTTTTTTTGTCGACCAGCATTTGTCAAAAACTCATAGAAAAATGGAAATCGAATAAGCATCAAAACAGATGAAAAATTAAACTTTTTATTGATTTTGACAAGTGCTGGTCGACGCTCTTAGAAAATATGTAGTTGTCAAGGCTACTTTGCAAATTATTATATCCTGATAGAACAATTTCATTTTTTATTCAGCATGTCAGTGTACATTTCAGTTAACAGAATCACTTGGAATTAAAAAGTGTACACTTGGAGTGAATATGAAATATTTTATTTTGTGTGCACAAATTTTGTGCACAGTTACGGAATACAGCCCCCAGGTCCTATTATTTTTAACCCCTAATAATGCTTCCCAACATACACACCTTCTTTCTGGCAACATTCTGGAGGTCCTCCTACAAAAGCTCAAAACAAAAGTATAGAAAATAGTTCAAATCTCTCCTAAATTAGCCACTGCCGTTGTCAAATGAATGAGATGGTCCTATTCCCCCCTCCCAACATTTCTTCTGAGTACACTCACTTACAATATGCCACCCTTCTGGGGGCTCTCATACAAAAAATACAAACACTGAAGGAAATTATCGACATAGTTTAATCTCTCCCGAATTGAGACCTAGAGGGGTCAAATGGTTGAACTTTTCCTATAATTTTTCGCCCCTCATAATTTCCTCTGAATACGGAGGGAGTGTGTCTGCCACCCTTCTAGAGTCCTCTCACATAAAAACTGAAGAAAATTATTTATTATATCTCTCAGGAATAGATCCCTATAGGGGTCAAATGTATGAGTTGTATTATTTACTCCCACTCGACATTTTTTCTAAGAACATCCTCATCCCATCTGCCAACCTTCTAGAAGTCCCCAACCCAAAAACGAAAATTAATTTGGCATTGTTTTTGAATGAACATTGCGCATAAGTTCGAAACTACCCTGGGTAGTTCGATACCGCCCTGGTGTTGATTATCAAATTATCCGGGTCATGACCGAATAGCTTAGCTTTTGAGCTAGCGGTGCTTTTCGTGGATTTCAGATCCCCGGGTTCCCGAACAAAACTCAAAAATTTAGAGCTGTAATTGAAATATTGAAGTTGTTGTTATTATTTGCATTGAAACTTATAGGAATTTAATTTTTGATTTTTGAGATAATTAAAATAAAATTCGGCCAACCCATTGCATGGCCAATATTGCAAAAAAACTGCATCATAAGAGCTTCGCTTGCTCGACCCGGGCCCCAGCAAATTTTAAATAAAATTGTTATAAAATTGTCTTCATATTATTTTTTATGTTCAAGCCTATAAGATCCTATTCTTTCTTTTCCAACACTTGTAAGTAGTCAAGACTCTAAGAAAATATTTTGTCGCATTTGTTTTAAATTAATAACACCAAAAATATCTGCAAGAACTCCAATGGTTTCTGATAACATTGGTTCATAGAACATATCGTCCAAGAGATTTATCTGGGTTAGCTCAAATAACCGATTTTTTCAAGGTATACTATGAGGCCGTAGTTAGTTTTTTTTAACTCCTAAGCTGGGGAAAATTTTGACTTAACCCTCACTGACCCTCAGTAAAATTCTTGCAAATTTAATGTCCTTTTGAATTAGGAATTATTATTTCCCCCTAATATTTACACGGGGGTCAAAAACCCATTTAAATGATAAAAGGAGCATATCTCTCGAAAACTCTGGATGATCTCATTTTCGTTACTTCTTAAGGGTGGTTTTGACATCCTGTGTGAATATAATGCGGGAGAGATAATAAGAAAGGTTATTAAATTTGCAAAAATTTTGCTGAAGGTCTTAACTTAAAATTATACTTACTTTAGGAGTTAGAAAAAAAACACTCCGACCCCATAGTATAGAATGTGTCCTACATAAAATCGATTCTTTGAGCTAACCCAGAAAAATCCCTTGTACGGTATGTTCAATAGAAAAATTGCTATCAGAAACCGTTGGAGTTTTCCCAGTTATTTTTTGGTGTCGCACAGTGTAATATATAACAATTATATTCACTGATAGCCACTTAAATTATCTGCCTTTTGCTATTCTTTTTCCAGATTGAACTGATTTTTAATAGTTTTTTTTTTTAAGTTAAAACTGTTTATTTTTTATTTTTATAGCTTCCAATACATAAAAATCAGGTAAGACAGCTCCATCGATTTCAACTAAATTTGTTTTCACTAATTTGTACTAGTTTGTAATTTTAGAAGATATGAGAATAGGTCTTTAAATATTTGTAACCTTTCTACACCCACCACCCATTGCAAAGCGGCGCGTGGCTTCGCCCATAGAAGTCACAGAATAGCTATGGCAGTAAAAGTCACAGAACATTGAAATTCAGAATGGAGTACTACTTGGTGTTGTCCTTTTAATGGAAAACTTGGACGGGCATCGAACAAAGGGGTGTGACTCCGTCCATATAAGTCATATTTTTGATATCGCATAGCTTGGGAAGTAAAAATCACAGAACATTGAAGTTCAGAATGGAGTTACTATTTGGTGATGTCCTGCTACTTGGAAACTGGGAAGGGCATTGGACCATGAACGTGGTGCAAAACAAAGGGTCAAATTAAAGTCTTGACTATTCTCGTATTTATTATTTTCCAATATAGATGCCGGGTGTAGCAACGCACACTGGATAATGCTAGTTATTAAAAAAATTTAATATTTGTGAAATTGCATGTCTTTATGCGAATTATTTTTTTTAAAACTAAAAAACTTCTTTCAGTAAAAAATTTGTCTATAAATGTGAGAAATTATATGTCCATAAACCTTTGAAAGTGGTATAACAATTTTTACTGCCTACTAAAATTTAGCATATTTAAAGTTTTAAATACATCGCCCAAAAAGAATAAAATTTACCAATATTTTTAAACTAATTCAGGCGCAATCACTTAAATATCTTAAAATTTGAAAAAATGCGCTTACACCACTTTCAGAAATAAAATAAAAAATATAATAGTCTATAATAATTTCTCTTGAAGTTATATAAAACCGTTTTTTTTTTTCAATAACCATTAAATTGAAATATCAATCCTTATAGATTTATCTTAATTTTTATTCTGATTTCAAATTTATTCTGATTTAATGTAACCCTCTTAGAAAATGTAGTCCATTTATAATACAAATTCTTTGTAATTTTTTCTAGAATATAAATGTTTTGTTTCAAAACAGTGTGTTTCAATTTAATGCCTTTTACGGCTCCGGTTACTTATGCAGCGAATGCCAAATATTTAAAGTGAAATCATATAATTTTGTTTATAATAAAACAATAAATTCAATTGCATTGTTTATTTTACTAGCCAAGTGGACCACATGCTGCATACACATGCTTCAACTGCAAGATAAGAAAGAATGAAATCCAAGACTGAACCTAAGCTTAGGTTAATTCACAACTTAGCGCATTTAGAAATCATAAATAATTTTAGGAGAAGAGTGTTGATATATTATCTGTATGTGTTTAAAATGTAACTTGTTACCAGACATCAATATTGTGAGAATCGTTTTTTGACAACTTCACAAGCTCTGACAGTTTAATAAAGTACGAATGTTGTTGTTGTAATTTTGCTACAATGTTGTTATTGTTATGATGCTATTTTAACTCTAAGTTGCAGCATAAGTTTTGTGCCAAATGCTTACGGGGCGTAATTTAAAGCGTTCGCTGCTGTTACTTGTTGTTGTTTAAGTTGTTGTTATTATTGCTACTTGAAGTGGCCAATTGCTGCTGGTGGTTGTTGTGGTGGTGCTTCTGCTGCCGCCACAAAACACGGGCGTCTTGGTTGGTTAACATATCGATGCGATACAATGTGAAGCTTTGCTTTCGGTTGGTTTCCTCCGAGAGATGCCAAACTTAACAGATCACGTTACGTTCTGCTACCATGCGATGCGATGCAATCGAAGCGATCGTGGGAACTGTTACGCCAGCAGTGAGATAAGGCAGCACGCCGTGGCTTGTCGTGCGCCTTCAACAAGGTGGCACTGTGGGCTACGTTAAAAAAAATTTTAACATTTAAGAAATAATGCATATAGCTGCACTCATATATTTTAGCGGGATAGGCTTTAAACTTATTTTTTCCACTGTTCGCTTGCCAGAAAGCAGCTTGTGGCTAAAGGGAACATTATAATTTATTCGAAATTTTTGGTAGCACAGAACATGACAGCCCGTAGAAATAAGTGTGATCGAATGGGAAGCAAAATTTTTGAATGATGCAGATCATCAGGTTAAATGAAGACTTATTAATTTGGCACCTTCTGTGCTACATTGTATGAAACATTTAGGTGATTTCTTAGCATAGTATTATATTTGTATGTATGTATTGAATAATGATGAATTATTTTTGCATTATCGAACTTTTTGTTTGAGTTCAATGATAGAAGTTTACACGTTCCGGAAGACAATAGTGGTATTCGCTCTTTCGTGTATTAGATGTACTGATTGTAATTGTACCGATAAATACAAGGGAAAGAGTAAGTGACTTCTTCCACAGCAGTGTATCTACTATTGTCTACACTGGTGGCAATTGAACGTTCTTTCCTTATTTTAACATTTTCCATTACAGATTCCATTACAGATGGATTTTAAACAGTTCTAATTAGAAAACGATATGATGTGACGAGCTAGCGCGAAAAATTATGGCGAACAAAGGACAAGAAATTGTGCCAAGAATGCTGCCAAGTAATGTTAAAATGATACAATTAACACATACAACTACATTACAATCATCTTTTGATGTTGTAAAGAAACACATAAAGTGTAACTTCAAAAGTTATGGTATTTGTTGTTGCATGTGTATTTAGTGTAATTTTTTGACAGAAGTACACTAGTGTAATCATAAATACACAAAAGAGCGAATACCACTAATATGTATTAACTGAGAAAATATTAACAATATATTCACTGAAAACTAAAAACTGATGACTCTTTGCTCGAATTGGCACAAAAATACAATTTAAGCATTGCATATACAAAAAATTTCGAAAAACACAAAATTATAAATTTTTAGAAATTGTATGTGATAATCTCAGACCAAATAATAATAAACACATTTCTCAATTCTAACAAATGTAGTGTAGATTTTGTGTTCAAAAACTTTCATCTATTTTGAACTACTTTAAATTTAGTTTATTTTGATATATTGAAATATTTTGATATATAAGTTTATTTTTCTGTTCTTCTGTCAGATTTTCTTTTTGAACTTTATTTCCTTGCATTTTTCGTGTTTTTATAACTAAATATGAAATGTTTCAGCAATCAGCAATATTTGTCTTCTTGAACTTGAAATTGAATTTGACATTAGAACGATTTTTAAAAGTGTATTTTTTACACTAAATATATTTAGTACTAATATTATTAACCATCTGCTATTTTAATTTTTGAGTTTAATGCTCAATTAGTTTTTAAAAATTATCATGTACAGTAGGCCGGGTTAAGTTTTTTGGCAACAAAGAATATAGCAAAAAAAATTTGCGGGCAATTCTAGGAAACTTTGATTAAGAAACCATTGGTCTGAAGTCAATATCGGGCTGCCGAAAAATTCATTTAAGTTTGCAAGACGTAAAAAGTACATTCTCATATAATTGAGATTAAAAATTTTATTTATTATCCTATACAAACTTGTCGTGTGGGTTTTTTATTTTTTTTTTTTTATTTTTTTTAGGGAAAACGCCAGAGGGCGCGGTTTATATTAATGCGCGGTTTTCTATTTTAAGAAAACAAATAGTTTTTTTTCTCATTTTTAAAAATTTATTTTTATGCAAATAAAATACAACAATAAAAAAGGAAATTTGACTTTAACATAACGTAAATACTACTAATTTAGATTTTTTTTTTAACATTTTTTTTAAAGCAATTCTGAAGTTGTGTAAATCTTTCTTACTTTTCAGTTTGGGTACTTTACATCGACTTTCTAATTTCGATGCCATAACAATTCGCGATTTTTGTCAGTAACACTTCGAGAAACACTACTTAAAAGCTGAACATATCGTTCTTTTGCTTGTATATGGGAAGCAATATCGGGATCAAGAAACGATGGATCTGGAAGGCCAATGTATTGTACCAAACGCTGTTATATTCAATTGCTCTAAATGGAGGACCAAATAAAATGTTGTTATCAGTCAAATTAATCATATCGAAATAATCTTTGCAATTATAATTGAAAATTGGTTTTTTACATAGTCTAACTTCGTTTGAATTCCAATATTCTCTCTAAAATAAATTTTTTTTTTTTATAAATGCTTGATGAATTTCCATTCTTTTATCAAACAACAAACTTTTTAATGACCTTCTTCAATTGGGGTCTTGCTAACAGATATTAATTAATTATAAGCGAATTTTTCAATTCGAAAAAAAAACAAAAAATTCTATTGTAGCGCCCTCTGGCGGTTGCCTTAGAAAAAATTTAATAAATAAAATAGATTCCTTGTCCCAAAAACCCTCCTGGCCAATTTTTATAAAAATTTAAAAAAATTTTAATTTCATTTGTGTAAGAATATATTTTTTCCGACTTGCGAACTCAAAACGTATTTTCCAGCAGTTCGATGTTGACTTCAGACCAATAGTTTGTTGGGTAAAGTTTCTTAGAATTGCCCGTAACTTTATTTTTTGCTATTCTCTTTGTTAATTTTTTTTCTTCCGAACAAATTGACCCGGCCTAATGTACAGACCAAGGTTGCCAGTCAAAATTCGGAACAATTACCACGAAAATTACCTTTTTCCCACAGTACCATATATTAAATACCACCAAAATTACCACGGTCAAAATAAACAAAACATTCCCACCACAATTAAAAAAAACACAGGTGCGTCGTTGGACACACGAGAGAAGCGAAACTTTTTCGCAGTTAAATAAATTTGATAGCTTAATAATTTTTTCTTAAATAAACTTAATAAACTTTTAAATTAAAAAATTTAAAATAACATAATATAAATTCCATATATACAGAAAACATATTTACTGCTTATTTTTTTATTGTTGAATGTCAAATTTCCACTCCAATTACATATTATCTACAATGGCATATAATGCCAGCGACTCTAGATTTTAACTCTCCACACATGGTTGTGAACTTGGCTGCACTGAACAAATTGTTTCCTTCAACAGCGTACTAACTAGCGGAAAACTTTGTCGAAAATTTTTCAGATCTCACTCCAAACAAATCACAGAACGAGGAGTAAAACGATATGCTATGATAAACACGAAACAAAATTTAACAAACATTTTAGATACCTTGCCGATGTCATGCATACGTATGCAATTCCATATTTAACGCTCTTGTGGGCATTGCTTATTTTCCTCGTACCAACAACACCACAAACGCATTCACAATACAAAACCACCGATGCTGGAGACACCTTGTGGCAAATAAAAATACAAAAACACATTTACAAATACAAATTTTTGTTAGCAAATACACAATCCTCTATCTATTGATAGATGGAGACGATCTACTGCAGCATAGCTTCTGTTATAATTAATATTGAATTAACACCTCTTTCTAGCAACTCTTTGTGGCCTGATGGATAGTGTTTTGGACTCTCATTTGAGTGGACATGGGTTCGATCCCACGGCGCGCCAAGAATATTTTTAGTATTTAATATTAAAATATTAAATTTTCTTGTTGTAATAAGCGCTAGCAACAAAGAAACCATCAAATTTCCAAGAAAAAATCTGTCGAAAATTTTTCAGATTTCACTCCAAGCAAATCGCAGAACGAGGAGTAAAAAGCTTCGCTTCAAAAATACCACAAAAAATCCCACGATCATTAAAATTACCACAAAAATACCGCGCTTTTTAAAAATACCACCAAAAATCCCATATGCATTTAAAAATTCCAAAAAATTCCCATACGCATTAAAAAATAACACAATGAATCAAAATTTTCTGAAAATCTAGAGATTTTCAGAGAGCTTTTTGTAATAAGAAATAGAAAACGTACGAACAAGGTCGTAACACTTTGTTTACTCTAACCCTTTACATCTAAAAATCCAAAGATATAATAGTGGTATTCAATGAACGCCGTATTTATAATGTTCATAGCATAAGAGCGATATATTACAGAAGCGTATTTTGCAACAACAAATATTTAAGGAATTTTACAAAGGTAACTTCCGACATAAAATCGAAGTGTAAACAGAGCGTTTAATGCGTATAATGGCAATGATTTCATATGAAGTTTTTGCTTAATAAATGTAAAAAAAAATCATTTAAAAAATATTCCGAAACTCCCACGGCAATTATAAAATAGCACACTGAATTCCCACACTGAATTAAAAAATACCATGGGAATTCCCAAAAAACAAAATTCCCAAGGGAAATTAAAATTACCACGAATGGGATTTTTCCCACATAACTGGCAATCTTCGTACAGACTAAAAGATTTTTTTTTTTTCAAAATGTAGCAAAGACACAAGCCTATTAGACCTGTCCTTCAAGAGCATAAACTTTATATTATGGGCTTATATAGGATGTTTACCAAAAGTCGCAATATTGATGTATGCATGTGCAAAAATGTTTGTTATACAGACTAGAGCCAGAGTTTTTTATATAATTTTTTTTTATCAAATTTTATAATGAAAAAGGTTTTAATCTTATCTAAATCTGGTTTTAACAATTTAATTTTTCTTGAATATAATCTTTAATTTCAGATGTATTGAAGGGTTCAAATAATAACAATTTTATTTTCTTATTTTTTAAGTATGTACTACTAATTTCCTTGACTTATTTGATATTTACTTAGCACGGCTCTAGATTAAGGATTTGTATTTGAATTAAACACTGTTAAAAAAAAAGTTTCTCAGAGTTTATAAACTTTTAGTTTTATATATCAGAGTTACAAGCCATTATCAAAGTCAATTTAATTCAAACTAATTACTTTTGAAGATGATGGTTATCACTCAAGCCTTATATCTAAATTTTTGCAACTGCAACTGCTGCAAAAAAAAATATATTTAAACCAACGGAATACCAAAAAGTACAAAATATTTTATATCGGCTTTCGATACAAATTCGAATCTTTGAAGTATTCCTAATGAAATGCGACTTTTTTTTTATTTATTAAGTACTATATAAAGGAGGTATTCAATGACTCCAAGAAACACACAAATACATCCATCAATCATTCTAAGACCGTCAACTCTCTTGGTCAACTCCCATCCGCACTGCAGTATCTCACTCTGCCCTTACACCAAACAAATCGACAACATCATCAGCATCAACATCAACAATCATCGAAAATTATCCCACGGGAGTCATTTGCTATTTTTTAGTTCGAACCGCAATAATGTTCTCCTATCCCCCATTTCTTAGCATTAGTCTCTACAGGCTCGCAGCACGTTTATCTTACTCACTAATCGCTCAAATGTCATTCAATACCGCACACATTGTCGCTAAAACAACAAAACAGAAACAACAAAACAAGAAAAATAAAACTAAAAAATATTATAAACAAAGCATCCACATTTGCACATTTTATTTATTTTCATACAACTTCCACCAAAAAGAAACAAATAAAAATAAAAATCATAAGAACAAAAGAAAGAAATAAAAAGAAAAAAAAATTGTTAAAAGTGCTTATTTGATGGATCTGCTATGTTGCTACTGCTGATCCATGTCCGAATATAAATAAACATAAAAGCTACTTTGTCACTCGGGATGCTAAATGCAACTCACACACACACACGCACACACATCCTTACACACAGCCATAAAATTTGCTCATTCATGGCTTATTTCATTCATAAAATCACTTTATTCACCTACAGCTGGTCAGCTTAACGCCTCTCAAGAATACAACTCATGGCACATAGTTAAGTCCACGCTAAGCTGCTCCCCAATGATCATGGTTGAGAGTGTGCGATATTGCGATAGCTCAAGAGAGCGCGTGGTGCGATTATTGGAGCCGAGCTAAAATTAAAAATAGTGAACTTAAACTGCTTGACGATCATTTGTAACAAACACGTCAACGGATTAAGACTTTAGATTTATTATTTGCTGTTCTTTTGTAAAAAGACCGTGTAGTTTCAACTGATGCTCAAGTGTCTGCCAAGTGTTAGTAATAAATAAATGTAAAATTTAGTTTACTCTAAATTGTGTTGCAAGTTCGAATTAAATAAAAAAAAATTTGTTAAAAATATAAAAGAATACAAACCAGAAAAAACTGTTCATGAATCTCTCAAGTATGGCGCCAAATCATCACTTCATACTGAACGGCCTACCAATGGAACCGGTTTCGCGCACCTACCAATACCGCAAAATAATGAAGCCCATGTTAGAGCGCAAACGTCGGGCAAGGATTAACAAGTGTCTGGATGAGTTAAAGGATTTGATGACGGGCACACTACAAGCTGTAAGTGGATGGGAGCAGAAGATTTTGACTTGTCAATTTGACTTTTTGTGTGGGTGATTTTTTGATTTATTATCTTTGAATTTGTTTTTACCAGCAATGCTTTAAGTGAGATAATAGCTGAAGGCAAAAGTAGCTTAATGACTGGACATGACGGGAAAGCAATATATTAAATGATTTGGATTTTTTGTTTTCCTTTTTTGTAACCATATTTATTGTACCATATTGCTGTATTTTCAGCAAAAATTATTGAACCTTTAGTTTTCGACCAAAATGAACACGTTAAAAGTGGACAGTGACGTGGAGACTGTTGTGACTGTTATTTTGGCGCAATAATTAAATAATACACTGAATTTATTTAGAAATTGTTGAAGCCCGTTATGAGTTTGTTGAAATTTTTTATCAATTAAGATAGTATCAACAGTTCTTTATTTGGTTTCAATTTTTTTTTTTTTTAATTGTAATTTCCTTAGATATAAACAACAAAGTGAATTAGTAACGAAAGTTTTCAAAAACAACAAACAATAACAAAAAATTCGTCGCACTCGGTAGTATAAAATTTTTGAACATACTTTTTGGCAGTTTGATAAAGCTTTCGCAAGTTGTGAAGCATACATAAATATCTTATATATTGTTATTGTGTTGTTTAGAGTTTACGGCTATTTGAAGATATTCGAAAAACATTTCGTGACAAGAGAAGTTGAATATTTGAAAAATTTTGAATGCATAACCATTTCGAGTTATGGATTGTATAACTAACCTTGTTTGTCGCTTGAAATGCAAGATTAATAGATTTAATAACACTACCTATGAAGATAGTCCACATCGAATGGCGATAACATTTTCTATAGTGAAATTTTCCACAGAATCCGAATATCGTAATGATTTTTTTCGATTGAACCCAATTTTTTTTTTTTATGGCAAAATTTTAAAAAATTAACTGTTGCTTGTAAAAACTTTAATTAGCAGCAAATGAATTGGGTGTTTTTTTTTTTTTAAAGTAACACTTTTTTCCCATATAACCTAGTACTGGCATGTACCAATGCTTGTCGGCACAGGTTCCCGTGGTCCTAGGTACACGAAATTTTATTAACATTTCTTTTAACATCATTCAAAGAAATTAAGGGAGTAAGTCATAAAAAAACACAACTTTAATTTTTAAGGGACACTCTAATGTCCCTTACGTATTAATGTATTATTTACAATGACTTTCTTAAAACTAAGAAAAAAATATGAACAAAATGTTATCAAAATTAAAGTTAAATAAAAAATTATAGCTAAATTAAAGTTAAAAAAATCATTCTGGGTATGCATTATTTTATTTAACTGTAATAAAATTGTTTTTTAACTAAAAATGGTTTTTGCATTGATGTTAAAAAAATGCAATTTAGACATATTTAGACATATTTATACAAACAATTTTTGTAATAAAATTTTCTATCAGATAAGAAGGCTAACTTTTTGTCACCGATATAATTATTTTGAGATAAAGGGCTTCAAACTTAAAATATGTTTATAAAAAAAGAAAAAAAAATTATTTTTTTTTAACTATTTCCGATCATAATAGCCATAATACTATTACTATTGGCACGCATTAAACCATAAAAATTTCATCTAACTTCTCTCTACTTCATGCATTTAAAATTCATCCGCTGAAAATTGCAGTTTTTATAAGCATTTATGTGAAGTATGTGCTCTCAATAGTGGATTTTTTGAATTTTGACATTTAAAAAAAAAAAAAAATTTGGGGCCAATCGAAAAAAATCATTACGATATTCGGATTTTGTGGAAAATTTCATTATAGAAAATGTTGTCGCCATTCGTTGTGGTGAAAGTTGTCGTAATTTTGTAGAGTTGTTTAATATTTAATACACACTCAGAGCTATTTTGAATGTGAACACCTGGAATATAGTCGTTTTGATAATTGAATTAAATAAATAAATAAAAAATAATAAAGGGAGGTTGAATATATGAGCTTCTAAATACATTTATCGCTTACTTACTTAGGTGGCCATAACAATCCTTGATCTGGTATCGGCCGACCTTATCAGCTCTCGCCAGGAACCTCTGCTTTGTGCGCGCCTTCTCCAATCGGATACACCAAGTGCGGTTAGGGCTTCCTCGGTCTGGTCCATCCATCGGAGGCATGGTCTCCCTTTTCGACGTCGTTCGACCAACGACCCTCGCCTCGAGCAGCTTTTTTTGCTAAATCTTCGTCGTCCATTCAACAGTCCAGTAACATTCAACAGTATGAAAGTATGAAACTTTTCTTAACCAAGTAAACAACAACACAGCGAATAAGATGGGTGGGTTAAACCGATGTAATGAAAGGTTTCAATAACAACAAACAACAATAAAAGTTCTCGCACTCGGCAATATAAAAACGACAAACTTTTTATTTTAAGAGTATTTGGTTCGCAGTGCGATTCAAGCCCACTATCTTTTAATCTTCAGACGGATCTTATCAATCGCTGAAATTGTTTTTGAATATCACAAAAACTATTCCTTGCGATTGTAAGACGAAAAGTTTCGTCTTAAATTGATTTAACTGTTTTGTTTTTTGTTGTTTGTTTTTGCAGTTTGTAAATTAAAAATATTTCAATTTAATATTTATTTTCTTTTTTAGTAAAACTTTTTGTCAGGGCTGTTAATTTCGCTCACTTTTTAAGCCGCTAACTCGTTGAGCGCGCTCACTTTTTCCAAAAACTTGAGCGCGCTCCAAACTTTTCCAAAAACTGAGCGCGCTCAAAAAGTGAGCCGCTCAAAAAGACAGTGGGCATGGTACTTTATTTTTAAACTAGCTCCATCTACAGCGTTTGTTCAATTTCAACCAAATTTCGTACATATATTCTTTAGTATAATGAGTCTACAAAAGTGGGTGGTATTGGACAAGGGGCGTGCCAATTTTATTCCAAATTTTGCAAATTTATTCTTTAGAAAAATGAGTACAGAGTAGTCCAAATAATTGGGCGGAATTAGACACGGTCGTGCCACTTTAATCTTAATCGAACTCCTTCTATAGCCACACATATTCTTTGGAGTAATGAGCAATCAGTAGCCCAGAAAAATGGGCATCCCAAATTTTGCATATATATTCTTTAGCATAATGAGTAGTCTACAAATTACTCTATATGGTAGCCGAGGGTAAAATTTAATTACGCGTATGACACAAATATTTTTGCAGATTATACATATATATATAACATTCTTCAAGACGACCACGAAAGGGTATTTTAGCTTCGGTACCCTGCCGAATCTCCATTCCTTACTAGTTTTCCATGAAATGCATGAAGCCACGTATATTTTTATTATTTTCCCCCTTTTCGAAAAGGTATATTTGGTTCATAGGACAGAACAAATGGTAGGTTTTGTAAAGCAGTATTATACTTTTGTTTTGGTAAAAAGTATTGCGAAAAATTTTGAACAATTCGAAAATGAAACAAAAAAAATCGTTAAAAAGAAATACGTTTATTTTACATCACAAAATTGGGCTGAAATTTTAAACGCACATAAAATTATAAATGGTATTATTCTAACTAATATCAATCCTTTAATATTTTTTAATTTTCTTAGGCTTTTCCCAAGTTCTTGGAATACAGAAATCCTTTCTGACTAGATTAAAATTACGTAATAATTATTTAATATGCTACATAGTTTTCAAAATAAAATTAAAGTCATAATATTAAAAATATATTAGGAAAATACTGTTAACAAAATTTTTTAAATATGTTTTTAGAAACAAACAAATCAAAATCATTAGATATATACAGCTTATTGAAAATTGTCAAAGCCTTAGTTATTGGCTCATTGAAAGCGTACTTAATTTTACAATATTTTAAATTAAACAATTTATATTTTTTTTTTCAGTTGATCAAGTCAGTTGATTCAAAAATACTATCAAAAATTAATATGAGTGATGCGATTAAGCGTCTCTAATACAGGAATTTAATTTTTATGTGCATTTACCGTATTTTATAAGGGGGCACAGAAGCGTGAAAGTTAATACCTGGTGAAATTTTTCTGAACTCTTTCCAGTCTAAAAGACCACACAAACGCATTATGATTGTGCTGTGATGTTTTTCGAATAAAAGCAAGTAAAGAGTAGGTCTAAGGAATTAAAATGTTGTCACGGTCAGTAAATATCTACTTTGTGTCAAAAAAAAAAAAAAAAAACCCCAAAATCACGATACATTGAAAGATTTAAATTTTTGAGCCAATCAAAATCCTTGTGGTGCACTGTGTATTTACAGAAAGTTTGGAGAGGATAAAATGAATCATTTCTAAAAGTTTAAAGAAAGACTATTAGATACACTTCAAGTCAAAACTCTAGACAACATCTGTACACCGAGAAAAAAAGCAATAGGTAAATCACCTAAGTCAGCTTGCAAACTTATGCTTATTCACCTAAGCAATTTATTTTTTAATACATTACTTTGAAAGCACATACTTCGATACCATGAAAAAAAAAATATTTGATTCACCTAAGCCCAAAATCTAAAAATACAAAATTAATAAACAACTAGCATGGATGGCTTGAGCATAGTTTTGAACTATTTTCTGGAAAAAAAACACAGCTACGTCGTTAGACACATGATTGAAGGATAGATTTGATAATTTAATGTTTTTTTTTTTGTAATAAAATCACTTTTCAATTAAAAAATAACATAAAGTAAGTTAAAAAACACTCGTTAATATTCACACCGGTAAACTTTATTACATTTCATCAACAAAAGGAAAAGAAAAAAAGAAAAAATTTTCTTTGCCCGCCGTGCGGAATCGAACCTGGAACTTTTGGTGCCAGTCTATCGCTCTACCCATTGATTAAGCAGGTTTGCTTCTACTTGCTGACATAACTGCAGCTATGTTCACAGATGATGTATTACCAGATGCAGTATGTCGCAGTATTCTGTTGATAGCCATACAACAAAAATCTTTTAACAGATTATTGTGTTATGCTGCAGCATAGCTTCAGTTGTAGTTAATATTGAATAAATCACTGCGCATTACGATGGAGTTTGGCTCAATGCGTAGTTAAGTGACTTCGTACACAGTGGTATCGGTTGGTGTGGGTTCGAATCTCAACGGCATGCGAAGGTAAAATTTTTGTATTTAATATTTAATTTAATTTAATGTTCTTGTTATAATATACGTCAAGCAGCAAGAAAAGCCCGAGAAGTCAATAATTTCTAAGAAAAAAACGGTGTTGATAAAAGCAAAATTTGTGTTGTTGCCGATTTCAGTCAAGCAAATCACAGAACGAGAGGGTGACGGCAGCTCAAAAAAAAAAAAATTATAATAAAAAAGCCAAAACCCGAAAAAAGTTATATATTTTAAATTCAATATTTTTTAAAGTAGTGTATAAAAAATTACCTAATACTTGGATAATTTATCACCCAAATAAAAATTGGCAAGTCAACATATAAAACTTAGGCGTTTTGATGAAGTACTTGGGAGGCTGATAACTGTCAAAGCCATCTTATAAATTATACTAGTTTCTTTTTCAAATTTAACATAAGCTTTTTCCTCGGTGTAGAACATAATATATACTTCAATAACACAGCCACACAAAAAAAAAAAAAACAACTTTCGGGCCCAGAGGTCAGATCATGTTTCTATATGTTTTTTGGGTCGCTGAATAAAAATTCGAAGTCCATTTAACCCTATCACCCCACCATTTTTCATAACCTCAAAAAACCGGAACTCTCAGAAAAAATCGACTTTCGGGTCTAGAAGTCAGACCATGTTTTTTACATATCTTTTGGGTCACTGAATAAGAATCCAAAGTCCATTTAACCCTATAACCTCACCATTTTTCATAACCTCAAAAAACCGATATTCTCACACAAAAAAAAATCGGCTTTCGGGGGAGAATATCAGTTTTTTATGAAAAAATGATGAGATGATAGGATTAAATGGACTTCAGATTCTAATTCAGCTACCCAAAAAATGTATAAAAAACATGATCTGACCTTTGTGCACGAAAGTTGATTTGTTTTTTTTTTTTTTTTTTTGGTTGTGTAATTTGAGGCCGTCAGCATATTGTAGAAAGCGAAAGTTGCATATTTATTTTGAGTACTTGATGACTCGACAAATCCATAAGACTTAGTATTATTTATACAGACAAAACAATGTGACAGGAATTGTTTTGTGTGCTCTGAGAAGAAAGCCAAATTTGAAACCGTAGACCACCCAACAAAACCATGTTGTTAAGGGTAAATATAACATAATATGAAAAAACTGAATTTAACGTAAATAACACTTGCAAATAGTTAAGACACATTCGAAATTGGCGGGAATTTTGCTACATTGCTTTTAGAGATTAATAAACATCGATGATAGAGGAAATTTTCCGATTCTTATGGAAGTTTCACTCAGATAGAGACTTATTTAAGATATCATAATTGAATATTGTACGAAAAAAATCGTAGCAAAACCATCAGTAACTTCTTTGAAAACTGTTTTCATATTCTTAAGAAATTAAATTAACTGACAGAAAAGTAACCAATGTCAGTAAAGGTGTCTGTTCATAGAGTCATCAGCATTATCAACAAAACAGTCATTATCAAAATTGTTAATCTTCCAAATAATCCCACCTTGCCATGTTGGTAAAATAACGTTGGTGCGGTAATAATTTATTCAAAACATGTGTTACACAATTTTCCACGTCATTAAGGCTTTTAATGTATGGCTGTGAGAACTTAATACACAAGGCTTAAAAATAATAAATTATTCAGCATGCATTTTATATAATTTTATTTAAGTCCGCTTTGAGAGCACTTTATTAACTGTTTGTGCAAATTTTAATGACATTATTAATCCTTCGGGAGATCGAAGTTAACCCAAATGTGAAAATGTCGCAAATTATGTCATAATGAGGTAAATATTTGAATGGCATGGTTTTTAACCCTGCAGCGTCAATGCTATGCATATGGCTTGGTACTCATTGAAAAGGTGGAAAAAAACATTGGAATAAAAACCATTAAAAAAAGCCTATTGGCCGGTCCCAAAACAATTCTCAGAACTGTTAATGGATTAATATATAAAGTTATTGTTATTTTATGAAAATGAAGTTAAAACTTTGTATATTAAAATAATTTTTTAAGCTAGGTTTGAGTGTTAGGCATATTTTACAAAATTGAAAAAAAATGTCCTACAACAAATAATTCTTACAATTTTCACTTTTAAGAAATTGAAGAATCTATTATATATCCTTCCCCCTATTATATTATATTCCTTATATTAAGTCCAGCGTAGAAACCTCAAAATGAACCAACTTTTGACAATTTCTTTAGATAAACAATTATTTAGATACAAAAAAGACACAGTTTCGATAGTATCTTAAGTGTGGACGTAGAATTTTTGTTTGATATATTTGTTAAATATAGAATTATAAAAAAAAAATAATCGGAATAATATGAATTTATTATTTTTCCTGCAGTAAAGAACTTACATATATTTTAACTTTTATTGAAAATTTAAATTTTAACAAAAAAAATATCGCGGCAGGAAAGTGAGTGACTAGCTAAACGAAGTGGTAATCTATATTTTGCATGGCTATGCATTACCTACATCGATGAATTTTAACAAGGGGATGTCATAGAAAATGTAATATATCCGTTACTGTATAACACAGTTATCTAAGAATTCTTATATTATTCGGTAATGCATCGACTTTTTTTGAAATATCAATGTACATTCCGATGCATCGAATCAAAGAAATACATCGAATTATACAAGAATCCTCAATTCAACAGGATAGTAACGCAAAAAGAACATAAAGAGTGACGCACACATTACCGCTTTACTTATTTTAGTATGCATGATTTTTTCTATATTATTTTCAATAAAAATTTTTTCAAAGAAAAATAAGATGCATTCCCCATTTTTCTTCGGGGATATTTTTAAAATGTAATGCATACCAAATTAGTTCAATAAATAATTCGAACCAGATATTGACCATTAAAATCCATGCATAAATTGTTAAAGAAAAGCGCCGGATGCGAAAAATTTTGTATGAAAATTTTATTTAGTGAAATATTTTTCATCTCTTTGTTATTGTGTCAAAGGATGAATCGTAAAAGAAAAGCGCCGCAGGCGAAAAATTTCAACAATTTTTATGATTATTCATCAAATCATGTTTTGATATTTAACCCTTTACCGACGAAGAATTTTCCGCTGGAAATTTACAAAATTTTTTTGCGGGTTCTTATTTGGAAACACAACATTTCAAGACTAAAGTGTTGTCAGAATTTAAAAATTGTTACTCCTTCCACGAGAAAAATCATGGGACATATGTGTCCCGTTCGTCGTCAAAGGTAAAAATTTGAGAACAAATGCATTAAATTCACTAACAAACAAAGCATTTTGTCGTTACAAAAAGTAAACATGAAAACGCATGCACTAACAAAAACGATTCTAACTATCATTTGCTGATCGTTTGTCCAAAATATGCAGGATAATGCATGCACAAAAGAGTTGCTTTATTTAGATTGCAAAGCACAGAAAATCGATTCAAGCTATTAGTTTCTAATCAACTGTCCAACGGTTTGCATGCCGCAATTTGTGCGTAATGAGCAGATTGCGTCGGTTTTATAAAACTGAAGATGAAATTCTTCAGCTTTTAAACGCATCAGATAGTGAAGACGAAGAAAATGTGTTTGATTTAGACTGCGAGGATAGAGCTTTTTTGGATGATTTTACGGATTTAGCGAACGGAGCCGAAATCGAAGATATTCCGCTGACCGAAAACCCTTCAACGAGCAAAAGTTCTAAGACTAATGCGTCAATGGCAAAATGTGCTCCCAAACCTAAAGATGCCAAAGAACTTTCAGTTAAATTTCTGTGGAAAAAAGCCAATAAAAATTACGTTCCGCCAGCTTATACCGACCCTTATTACATATACGGGCAGGTTTAAAATCCAAAGGTAAGCGCAGATGAGGCGGTCCCAACTGTTTTAGAAGTCTTCAATGCAGTTTGTGATTTCGACACACTAATAGAGCTCATAATTCACCAAACGGAACTTTATTGTGAGCAGAAAGGATTAATATTTTCTACAAGTAAAGAAGAGTTGAAAGCGTTTTTTGGAATGATTATAGCAATGAGTATCCACAGATTGCCAGAAATAAGATTGTACTGGTCTACGATGGAAATATACTCAGTACCGTTTATTTCCAAAGTTATGACACGAGATCGTTTCGAAAAAATTCTTTCCTGCTTACATTTTGCTAACAATGCTGAACAGCCAAGCCGTGACGACCCATCATACGATCGAGCCTTTAAAATTAGACCAGTAATAAATCATTTCAACTCAACATTTGGAAAAAATTTGAGCCAAGGCAAATGTCAGTCTATAGACGAGCATATGGTAAAATTTAAGGGACGCAATATAATGAAACAATATATGAAAGACAAGCCCATCAGCTGGGGGTTTAAATTGTGGTGCCGTTGCGATGCAAAGAGTGGTTATCTATATAAATTGATATATATACAGGAAATAAGGAACAGAGAGAGATTGGCATTGGCGAATCCGTTATTATAGATATGGCAGCAGGGCTGGAAAATATGGGAATAAAACTATATTTCGATAACTTTTTTAACAGTCCAAAATTGTTACACAAACTTATGACCAATGGAATACGAGCCTGTGGCACTTTGCGAAAAAATCGTGCACAAATGCCAAAATTTGACGCCGATAAATCTTTTGCTCGTGGAGACTTCCAAAGCTTTGTTTCAAAGGGAGTTTCGATTGTGAAATGGATGGATAATCGTGCAGTGCACATAGAATCCAATTTCATAAGTCCAATCGACACTGTAAATGTCAAAAGACGCCAGGCTGGATCTGCAAATAAAATTAATGTGACATGCCCAAAAATGGTTTCCCAATATAACGCAGGAATGGGAGGCGTTGATCTTATGGACCAAAAAAAGGTATAGTGTTAAGTTTCTTCTAAGTAACTTTTAAACTAAGAAAGATTTATTTATTTATTTTTAGTCCTACTATGAATATGATCGTAAATCGAAGATCAGATTTTATCTTCGTCTGTTTTTTGATCTAATGGATTTGGGTGCACAAAACTCTCACATAGTGCATGACATTATATCCAGAAGAAATTCAAAACCATTTTCTACAAAACATCTGGAGTTTCGCACGCAGTTGGCTACACAGCTAATAGATGGCTTTTGTAGCCGAAAAGTTGGTATAACCTCGACATCACGAGAATCTATTGCACGGTCACGACTGGGCGCAGTGCCGGATTTAGCTGGCCATTATCAAGCAAAAACGGAAGGGGGAGTCAGGAAGCGATGTGTTGTTTGCGCAAAAAAAGGAGTAGAAAATCGAACAAACACAATTTGTTTCCAATGTAAAAAACCAATGTGCTTTACTAGAGATAGAAATTGTTTTGAAATTTATCATTACTAGGTTTTATTTTGATTTGTTTAAGTTTTTGTATGTTTTTTTATGTTTTTTAATGTTTTTTATTGAAGTGTTTGTGTTTTCTTTGTTTTTTAATTAAAAAATATTAAATAAAAAAAAATAAAAAATTAAAAGAAAAATCTCCTTTATTTTTACCTTTGACGACGAATGGGACACATATGTCCCATAATATTTTTATTCCCCCCGTGAAAAGTATAGAACTAATATAAAATGCGTTGAACAATAAATTTACATAAGGCATAGGCACATCTTATACTAAAAGTTTATCCAACAGTAACATTTAGAACCCGAGATATTAGGAAACTAATATTGCCAAAAAAAAAAACAAATTTATGACTTTGAGACGCTCTTTAACCCAATAGAAACAACAAAACCTTAATTTTGACACGCAACCCAAAGAAAGCATTTGTTTTTTGTTGAACAACACCGATTTGGTCAAAATCTATTAAAAAATGTGCCTGTAGGGACGAAAAAACCAAATGGGACATATGTGTCCCGTTCGTCGTCAAAGGGTTAAACCTGTAAAACCTAGTGTAAAATAGGTGGGACGAAAAAAGTGTTATAACTTCGAAAGTAATGCATGAAATGTTTAATACTTTATTGAATAGGTAATTGCATAACCTTTCTTTTGGTGCCAATAATGCTAGGTTTCGTAGGAAAATTAAAACAGAAATCACGAGTTTTTTATGTCCACTTTCCCAAATTTCGAGCACTATAACTTCTAAACCAATTGAGAGCGGCCATTAATTTTTCCAGATTTGGCATTAGAAGGGCTTAATACATGTGATCCACACAAAAAAAGTTTAAAAAATGAATTTTAGCTAAAAGTAAATTATGCCGTTTTATCTGCATATTTTTAATATATATCTTATTATTACAGGATGGGGAAAACGTGTCAAAACTAGAAAAGGCTGATATTCTAGAGCTCACTGTGCGTCATCTGCATCGCTTGCGTGAGCACAATACGCTCTTTCTAGCACGCACTCATATGCTGGATTCACACGGCAGTCCCACCGGTAATAGCATCAGTAACCACAACACGCTCAACATCGAGAAATTCTGGGCAGGATTTCAACATTGCGCCGCTGAGGTGTCCCAATTTCTCAACAAATACGATCGAAATATAAGTGGCGAGCTTATAAAACACATTGCCAGCTACATGCCAAATCTGATGATAGCAGCAACAGCAACAGCAAATCATACTGCAGCAACAACAGTCAACTACCAAAGATGTCACACAGCAGCAACGTCAGCTAATCGTGCTTCACCGTGTCATCGCATGTATAGCCAGCAAAGGGAAGGTTACCTTAAAGTAAAGTTGGAGCCGCTAGTCAAGCAGCGGCAGGAGCCGGATGGCGTGTGGCGACCCTGGTAATACCTAAGAAAGAAACAAACAATAAACAAAAAGGAAAGAGGCCAAAGAAAACCAGCAAGTTTCGAAAGCAAAAACTATACTTTTAAGTTATATGTAAATAAGGGTTTCTTTTAGGGTATTATTTGTCGTAAAACGTTGCATGTATATATTTTTCCAACAGTCTACAAATGCATGGATAAAGCTTTAAAATAAAATCTTAACTTAATGCCTTTAGTTGTAAGTTCTTTAGAGATAATTTTTTAGAAGATTTTAAGATTGATTTCTGTGACTTTATATCTACAAAGTAGACTTAAATTAAAGTATCATTATCATTTTAAAAAACAAAATAATAATAAAAAAGTTCATCACTTCACTCTTCATAATTAATTCTATGCTTGTAGAATGTCAAACGTAGCTCGCGATAGTATGACAATTCGAAAAGTTTTAAAGTCAAATTTTTACACTAAAATATTGAGAGCTCAATTTTTGTAAGAAGTTTTAATCACTCTCAATAATTTTAGTGCACAGTTAACTATTCTCTCATGTATTCTAAGCAAAATTACTTTCGGAAAGAAGTGGTCTGTACGTCATATTTATCTGTTAAACAATCAAAATTTGGGCTTAGGATTGACCCATAACGTCAGAATTTTGAGATATATGAGGTAATACACCCAAAATTTTGAAGCTATATAACTAAAACTGGTATTGTGGGCTTCCTTCAAGATTATTTTTAGAACACAAAAAGCTTTTAACTCTTTTTTTGCCATCTGCATTATTTAGTACTATACTTTCCCTTCAAAGATCCAATTTTTCGAGTAACTACCCAGCAGAAAACTTGCTCAGGCCTCGAATAGTCAGACTGGAAGTCATGACTGAATTTCTAAACATAATCATGCCTCCGTTATTTAGTTCAGATTTCAAGGCTGACATTTTAATACAATTGTAAAGGTGCTTTACTTTTTACAGAGCGATATTTTAACCTGAAATTAAACAAAAAAATTCAGTCCTCTTTTATTTCAGACCGGATTTCATATCCGAATTTGAAAAAAAATTGATATTTAGTCAAGAAATCATAGATGAACATTTTATAAAAATAGTATTGAACTTCAGGTCTGAAGAGGCGGACACTTGTATGAAAAAATCAGAGATGCTTTCAAGAAGAGGTCAGACTTCAGTCATGTCTGTCAAGCTTGAACTCCACCCAGATGAGGCATGACATTTTCTGCTGGATATATAACAACAAATATCTCAAAATCCAGGTGTGATTATAAACAACAGATTTCAAATTCATGAATTGAAGTTCCAAAATTACCAATAACTAAGAAGACGATATCGACTGAATAGGTTATCGATACCTTCTTTTATGCTAGAGAATGAAATGTATCGATGACTACAAAATATTGGAAAAAAGTATTAATACCAAAACTATCGCATACTTTTTTATTCGATGTATGTATATTGGAGATTATTTATAAAGTATTTTGATTATGTGTTCATTTTAAACGCTGTATTAAAATGACGTTAGACTTTTTACACCCTACTAATTATTTTCGGGAAAATTAAAGTGAAAAATCAAATACATGTTGATGCAGTTTTTGTAAGAAAAACTTTGATGTTTGTTTTAACGTCTTCATGCTTTCAGGTGCTAAATAAACAATTATATGGGGTTTTTTTAATTTTTTTTTTTTTTTTTTTGTAAAAAAGCACTTAAACGATTTATTTTTTGTTTTATATAGTCCTGAACAACTTTAAAAAAAAAATGAGAAGCATAAAGAAAAATTTTTATATATATAAAAAAAATTCAATTTTTTCAACAAACATTATATAAAGAAAACACAAAGATACTTTTATTTGAGTTCATGTTAAAAATTTCATAAATTTTAAATGTATGCTTTTATTACTATAATAAAAATATATAAAATGTTATGATAAAAACTGAAACAATAACAATTCGAATATTTAAATATTAGGTAGACGCAGAAAAATTATATTTTCATTCAGATCGTTATTTACGAAGTAGCCTAGACATACTATTAAATTTCTCATATCGAAAACAAAAGTAAATGAAATACTGTCTTTAGTCTTTTTGGATTTCTTATATATATATATCTGTAATATTAATTTTTATAGGCACCTAAATTATTAAAGATCAAAAATAGTAAACAATTTTAAAAGCTTAAAACAAATATAAAAATAAAAAAAAACTTAACGGAATATGACATTAAGGCGGGGCATCACATTCGCGGCAGAGAAAAAAGACCTTGTTTTAAAAATTCATAACTCAGTCAAAAACAAAAATTTTTTCTAAATTTTTTATTTATTATTGTAGAGAATTGAACAAATTACAAGAAAAAAAAATTCAAAAAAATATATTTTTCACTACAACATGGTTTTATAGAGCTCCAAACTGGCGGCAGACAAAAAAAACGGGGCCTCGTGGTTGCAGCGCGTGAGCTGCAAAAATTGTCCGATCTGGAAAATAAATGACTTTTTTAAATCTTAACAAAATTGGTTATCGTATGACACGAGCTTTTTTTTTTAAATTTTTTTTCAATTTTTGGTGATGTTCCAAATTTGAGAGTGTGTTTTTCGAAAAAAATATTGACTTAAAAAATTCATAAAAAATCGAAAACAAAAATCTCGTGTCATACGATAGCGAATCAAGTTTAAAGAAAAAACAAAAATTTCGTCAAAAAATAAACCCGCTAGTGCCGCAACCAGTACGAAAAAGATGGTTTCGAGATAAACGTGTTCAAAGTTTGTAAACAAAGAACAAAAAGGTTACCTTCAATCTGCCATGCCTGCTTCGTACTGTATGCCTTCGTTATATTGTGTTGTGCTGTTTCTTATAGTTTTTTGCAATCGTTTAACAATTCTGGCTTCACCCTTCAAGTAGGTACGAAATAGCAACCACCAAAAGTCAGGTAGCAAGTAAAACAAGTATATACCAGCTGTACGTAGGTAGCGCAAAAATTAAAAATGTGCTCTCACTAATCCGGCTATAACTTTTAAACCCGTAGGAATTTTTCCATGAAATTTTTTTTTTTCTTAGAATTTTTAAGAATAGTTACTAAAATATAAAATTATTAAAAAAAAAGTCGATTTCAAAAAACTGCCAATGTCATGTAACCCCTTTTTGGCACCTGGACAAAACAAAAAATTATGTCAAAAAATGTTCGTGGGTAGTACTTTCAGAAGTTAAAAAAAGAAAATAAAAGAATGTTTTCAAATTATAAAGTTCACCAAAAGTTATATTTTTGGGAAAAAAGAATTTTTTTTTTTGTGACATACTCGAATCGCTTTGCTTTTTTTTAAATTTTTTTGGTAAATGAAATACAAAAAATTTTGTTCTGAATATTTATTAAATCAGTTTGCAATTTCTTTAAAAATATACAAAAAAAATCTTAGAACTAGACTCAAGAACTTTGGACTCAATTATTAATTTTTTTTTGTTAATTGACTAAATTTTAATCAATTGGCGTTTTCTTTTTTCAGCAAAAAATTTTGACCTATGAGTCAGTTCAAATGAACTAATTCAAAAAGCTATATTTGGTTGCTAGATCAATTTTAAAAAGTTTATGTTTTTATTTACTGTTGCCCAATATATTTGAATCCAGAACTGCTTTAAAAAAATGTGTTTGTCCTACTTTCAAAATGGCGACCATATACTCTTAACAACCTACGGCGATATATGGTACGAGTATGCATATGTGTTAACTTATATTTCTCAGCTCCTATTGTATTTATGTATTTATTAATTTATATTTCATTCATCAAACAGATCTTCAAAATCTTACTGACTACTTAAATATTTGATTAATCTAGTGTACGTTAACAGTATGATACAAGAATAGGATGGTTAAAAATGAGTTATTCCGTGTACTATTTATATATAAAAGTAAAGTATTCTTAAAAGCACTTCTACTTAAACCAAGATTAAAAATTATTTCACGACATACTGGCAAACTCACAGTCTTAAACAGCGTGTAATTGGTTCATTCATGCTGTAATTTACTCTATGGAAAAGTTCATAAATTAGATTAGAAGATCTAAGCGCACGTGAAGGTACGTGAAAGCGTATTTCAGAAAGCAAAAAAGAACAATTTATATCTGAGCATATAATATCTCTTGCAAACATGACTGCAAAATATTTACGACGATTTTCTAACGATTGAATACCAAGAAGAAAGCTTCTAAGATTATAAGAAGGCAGTTCAATATTGCATCGCAAGCGACTTATTGCAAAACTCGTAAAGTGTCTTTGGATTCTTTCAATTCTACTTGAAAAACTAGCATAAAATGGGTCCCATATTATGCTGCAGTATTCTAAAACAGATCTCACAAAGGTAATATATATAGACTTTATAAAGAAAAAGGATCAGAAAGTTCTTTCGAGTTCCTGATTATAAAACCTAACATACTATTGGCCTTTGCTACTATATAGTCTATGTGTCTTGAATAACCAAGTTTACTGTCAAGTATAACTCCAAAATCCTTCTTCTCATTAATCCTAGACAAAGATATACTTCCAAGTTTGGCATTTTGATATGTCAAACATTGGCATTTTGATATATTTAGTGGCAATAAATTGTTACTGCACCAAGAAGATAATTTGGACAAATCCCTCTCCAGATTTATACAGTCATAATTTTCTTTTATTGTTGAAAAAATTTTAATGTCGTCGGGATACATTAAACATTGAGAAAACTTTACTAATTTGGGTATATCGTTTACAAATAATAGAAACAAAAAAAGGCCCCAAATGGCTGCCTTGGGGAACCTTGAGAAATCTGACATTAAATTATTTATAGGTATTATTCAAACCATTTTAGAATACTGGAATGGAACCCAATGGACTCTAACTTTTTTAAAAGTAAGCCATGGTGAACTCTATCGAAAGCTTTTGAAAAATCCGTGTATATAACATCACATTGATATCCATTTTCAGAGCTGTTTAAAATATATTTAGTAAATATAGCCAAATTAGTAGTTTTTGACCTTTCAGTAAAGAAACCATGTTGAAGCGGTGATATAACCTACTTCATTAAAAAATTAGTATATTGTAGATCAATTTTTCAAAAAGTGTGGGGATCGCAGATATTTTACATATTGGGAAATAGTTTGAAAGCTCATTTTTTGAACCAGATTAATGAATTGGTATAATGTAAGTAAATTTCCAATCCGTTAAAAATTCGTCATTATTAAGTGATTGGTTGTAGATTTTGGTAAGACGAACTGCCGTACTGGCACAATTTCATAAAAGTATTGGTGGAAAACAGTCCATTCCAGGCTGTCGATCACTATTCAATTGTATTAATCCGTCTAAAGCTTCTGTTAAGCTAAGGTTAAGGGACTCTAAATCAATTAATTCACTGGATAAGTTAGTGTAATTACCAGAGATAGAATCGGAAAATACATAAACTGATCTAAAAAATTCAGCGAAAAGGTTGCAAATCGAGAGGGGGTCATTTCCTATATACTGAATGGTATTCGAAATATCCGTTGTATTTTTTTTTTTTTTTTGCTGTTGATAAAGTACCAAAAACTCTTGCTTTTAGTCTTCAATTGGCATTCAATCCGAAAAATATAACTTTTATATAAAAATTTGTTCAAATAATCAAATTTTTTTTTGAAGACGTTGATAATTATTTAAGAGAATTTCATTATTATTAGATTTTCTATAAAGTTTGTATGCTTTATTTTTTTATTGTTAATATTAACAAGTTTTTTATTTTTGCGAAACTTTAGCAACAAATAGATTTATAGCTTCTTTAAGCTTATTGGAAAAAAAAAATGTAGTTAGTTAATAAATTGTTGTTGTTCAAAATTGATTGCCAATCAACAGTGCTTAAGAAATTTGAAATACTTATGAAATCAGCTTCAGCATAATCAAAATTTCAAATATTATTATACATATACTGGCTTCATATAGTTATAGAGTTTTACCTTTAGGCATAATTCAGTGTGATGATTAGAACTTGGTATTAATGAAGAGCTTATGCTGTTGATACATATAATGATAAATTAAAAACCATCATATTAAGCACACTTCGGCCTTTAAACTGACGTTTAAAAAATGCATATAAAATAGTTTCTTCATATTAAAAAAAAGTATTAGATACATTTTTTTGCTCAAAAACTGATATCTTGCAACTTTAAGAAATTTTTTTTATAGAAAGACGTAAGTTGCAGTCAGGAATTTTTTTTTGCTTAAACTCAAAATGGGCCTAGTTAGGCCCAGTTGTCAATCCTAGTGTTAATAACATCCCCCACTTTATCCTATCATCTTTCATCTTCCTGATTTCCCTCTTCCTCTTCAAATTAACAACAATCATCAATACTAATTTTTCATCATAGTTGCTTGTGGAAATTCTTGTTTCTCTGACTTTTCACTTAGAATTGCAACATTCTCGCCTTCACTCTGCCACTCCCTCTTAGCTTATCGACCACTTTTTGTCATTACATTAGTTTTTCTAAAAGCAGAAATTATGTTGTCATCATAAAAGTGTCTCCAGGGGACACTTTTTATTGCCTGTCCTTTTGAATTGCCTTTTGTTTCCTCTTCTTCTCTGTACTCTGTGTGGGTGGGAGTTTTCATTAGCTCTGTCTCTGTTTTCGGTGTTTGATTTTTTCTTTTCTATTTTGTCAATCTTCTTAATCCGCTATGGTTTATTTTAATCTGTATTTTTTCCCTTTTCTCTTTTATATTGTCGCATGCTGTTAAGTGCTTATTTTTTTTTAAATTATAATTTTAGTCAAAGTGAAAAATTGTCGCTGCTGCTGTTCAAGCCACAATTCTGCCAACAATGATGATGAACATAATGATTAGAAGGTTATAAATTTGCCGCCATTTTGTCATTGTGTTTTGCCTAATTTTTAATTTCAAGCACAGCTGCCAAGCCCAGTCATCCAAATGGTTGTCTGTAATTATGTTTGTCGACTCACACAACTAAATTATGCTCAACACGCGCACACTTCTATGCGAGTAGAAGAAGCCTGAGGTATCGTTATTCATGTGCCTACCTACCTTGTGCATTGTATTGTCCTTCGGTCAAATGAGTCCTGCGGGCATTTGCCATTCACAGCTAATTAAATAGTCATGTACGAAATAAATTGCTAGTTTGTTATCAAAATTGAAATTTGATAGCTTTGTCAAGCTACAGCCAAACATCTACTAAATAAACCCTTTGGTCGTTCAATGGCACTCTAGGAAATATCATGCGTTAATAATTTTGTTATGTGTTGAAGAGTGTCATTCTGTTATCATCATTATGTTAAAACAGCTAATAGTGAAATATTTACAAAAAAATTCAACTCCCCTTTTAAGTTTTATCTAGTTTTAGTTTAGTTCTCAATTGCAAAAAGAAAATGCTTTATAACTTATTTGAGTTATGACAACAAAAATTAGCCTAACAAATGTTCTAAGGCCATTACCTCATCATGGCTGAATCTTTTTTAGCCATGTTTACAAAATCATGGTGAATGAAATGGGAGAATAAAGAAACAACAGCAATTCGCCGCATTGGCAGCATATAAACAAAAAAAAATTGTTAAATTTAAAATGTTCATATTCCTGTTTATAGCGAGATTTAAATCACTACCATTCGATCTTTAGTCAGACTGGTTCACCCACTGCACACTGGTTCACTTTGTATGGTGGTTGCAGCAAAATTCGATAACTCCATTAATATAAGAGTTTCCACGCCCACTATACGCTTACTAAATATTTACATGGATGTTTTCCATTTTCAGAAATTAATGTGTGCAGGTTATCTTTTAGTTAAGCAACAATCACATGAAATATGGATAGATTTAGATAGTTGCCACGCCTACCGCTCTTTTAAAAAATTGAAAAAAAATATGTAACTGTGCCTTTATAAAACAAAAGAGGGTTATATAAAAAAACAAAATTTTGCTAAAACTCGATTATATTATTCAACATAGTTGCCTTCGAGAGCGATATAACGAGTAAAGCGATTTTCCAACTTTCCGATGGAAAATCTTGAATTTCTTTCCAGCAAGCATTCTCTTGAGATCTGAAAACAGGAAAAAGTTGCTGGGGGCTAAATCTGGAGAATACGGTGGGTGGGTAAGCAACTCGAAGCCCAATTAATTCAATTTTGCCATCGTTTCATCGATTTGTGACACGGTGCATTGTCTTGGTGAAACAACATTTTTTTTCTTTTGCAAATGTGGCCGTTTCTTGGCGATTTCAGCCTTCAATTGATTCAAAAGTGCACAGTAATAGTCGCTGTTGATGGTGGTTCCTTTTCGGAGATAGTCGATGAATATTATTCCTATCGCATCCCAAAATACAGACGCCATCACTTTACAAGCCGACTGTTGGTTCTTTGCTCGCTTTGGATTCGGTTCGTCGACAGGTGTCCACTCAGCTGACTGTCTTTTGGATTCTGGTGTGTAATAGTGAAGTCATGTTTCATCCATTGTAACATATTGACGATAGAATTCGATTTTATTGCGGTTTAACAGCGCCAAACACTCCTCTGAAGCATCAATTCGTTGTTGTTTTTGGTCGACTGTGAGCTCACGCGGCACCCCTTTGCACATAGGTTTCGCATACCCAAATGTTCGTGTAAAATGGTGAAAACACTACCATCTGATGTCTTTACAATGTCAGCTAGCTCCTGCACCTCGAATTTGCTATCGTTCATAACCAATTTGTGGATTTTTTGATGTTTTGTGGAATAACAGTCTGATTTGGGCGTCCACTGCGCTCTGCATCATTTGTGCTGGTACGACCATGTTTAAATTCAGCAATTCACTTTTCTACCATTTGTCTCGATGGAGCAGAGTCCGGATAATGTTCATCAAGCCACTGTATTGTTTCTCATCAAAAAGCAATGCTTTATCAAAACTCGAAATTCACTTTTTTCCCTTTTTTTTTTTTTTTCGATAACAATAGTTGCACACAAAATGCTATAACGCACGAATCAATTGTAAAATTTTTAAGCATATCGTTTGAAGTTTCGTCCTAAATAAAAATCTATGTGTCATCCTATGGACTTTTTGAACGTACTGTTAGGTTATAACATAGAATTCAAAAAATATGCTACCCAATCAAGGAAGGCCATTGATAAGAGGATAAATGAAGTTCAAACCAAACACCTATGGCCAATATTTTGTTCTTGGACTTCCTATCGATAACAAAGCATTTCTTTTTTTTCGAAATCCCCTGGCCTCCTTCAGAAAAAAAAAACTTAATTCTGAAAATTATATGAACGCAAAAGCAGGGCTATTAATTATTTATATAAAAAAAGTAAAAACCACATTTTGATTTATGCATAACCATATGAATTTAAAGCATTTATGAAAAGTATTGAAAGTTATTAAAAAAAAAAAAAACGAATTGGCCATTTCAACCCTTGAAAGGGCTTTGACCAAGATTCTTATGATCAATTGTGTTGTGTGTGTTGTGAAATGTTTGAACACAAATGATCGAGAACTGGACCAACATGTTTTATGCCGACTCGGAACGGCTTATGTTCTCAAGAAGCATTTTGTGGCAGTGTTTACTCTCTTAGGTTTGCCATTGTCTGAGAAAGATTAATTGTTTTATTAATTTATTCTATTTTATTGATATTAATTAATGTTCATATATTTTATATAGCGTAATAATTAGATTCATGTCAAAATTTTTTCATAAAAAAAAGTTTTGCTATATGAATGCTTTTATCTAAATAAATAGAAAGTATGTTATGTTTTTTTCGAATTGGTCCGTAAAGTATGCAGTATAAATCGTTAATCAGAGTTTTCTATATAAAAGTTTCGTATTCACAAATTTTCGTAGCTTAAGAGGCGTTGAAATGTAGGTTTAGTGTTTAAACTCAAGGCAAAATGTTTTTGAAAAACGATATAATACAGTGCAACAAGTAATTCAAAGAGCACTTGTATACAGAAGCACCGATGCAAAACAAGAATGCCATGAGAACAGACCAGACACTCTGGACTAACACCTTCATTTTGTATCACGAATAAACACGCCAATCATAAGCAAGACACTTTAAGTATTAGATTTTAGTATTGAATGAAGTTGTGCTACTCGTGTCTTGCTGATTGTTGGTCTACAGGAAGAGAACAAGAGGGTGACGTTTGAGTGCCTGGATAAGTTTCATTCAGAACTTCAGAGCAGAACAAAATCAATACAAACTAGTAAGGGTGGAGCTTCGGCAGGGTACCGAAGCTAAAATACCCCCCCGCGGCCATATTGAAGTATATTCGAAGTCTCTAGCCACGTCATACACGATGACATTCAGTTTTATATATTAACGGAAGTTTTCTTATTTTCATCACGTCACTTTGTATGGGAAGTAGGCGTGGTTTTGATCCGATTTTGTCATATAACATAGAGATGGTTCATATTATATGTCAAAAGTAAAGTGCAAAATTTCAAGACATTTCATTTTTTTTTGTGGATTTTTAAGAGATTTAACGTTTAAAATAAAGCCAATTTGTATGGGAGGTAGGCTTGGTTTTCATTCGATTTTGCCAAATATCATAGTGGGGGGTCTATGTTATATAGCAAAGCCTATATGCAAAATTTCAAGACATTTCTTTAATTTGAGCAGATTTTTAGGAGATTTTAATTTTAAAATAAAGTCACTTTGTATGGGAGGTAGGCGTGGTTTTCATCCGATTTTTCTAAAATTCATATCCGGGATTAAAACTAAAGAGTCAAGCTCATCTGCCAAATTTCAAGGCATTTCTTTAATTTTTGTGGATTTAAGAGACATTTTACCGTTAATATAAAGTCACTTTGTTTGGGAGGTAGGCGTGGTTTTCATCTGATTTAGCCCATTTTCGAACTTGATCTTCCTTTTTTAAAAATAAACTTATACTTTGATTTCATCGCGATACCTTTAAAATTACGGCTGTAATCGTGTCGACAGACGGACAGACGGACAGACAGACCGAAATCGACTCAGGAGATGATGCCGATCAAAAATATATATATTTTTCTATACCTGCCACGCCTCCTTCTTGGCGTTACAAACGGAATGACAAAGTTAATATACCCCTTACGCAGTACGCGTTGGGGTATAAAAATTCAAAATGTATTTGAAGCAATCCTGCCATTGAACTTGCTTCTGTCTCTGAAAATGAACTGCAGATCTTAATACAAAGATTGGTCACTGTTCATCAGAGCTGTATAAGATTGTAATCATTTCACGTTTCAAGTCATTTGATTTTCTTCAAATTGATTGCAATACATAATTATTTGTCGCTACTTCTGACTTGAACATTTGAAATCCACAATCATTTATCATTATTTGATTGAAGTTTCGCATTCATTTATGTGGCAATTGATTGCATTCAAGTCACTTCAAGTCAGCTGGGACTTCAAAAGCCGTGATTGTAACTTTTTTTTTTTAATTCATTAGTTCAATTATTGTGAAAAATGCGAAAAAAATTTCAACTATGTATTTGCCAGGCCTCGTAAAACGCAGAGTGATTATCAAAATTATTGTTATTGATAATTTTCATCCAAAAAAAAAACGAAAAAGGGAGAAAAACACATATGTGTCGTCGCCCACAAGAAAGAAGCAAGGCTATTTTACTCCTGAATTTAAGTTCATATCTAAACAACTGGGCGTGGTGGAAAGAAACAAAAACCGGATTCAGAATCAGCACAAAAGTTTTCTTAAGGCGGTCTTCTCATTCAAAACCCGTTTTTTGGACCCTTTTTAAAAAAATTCTTATTTGAAAACGCAAAGAATAATTGAAAACTTTTTTTATTTATTGTATTACAAAAGGTTCAAAGTAAATAAAAAAATTTTTTTGCCTCGATACGTGGGTTGTTCAAAAAGTAATGAGACTTCAAAGTTGGTGGTGAAAAAAAAAGGTGTCGGCACGGCGGCCACGATTCCGGGTCTCCGGAGCGTCTGAAATGAAAAAAAACGGGGTTATAATCAGTATAGATGTAATTCTCGGGTGAACCTCAAGCTTAATTTTGTGATTTTTTATGACAAAATGGCGGCCATTCAAAAAAAACATTTCAATTTCGGGTTTTTTTTTGTAGCTTAGTGTAAAAAAAAAAAACGAATTGGCCATTTCAACCCTTGAAAGGGCTTTGACCAAGATTCTTATGATCAATTGTGTTGTGTGTGTTGTGAAATGTTTGAACACAAATGATCGAGAACTGGACCAACATGTTTTATGCCGACTCGGAACGGCTTATGTTCTCAAGAAGCATTTTGTGGCAGTGTTTACTCTCTTAGGTTTGCCATTGTCTGCAGAGAGGTGACGGCCGAACAGATAAATTAATTCAATTGAAAAAAATTTTCTGTGTCAGGTGGGATTCGAACCTGGGTTCTCTGGCGTATAGGCCACACACTCTACCCACTGCACTACGGCCGCCACTTAAAACAAATCATCGACACAAAAAACAAAACAGCGAACAGCGAATTACATCAAAACGGATGCATACGGGCATACTCGTACTATAAGTCATAAGAAAAAAGATTTGGAGTGTACAATGAAGAAAGAAAATTTTGAAATCTTTATCAAATATGTTATCCTAGAAAAAAAAGCAATTTAAGCGTTATGGTAACAGAATGATTTTTTGAACAAATTGATCCAGCTACATAAATATGTCACAAAAATGATAAATTTACTTTGTGGCTGAAATTTCATTATAAATTTATTTAATTTTTTGACACAAATATTAAAATTTTATTTACGAACTTGGTTATTTTTTTAGCAATGCAACTTATTATTTGTGTGCTCTTCTCGCACGCCAACATCTAACATCGAAATTTTTAAATTGGCAGCAAAAGCATTTATTTTTTTGCAGTTCCGTTAGCTTGAGATATTTTTCTATACAGAACAGTGGTAAAATGTTATCAATTTTTTTTTTATTTTTGGGTTGAACCACGGTTTATCATTGATAGAGAAAATTGTTCAATTTCTATAAATTTTTCTCTAAAATTGAGAATTTTTTGGTGCGAGAAAAATACTTTTTATTATTGGAGACATAAAATATTTTCATTTCCCGCAAGTGAAGAAAAATTTCTTCGATTATGTGAAAATTTATTCTAATTGAAGAAAATTTTATTTGAAATAGAGAAAATTGCTCCTATCAAAAATAGAGAAGTTTTTTTAGCACAAAAACATAAATGCTTTTTGCTTAGTGTAGTGATACTGCAAAAAGAGATAAAATCCCCGAAAATGAATTTCTGGCTAATGCTACAAAATAATACAAGCTGAGATGATTTATGAACATGACAAAAAATATTCCTTTTAATTGGAAGGCGAAGTGATTAATTACTGATTTAATGTTGATGTAATTGTTTTATTATTTTATAGTTTGTTGTTTTGTTTTCGAAGTTTACAAGCTAATAATATACCAATTTAATATTTGTTTTGTTTGTAAGAATCATTTTCTGTTTATTGGGCTGGGCCGAAAAGCAACCCAGCTTACTCTGCAGGTCAACTGCAAAAACCGAATAGCAGTGGCGTACCTAGGATTGCTGGCACACGGGGCGAAAAATAAATTGTTGACCCACAAAGGAAGTTTATTCTGATACATATCTAAAATCTTTATACAAAAAAAAAAAAAAGAAATTGTAAATAAACAGTTCTTGCTTAAAATGAATCGTTGTTATAATTATTTTATTAAGATGCATTGGGTGTTTTTAACTTTTAAACTTTTAAAAACATCAGTTTTAATAAAAAATTATATAAAAAAATTATTTAGTGATATTCATCCATAAAATCAAACATTGAGGTACTTGCTATCAGGTTCTTGCTATCAGAGTTGCAAGCATTTCGATAACTTTATCAAAATCAAACTTTGTAACCTCATCGGCTTCAATAGATAAAATTGAGAGGTCTGTAAGTCTTGACTGCCCCAATGTAGACAGTAAATAATATTTTATTAATATAAGTTTGAAAAAGCTTCTTTCGCACGAACCCACAGATACGCATATCGTTAAAAATAATTTCAAATCAAGGGCTTTCAAATATGGCAATGAATCTTCGAATCTCCATTCATAAATTAATTTTAAAGAATTGTGGTCCAGTTTGTATGTGTTTCTAATACAATATCTACAGCTTTAAGATGCCTCCTTAGCCTTGGTATTTCAAGACTAACTTATAAAAAGTTACAAGAATAACTTTTCCTCATTGACCTTATCATGAACAGCAGAGCTGTGTAAGATCGCAATCATTTGTAGCTGCAATCTTTGAAGTCGCAATCAATAGGTAAAATTTTTGATTGCAGTACTTATTCAATTTCGTGAATAAGAGAATAAAAAAAAATTAAGTAACCCATCAGTTTGAATGATTTTGATTTAGTAATAATTTTGTGCAATCATGACTTGATTTCATTGTCACCATTCACAATCTATTGTGAATTGAATTGTGAACGCTTTCAAGTAACACAAATTAAGACGGTTTTGTGCAATATACTTAAGGGGGTCTTCTCATTGAGCAACTTTTTTTTTTCAATTTTTTTTTTTTTTGAATTTATTTATAGCTTGGGTAGTTGTGAATATGCCCCTTAAAGGATTTTTAGAAATTCGAAATACTTTAGAAGATACAGCCTTTTTTGTGAAGCAAGGTCTGATGGACAAGAAGGTGATGGAGGTAATAAAACCAGCTTACGAAGCGCTGTCGGCAGATAATTTGCTTGAAAGATGCCTTGGATCTGAAACTCAGAATTCCAATGAGTCCTACAATTCTGTTCTTTGGTCACTTTCGCCCAAACACATCAACTCAGGCGCACGCACCATCGAAGTGGCCAATTTCATTGCAACGTGCCTCTTCAACGACGGTTTTATACCCATACTTAAAATTATGGGTTTGATGGGTATTGCGATTGGCAAAAACGCATACGAATACGCACTATCTCGCAATGAAGACAGATTGAACCGATCAGAGACTCGAGCTGCGGCATCATCAAAAGCTGGCAGAACGGCTCGCAGAGCAGAGAGGGCAGCAGAAAGCAGTTTCTACGAAAAAGAGGAAGGTGGCCTGTATGGAGCTGGCATCGCCGACTAATATTTGTAAGTAAAAATTGTCAGCTCTTTAAAACTGCATTTAAACATTTTTGATTTTTTTTTTTTTTCCCAAAAAAATTACTTCAAACTTTAAACGCGTTTATCTCGAACCCACGTTTTTCGAACTGGCGGCCATGATATCTCCAGTTCAACTGAACCGATTTTCATGAAACAAAATGGAATCGACGCAGAATTGTCACCATTCTCGGGTGAACCTCGACCATAATTTTAAAAAATTTTTTACTATTTTTTTTTTACACTAAGCTACAAAAAAAAAACCCGAAATTGAAATGTTTTTTTTGAATGGCCGCCATTTTGTCATAAAAAATCACAAAATTAAGCTTGAGGTTCACCCGAGAATTACATCTATACTGATTATAACCCCGTTTTTTTTTTTATTGCAGACGCTCCGGAGACCCGGAATCGTGGCCGCCGTGACGACACCTTTTTTTTTCACCACCAACTTTGAAGTCTCATTACTTTTTGAACAGCCCACGTATCGAGGCAAAAAAATTTTTTTATTTACTTTGAACCTTTTGTAATACAATAAATAAAAAAAGTTTTCAATTATTCTTTGCGTTTTCAAATAAGAATTTTTTTAAAAAGGGTCCAAAAAACGGGTTTTGAATGAGAAGACCGCCTTAAGAAAACTTTTGTGCTGATTCTGAATCCGGTTTCCGTTTCTTTCCACCACGCCCAGTTGTTTAGATATGAACTTAAATTCAGGAGTAAAATAGCCTTGCTTCTTTCTTGTGGGCGACGACACATATGTGTTTTTCTCCCTTTTTCGTTTTTTTTTGGATGAAAATTATCAATAACAATAATTTTGATAATCACTCTGCGTTTTACGAGGCCTGGCAAATACATAGTTGAAATTTTTTTCGCATTTTTCACAATAATTGAACTAATGAATTAAAAAAAAAAAGTTACAATCACGGCTTTTGAAGTCCCAGCTGACTTGAAGTGACTTGAATGCAATCAATTGCCACATAAATGAATGCGAAACTTCAATCAAATAATGATAAATGATTGTGGATTTCAAATGTTCAAGTCAGAAGTAGCGACAAATAATTATGTATTGCAATCAATTTGAAGAAAATCAAATGACTTGAAACGTGAAATGATTACAATCTTATACAGCTCTGATGAACAGTGACCAATCTTTGTATTAAGATCTGCAGTTCATTTTCAGAGACAGAAGCAAGTTCGATGGCAGGATTGCTTCAAATACATTTTGAATTTTTATACCCCAACGCGTACTGCGTAAGGGGTATATTAACTTTGTCATTCCGTTTGTAACGCCAAGAAGGAGGCGTGGCAGGTATAGAAAAATATATATATTTTTGATCAGCATCATCTCCTGAGTCGATTTCCGTCTGTCTGTCCGTCTGTCGACACGATTACAGCCGCAATTTTAAAGGTATCGCGATGAAATTCAAAGTATAAGTTTATTTTTAAAAAAGGAAGATCAAGTTACAAAATGGGCTAAATCAGATGAAAACCACGCCTACCTCCCATACAAAATGTCTTTATAGTAACGGTAAAATGTCTCTTAAATCCACAAAAATTAAAGAAATGCCTTGAAATTTGGCAGATGAGCTTGACTCTTTAGTTTTAATCCCGGATATGAATTTTAGAAAAATCGGATGAAAACCACGCCTACCTCCCATACAAAGTGACTTTATTTTAAAATTAAAATCTCTTAAAAATCTGCTCAAATTAAAGAAATTTCTTGAAATTTTGCATATAGGCTTTGCTATATAACATAGACCCTCCACTATGATATTTGGCAAAATCAGATGAAAACCACGCCCACTCCCCATACAAAGTGGCTTTATTTTAAACGTGAAATCTCTTAAAAACCCACAAAAATTAATGAAATGTCTTGAAATTTTGCACTTTACTTTTGACATATAATATGAACCATCTCTATGTTATATGACAAAATCGGATCAAAACCACGCCTACTTCCCATACAAAGTGACGTGATCAAAATAGGAAAACTTCCGTTAATATATAAAACTGAATGTCATCGTGTATGACGTGGCTAAAGACTTCGAATATACTTCAATATGGCCGCGGGGGGTATTTTAGCTTCGGTACCCTGCCAAAGCTCCACCCTTACTAGTTTGTATTGATTTTGTTCTGCTCTGAAGTTCTGAATGAAACTTATCCAGGCACTCAAACGTCACCCTCTTGTTCTCTTCCTGTAGACCAACAATCAGCAAGACACGAGTAGCACAACTTCATTCAATACTAAAATCTAATACTTAAAGTGTCTTGCTTATGATTGGCGTGTTTATTCGTGATACAAAATGAAGGTGTTAGTCCAGAGTGTCTGGTCTGTTCTCATGGCATTCTTGTTTTGCATCGGTGCTTCTGTATACAAGTGCTCTTTGAATTACTTGTTGCACTGTATTATATCGTTTTTCAAAAACAAAAACATTTTGCCTTGAGTTTAAACACTAAACCTACATTTCAACGCCTCTTAAGCTACGAAAATTTGTGAATACGAAACTTTTATATAGAAAACTCTGATTAACGATTTATACTGCATACTTTACGGACCAATTCGAAAAAAACATAACATACTTTCTATTTATTTAGATAAAAGCATTTATATAGCAAAACTTTTTTTTATGAAAAAATTTTGACATGAATTTAATTATTACGCTATATAAAATATATGAAAATTAATTAATTAATTAATTAATTAATTAAATTTGGTTGCCTCGTGACCAAACGTTATATATACTTTAAATATGTTTTAATTGATACAAACGCATTGTAAGGAATGATCTCAGGTATTTTTGCACCCTTTGGCATCTGCAATGTAAAAACGCTGTCAATATAATAAGGAAAAAAAAATGAGCTCCTATGAAAAGAAAATTTATATTTATACAAAAAAATTGTACATTATAATGCAGTTTTATGTTGAAAAAATGTTTTTCTTTATTTTACACCCCTCTTTATTGCTCCGCTACTGTTGATTAGTATTCCAATTAGTTCAAATCTATGAGTAGAAATTTCGGCAGCATATCCACCACCAGACAGGGCCGTAGCCAAGGGGGGATTTTTAGGTGTTAAACCCCCCCTGCACCCCTTAGGGTCCAGAAAGTATGAAAAAATAACGCAAATGAGACTATTAAATTCAAAATGTAATTTTTTTTAAGATAAACTGAGATAATGATGTTAATTTACTTGAAGATGCAAAAGTTTAAACATTTTCAAAGCCAATTTAAAAAACTTCGCTTAATTAATGAAAAATTTGGCTGGCCAAATGAAAGATTAACTTTGCTTTTAAAGGTTTAAAGATTAACCCGTTTTCAATTATGGATTTTGGTGCTCAAAAAGACCCTGATATCCGGAAAAATGTATATTTGAAATTGTACCTACCTAGAACGAATATAATTTCATAAATAATAAAAATAAGGTTGACACTTTTAATGCAATATCTAAGCTTATTGGACCCAAAATCTTTGAAAAAGCATTTGTTTGAATGAATTTTTTTTTAATTTTTAAAAGCTTATAATGCAAAAAAAAAAAAAAAATGAACCACGAAAATTAACACATTATGGGGTATTTCACGTAAAGTGGATGATTAAAAAGTTGCCCATTCTATTTTCTTGTTTTCTTGGTATATAAGACATCTAAAATCGTACGCTTGGCACAAAAAATTAGACCTGCGCTAAGTCTTTTCCAAATTATAGATTTCGAAAAATTACCTAAAATCTAAATATCCTTTTTTTTAAAAAAATTCTCAATAAAAAATTTTTGAAAACATTTAATACCATCCAATTTTTTTAATCATGTTACCTAATTCTTATAAGAAAAATTAACGATTACAGTTTTTTAAACTACGGCATTTGTAAAACTATTTTTTATTATGTCAAAAAATTAAAAAATAAGTTGGAGGCTCAAAAAAATTATTTGAAATTTTGTAATTTCCAAATAGCTTAAATTTACATCCACAACTGATTGAATGCTTGAATATCAAAAAAAAGGTAAGTGTTTAATAAAAATTTTTCAAGTTTTCAAAGAAAGACTTATTTTGATGCGATATCTTAAAAAAAATATTGGGTATAAATTGAATATATTGGCCAAAACCAGTTTTCGAATTAAAGCTTTTGAAAAATAATCTGACACTTAAATATGACTTTTATTGGAGTCAATTCCTTTGCTCAAGAAATTTTAATAAGAAAATATATATAGTAATTGTTATTGGAATTGAATGATTTCATCAGTCATGAATACATTTTTAATGAAGAAATGGAGCAGTTGAAATTCTAAAGATTTTAAAATATTTTCTTTTGAATATAATTTCAATTGTCGAAATCGTTTTCGAGAACAGTAATATTTTGGCCTTTAATGATAACTCAGACTAGGTTTCACACAGGTCCAAATACTTGTACACAAGCTGGGGATCAATAAAGGCGTAAGAAGGCCAAAAAGAAACCAAATCTAAAGACTAAAAATTTTATTCTCCCGTTTATGTGAAATGTCCCATAAAAGTTGTGAATCAAAGCTTCAAGAGGTGAACTTAATAAAAAAAGTTGCAATTTTTCATAGCTAATTTTAATTTTGATTTGGAGAAACTGCAAGAAATCTTACCTATTTTTACCATTCAAACTTATATTGCAGAATGTTAGAAAAATTTTGTAATAGATATTTTTGTTGTGTTTGTTTCCGAAATTACACTTTTTAAAAGATAATTTAAAATTCTCAATTTGGACCATTTATCAAAAAAACCATACGCAAAAATTAAAAACTTAGTACTAAAAATTAATTTGATAAAAAATTCAATAAACTCTTGTCATCTCTCTAATGGTCATCTAAAAACGGGCATAGTCACGAGTAGTTAATTTTTTACTGGTATCTACTTATACATTTTTTTATCAAAACCCCCGCCCCCCCTTAGGTAAATCCTGGCTACGGGCCTGCCACCAGATGGCTTGACTTAAAACAAAAAATTGGTTAATGTTGTTTTTATCAAATTTGTACTAAAATATACTGTAGCAAAGATATTTTAACGTATGCGATGTGCTTAGTTGTAAGCTATAAAAATATAATCAAATTTCAGAAACTTTTGCTATAGGGACTAATTTTACCGAATGCCATAATTTAGAGTTTATTATTTTCAAAAATTGAACTCTGCACCAACATCAGTTAACTGACTTACTTACCTTCAAAATATTACAATATTTTGCTGCAAGGTATTTATATTTTTCCAAATTTCCACAAATAAATGAAAGAATTTTTAGAATTGAACTATTTTATTCGTTTTATTGATTCATATAGATATTTATATTTTTTTTTTTTTCATGTTATATATTAAAAGAACTTAACAGAGTCAAACTCACGTTAATTTAGACTTAATTTGATAAGAAAAACAATAACAAATTTTTTTACTGATGAGACAAAAAAAAAACGTTATTCAACTATATTTTGCAAATATTTTGCCATCACGTCATAAAGATGATGTGCTAGAGAAGAATTTTTAAAAAATTTGAAACACTGGTACATAAGCTGAGACTTATTTTAACAAAATATTGAGTGCATCAAGTGACGGAGAGTCCTTAATTTTATTATGTTTAAATTTATGCTAAAAAATTTCACTCCAAAATTTGTTTGCATTGTAAATATGTTTAAGCTTTAAATTTAATTTAAAATGTATTATTTTTCATTTTCCACAAAAAAAAAAGAAACAAAATCAAGAAGAAAATATCGCTAAAAAAATTTTTTTTTTTATTGTTGGCTGGCTCACATAATTGTTGTTAAGATTTACAAATTATAACAGCTTTTTATATATAATATTGGTTTTTTATATTATGTTTTTAAAATAAATTTTATGTTTGTTGTATATAATATGCTTAACAAATACAATTTCTGGATTAGTTTTGTAAATTATATTGCTTAAAGTAGGCTTCAAGTATTCATTAATTTCCCTTTATCTTCTTTTAATTTTATTTTCACTTCTATTTGTTTTCTTTTTCTAGTGGCGTTGCATATAAATATTTAATTTCTTTTCTTTTTTTTTTTGTTTTTTTTTTTATTCAACAACAAAGCTTGAGTAAAATATTTTTGATTTATTGTATTAATAAAATCTCAAAATATAAATTACAATATATATAATTTTTCCTTTTTTTTTCTTATTTGCATTAGATTTTCTATGAAATTATCAATTATTACTTTAATATTATTTACAATATATGTTTGTATGTTTAATAGATTGTTTGCATATCTCTATGCACAAACTTTCAATTGAAACAATGGTGTTTTTGTTTAGATAAAGTTTTCTACAGTTTTTAATTAAGTTTTAGTTTTAGTTAACTACTAAATTTAATTGATTAAGCGTTAAAATTGTTGATTGTTGCAGCTAAAGTTGTTGTAGTTGAGATTATTTAACTACTTTGTTGACATTGTATAATAATATTTTAGAAGAATTTCTATGAGGGCAAAAAGGCATGAAAAAGCTTTTTTAAGAAGCATATCTAGGGTTTAATTTATATAAAGTTTCTATATTATCTAGTTAGTTTTTTAAGCTATTTTTAAATATATGAAGCACTACTTAGGTCGGACAACTTTGCATTCATTGATTTTACTTGGTCTAAGCACAGTGGCACAAACTGCATAGATTGCGAGTGAATTTCAGGTGTAATTCGAGATTTTAATATAAACAGTTTGCTTTACGAAAAGTTAAAACGTTGGTTTTTTTTTTTTTTTTTGTTATTTTTTGCAGCAATAATTTTGTCTGCTTCTAAAAAAAAAATACAACTGTGCGCAGAATATTTAAAAATAATCATTTTTTTTATATTAATATATCGATCGTTAAAAGTAGTTTTCAAGGCTTTTGTACTTTTGATTATCATCGATTGGTACTCGTATGCATCAGATTTATTTCTAATAGAAGTTAATTGCGAGCAGAATTGAGGTAAATTTAAAAAAAAAAAATTGGTATATATGGTAAAATTCGAGCTCAAAATTGCTTTTAATTTAAATTATAAATAGCCGATGACAATAAAAACAAATATATTTTCGATATTTAAATATTATACCTGATATTATGTGCAAAAGATAACATCCCCATTTTAAATTTTCTAGTAAAACAAAAATATGTGCTATGATTTGCTTGATGTGTGCTGTCATGTTTCACAATAAAAATAGAAGAACTTACTGCTCTTAAAATACATATATGTACATATTTTAGTAATTTATCAACAGCACATTATTGATCAATTTGAGCACAGCACATTACTTGAATTTCTAAAAAAAGCATATATTGTGGAACTTACATCACATTAGATGAGCACCAGATAGAAGAAATTTGTTTTTCAATACATCTCATGATAGCACACATCGGGCACATTGCAGCACATGCTCCTTTATAAAAATAAAAAAAAGTAGTTAAATTTATACACATCTATTTTACTGTTTTATAGATAGGTTATGAAAAAAAAAACATATTCACAATGTGAATTCATTGCATGTGCTCGACATGTGCTATCATATTCCACATTAAAAACAGCAAAAATTCACTAATGCTCTTTTAAAATGTATCTACTGCAGCACAACTCTAGATCATTGTTGCACAATATCCAAATTTTTAAAAAATTGAATGTGTGCTATCTCAATCCACATTAAAACCAACAAAAATTCAATAATGCACTTGATATACGCTTTACTATTAATTTTTTTTTATAATTTTTTTACTGCAAATTGCAGCACAACTGTAGATCGTCACAGCACAATATTTAAATTTTTAAAAAATTTAATGACAGAAATGGCAATAGCAGAAATCGGTCACAGGACACCTTTAATTTTTTTTTATTAAAAATCAAAAATGGCGGAGCATATTTTGTGCCTTTTGATATGCATAGTATTTGTACTAAAACAAAAAACAAAAAAAAAAATACAGCCTGAAGTTATATTTCTACAGTACTCTTGTCTTATGGCTCAGAACATTAGATTTGCTCCACTGTGCTTTCGACTTACCAATGCAATTACTTTCTACACTAGACTAAACTTTCAAAATTTCTTTTTAGCTTTCTAAATTTTTCAAGTTTAAGCAACATTCTCATAGAAAAAGAGATGATTAAATATATGTGTTTACTTTTTATATAAAATTGCCTCATATATTCACCAAAATACTATAAAAAGTGCAGAGTTTAGATATTTTTCTTTTTTTTACCATCGTTGTTAATTACTGAAAGCTACTTTTTTCTATACTAAGCGAAGGATGCTTTAAAAAGTCAAGCATTCGAATTTCTAAATAAAATTGTTTATATAAAATTTAAATTTTTTTTTTTTTTTTTTTTATTAACTACCAATTTAAAAAATTTAGCAATATTGCAAAAATTTTGCATTTTTTAACTGCTATAAAACTTGAACGTAATTTATTCTCTCAGAGGTATTTAACTATGCCATGTCTTATAGTGCCACTATTTCTCGTTTTTTGAATAAATTTTTAATAACGAAATAAAACACAAGCAAGCATCGATGAATCGTAGCTAGAAAATTAAATAGTATCTAAATGATATTTTTGTAAAAAATTGCAAACAATATTTAAGAAAAATAGGTGTAATAAAAAGCCAATTCATATGCAAAAAACGAAGCATAGTTAAGGTGGGCGCCAAGCACTTATATATAAAGAAAGGAAAAATATTATAAGAAAAACATTGCTTACTTTAAAACATATCCAAAAGTTACTGAATTACAGGAAAATTTGTAATAAATCTTAGTTATAAATAGTATAGGCGAAAAATATATTATTGCTTTGTAATAAATTAATTTACAAAAATTGTTTTTAAGACTTTATAAGCTACAAGTTTAAAAGTTTTCATTTAACACATTTTTATTAAAAATTTAAGTTTTTTAATAAAAGTACAGTGTTGTATAATTGAACTAAGAATAAAGCTGAACCACATATAAAATAGAAATTATTTTAGTTTGGTGATTAAAAAATTTTTATAAATATATAAATATATACATATATATATATTTATTAAATAATTTTATTAAGAGATGAGCATGAAATTGAGACAGGTTTTGAGATAGAATAGCTGTGTTGTGAGATAGTGTTGAAGTTGTAGAAGTTAAGAAAATTATAGTTTGATTTGGTCAAAAAAAGACATCTGACCATTTAAGAATATTTAAGTTAGTCATTCGTTAAGTTGTTTGCATTTAAAAACATAGGCCCATAATCATCAACAAAATAAAAGCGACTTTAAGTTTAGCATAAGCATTTTTGACAGTTTTTCAATATAATTTGTTGTCAAATAGCCTTGCACTTAATTTAAAGTTGACTTTTATTTTGTTTATGATTATGGATCACAATATTTATCGGTTAAAACTTTAAACAGAACATGCAGTAAAATTATTTTACTTACTACTGATTACATCACTGAAGCCGATTTTATGAAGCATGCAAAATATATTTATGATCAATAAAAATAAAATATTGAAAAAAGGTGAAGATGCTTTAAGGAAAACTGTGTTTCGGTTTTAGTAAAGCACAGCTTTTGTAGTTTTTAGAGTTCTTACCTTCAGCTTAGCTGTTGACATAGAATCCACAAAAGGTGCAAAAAATTATGTAACAAAGAGGTATATATAATAAAATAAGTTATTGATAAGTGAATAAGAAGAATAAGAAAACCATACAAATTTATCATAGCGACGATATGGAACTTACGTAGGTCCCAGAGTAAAGCAAGAGTGTCAGGTCAATATGCAACGGAGATAAATTCATCATATTTTATAAAGTCAAACTCATAAGAGTAGTATGTTTAAATTACGTTGACATTTATTTATATAAAAGAAAAGTGCAAACCTTTAAGAGCCAAAGTTAAAACAGATTCTTTTTCAATTCATGGGCTGGGTAAAAGCAGTAGTTGATATAATTATGCAGCTCACTTTAGCCTATGCAAGCAGGCCTATGCAAATTCACCTCTTGGTGAATTTTGAAAGCTTTTTATTTATCAAAGGTCGTTCCCGTACTCTAAAATGTTAGTCCAATTTACCAGTTTTTTAGGTTTTAGTCCGAGAAGCGTTCCCGTACTCGAAAAAATAGTAAAAAAGATTGAAATCGCGGGAGCACTGCATTAGGTCGATTGTGCGCCGCTCGTATTTTATATTCAAAAACTTTACGAGATGAGCTGTCAGAATGCACGACCTTCGAATTTTGTAATCACAATATTACGTTAGTATGACGTGCGTCTGCCACTTAGATGATGACAATAAAACCAGCCATGCAAGAAATTCCGCAAAAATTGTTTGTCCCTCGTCTAATTAAATATACAGAATTTCAAGATAAATAATTAATATTGTTTTACTTCACCAAAAATTTTAATTTTATTAATTTAATAGTATGCATTATTAAAACAAAATAATAAAAATTATAAATTCCAACAATAATAAACGAGGTCCCACGAAAATCTATTCTTGCCAGTGAAACTATAAAGTACCCACAAAATCACCTTGATCTCTACTTGAGCTATCAACGCACGACCGACCTAAAGCAGTATTGCGATTTCGGCATAAGTCCGAAAAATTTCTTCGGGCAATAATGCTTAAACTACTCAGTTAACCAAACTTAAGCAGTTTAGCTTACGATGGCGACCAAAAAGCACAACAAAGCAAATAATGTTTTGTGCTTCTATAACACAAATCATCCATTCTATTCTGCTCTCTCTTTACTGTGTGTTATGAGTAACGTTTGTGATTGAGTCCAAGGTTGATTTATAAGGTTGTCGCAAGGGAGCGAGCGAGTACCCATAATTGTCAAATCGAAGTTGACAGCTCAAAGAAAATCTGCAAGTGCATTAATCTCCATTATCATCCGTTTTTCTTTCGTAGTCATTCGCAAAATTGGCTGGTTTTGACAATTATGGGTACTGAGAAGAAAGTGCGATCAGCCCAGCGACAACCTTATAAATCAACCTTGATTGAGTCGAAGAGCGATATACGAATGAAGAAGAATAAAGGTAGCGCTCTTTAAAAAATGCAAAAAAGATCAAAAACGAACCGGTCGTTAATGTTTTTTTCATTCTCTGAATTTAACCTTTATGTGCTCGGTAGTCTACATTTGTAGCATTTCACCTGAAAAAGTTGAATAGAAAAAAATTACACATCAAAAGGGTCCGAGATTTTCAGAAGCTTCCTAAAAATTAATTCTAAACAGTTCTGGTTTCTCGGCATAAGTAAAAAAAGTTGTCACCTCCTGGCCGGTTGTCTACAAATGTAGACACCATATAAAATGTATGGAGAGTTACATCACTTTTTTTACTCAACTCAAAATATTTTGATTTCAGCTTGACGAAACAGGCCTTGTTGTCAATTTTATTATTCTTTGCTTTCTTATGCACGTTTGTTTGTGTGTAATTCGCAATAATAAGAAGAAGGTTAGGAATTTTGCTATGGTTTTTCATACAAATAAAGAGTGTTTTTTTAGAGGCATAGAATTTTCAACAATGATATCTGTACGATTAGTGTCAGAATTGACACGTATTGTGACATTACAGTGCAAGAACTTTGAAAAATTGGTACCAATCAATTAGATGACAAATTTTTCCAGCAGAACGACGCAACATACCGTAGAGAGTTCCAAACCATCACGTTATTAGGATAAACATTTGGTGATCAAATCATCTAAAGAAATGGCCCAGTCAATTGGTTGCCTAGGTCAATTAATTGGACTCATCTAAGATAATAAATCAGTAACAGTTGACGACTTAGAATCCAACTTTTCACGCTTGCTACAAATGTAGACATCCGTAAGTTTACAATCCCGAGCACATGAAGATTAAATAGCGCCGTCTTTCAATTTTTTTCTTTCATTGATTATATTCAGCATCAACGTATAAAAAAGCAGAAATTCTTTCATGTTTATAAATCTGTTTTAAAATCACAACAATTATTTAGCTCAATACTAAAATGTCACTCATTGTTAAGATACTTTATGTCAGTTTAAGAGCTTTCAAATTTTCTGCGGAATATCAAACTTTAACAATTAATACAAACAACTATTATTAATTATATACATGTATCACATGTTAAATATTAAAGTGTAGTTTAACGACGTGAATCACACGCCATAATTCTTTAATCCTTAGAATTTAAATTTCAAAAAAATGTCTAAAGCACACTCAATGAATCACTGGCAAAAAAAGTTGTTTTCTTGCCTGCCTAAAGCATACTGAGTAGATAATTTCTTTTTATACTTTTTTGCACATTTTCATTTATACACGATTCGACATGAACTTGGTGTTCTATATGTAGGTCATTAGACATATCTGGGTTAAGTAACTTCCAGCAGATACAGTGTCTAGCTAGCTGAACAAAATTGCTAACACTACAAAACATTTCCATTTCAAAATAGTAAAAAACTTCACTGGGTTGAACTTTTCTTGGTTGTAAAGCACCAACTCCTTGTCTGAAGAATTCTGTACAAACAAATTATATACTTACTTTTTTAACATTTTCAAGGCCATTTCTTTAATCATAGCGAGCTTTGTATTAAAACTCTAAAGCATCCCGTAAAGATTCAAGGAATGTACGGGTAGAAACTCAGATGCCTAGAACTTTTTAATTTTATCTTTCAGAAAATTTTATGAAAAACGTTGCAAAAAAGCTTACCATTGAATGTTGTTGAACCTATGTAAAGCAAAAGTTAGTATATAAAAAAGTATTTCCAAATATTTCAATCTATGATCATGCATTTAAAACACATACTTTAAAATGAGCTTCAGGAAGTTGAAAAAGAAGGAGTAAATTTAGAAAAAATTCAATACATAAGCATTTAACTTACAATTGCTGAAGAAAGTTTTGGACTAAAAGCTGAAAAAATTAAAAAGAACTTAAAATATATGTGCTTGCATTAAATCTTCAATATTTTAGGTGAGTAAGAAAAAAAAATAATTTTGCTGCTACGAATATTTTTTTAATTCTTCATTATGATGTTAATTTTCATTAAAAACAAATAACTTGTTATTCTTCCTAAGCATATTATTAGTAATAGAAGTTTAAAAAATTTAACCACTACGTATCTTATTTAGTTGTAATAAGCATAATAGATACATTGGGATAGTTTTTATGCTCTGCAATAAACGTCATAATCATTATCATCATCATCATCAACATCGTTGTTGTTGTTATCTTAACTATGTTAAAAGCTGGCGATAATATATTGAATATATTAAAAGTTAAGTTTAACGCTTATATTTATTATGTTAAATTTTTGTTTTTAGTAAATCTTAGCAAATTGGTGTTTTTTAATCATAATGTTTTGATGTTATTTTTCTTTTTGTGTTTTTTTTTTTTTTTTATATCTAAGCAAGTATTTAAAGTTTTGCAATAAATTTCATTTATATAAAATTTGAATATATAGCTTCTCAAAACCAGCCGGAATAGAAGCCGGAAAATGCTAAGTGCACCTTTGCGTTCGACCTGGTTTTGGTTAAGAAGATGTGTACATGTGAAGTGGTGGGCGGTGCGTGTTGAGTATGTTTGTGTATTAAGTTGATTTTATTTTTGTTTTTAATAAGAACAGTTTGAAATGTTAGGTTTGAAATGTTTTAAGTGGTTGTTGTTGTTACGTTATCTAAAACTACTGATATTTATAGCTGCGCTTTGTTGTTCTCATTTTTTGTTAATTGTGTAAATTTGTCATTTTTTTTTAACTAAATAATTTGTTAATCTCAGTTTACTAAACTTTCTTTATAAGCTTTTCTACTGCTTTACTATCTCTTTTTTTTTAATTTTAACTAATCAATTAGAGTGTGTTTGTTTCTGAGTGTCTATGTGGGTGTTATACATTTTAAATTCTATTCTTAATCTGTGTAACGGTCTTACTCACAATTAACATGCAAGACTATGGCTATCGTTTCATCTGTCAGTTCTTAAGTCTGTCTGTTCTTATTAACACATTTCTTTTCTATCTACTTGACTGTAAGTTTGCTTATTTTTTTCATCAATCTGCTTGTCAGTTTTTGTCAGTGCCTTTATGTTATCCTGTCCATATTCTTGTTTACGTGTACTTTGTGTTGTTCTATTTTGTGTTGTTATTATGTTTGTTATGTTATATATTTCTCTTAGTTATTGTCCTCGTTTAATCCGTTGCCGAATTAAACTAAGACTCCTTTGGTTAATCACCACCTAAACTTAACGCCTGAACTATACGTGGATCAGCTTTACTACCCTCACGAAATTCTTCTAACGTCAACCGATCATCATGGTTTTTATCCATCTGATCGAATATCTTATCGACACGTTTCTGCGGTGTGTTCTCGTCCTCTGTCTGTGGCTGCTGACCCTGTAAAAATATGAGAAAAAAGAAATTGTATATAGAAAATTTACCACAATATAATTAAATATAATATAAACTCTAATATATTACAAAAAAAGGGGGTAAACTTAGGCAAGCTAACAGATAACAGATAATACTGGCTTGTTTATAAATTTGCTACTAATAAAACAATTAAATCAGTTATTCAACTCAAGTGAAGTTTTAAAATAATTTGAACTGAACCTGAACTTAAAGTCAAAATTTTCTTTCAAGACGATGCAATTTTCTTGTTTAAATTTAACTGAATTTATTTTGAGCGAAAAATATGAACGTAAAAATATTTAAGTTTGACATATACGTCAATAAAAAAGACTGAACCGTAACAATCTTCACAGTATTTCTCCTATTTTATTCTTAAAATAGTTATCCATTTAAGGAGCATGACGAATGTGCAGCGCCGGATTAATACAAAGCGCGGCCTGGGGCTAAAATCGACACGGGGCCTATTTAAGGATAGCGCATTTAGGTTGGATCTTTTTATTAAAAAAAATATTAATTTTTGCGCATTTAAGTCGCATTATGTCATTAATTTTTCTTTTCCGTTATGCAAAAGCAAAAAAAAACATAGCTTTTACATCAACAAAAACACCTACTTAACGATGCTTATGACAACGTGAAGTAAGTAGAAGAAACATTGTTTTCTGCTATTTTTGTTTTTTTTTTTTTTATTGTATAGCTGCTAACATAAGCAACTTTGCTTATCGAAGGTTTTTGGATATGATATGTTAGTGCATAAAACTATCACTCGATGTGGTATGATTTTCATACATATAGAGGGCAAACGATTTTTTATTATTACATACTTTTGCTATATAACATAAATAATACGGAACAAAATTTAAAGAAAATGCAAATTTTGTTTTGGGATCGAAAAATGCATTCAAAAAATCAAATTTTGACAGAAGCGCCTGCGGGGCCCCTATATCCTCTGGGCCAGGGGCTGCAGCCCCTCCTATCCCCCCCTAAGTCCACCCCTGTGAATGCACACCCACAAGTTTTTTAATCTACTAGTATTGCTTGTGGTTGAAATTCTAACAAATTAAAATCGATTTTTCTCTGTTTTCTTTTTATTAAAGTAGGTTTGGCAAAGTTAAAAATTATTAAATTGAAAAATACTTTTGGGTAATACAATGAATGAAATTAAAATGAATTGTTATTGAAGTGAATCAAGGATTAGTTTCATTAACTTAATTTTTGCTGGTGAACTGCTGTTTATGTTAAGGTTTCATATTCTCTTGGATTTGTATTTACAAATTTTCAAATGAATTCAACTTTATAACGCATATTATTTAAATCAACTTTAAAATTTAAATTTAAATCAAACATGAAAATGTATGTGCATTGAAATAAATTGGATACAAAATTAATGTAAAAAGCATAAATATTTTCATAAAAATTTGACATCACTTTTACTTTCCTAATGTATTCGCCACCAGTTCTATAGCTTAGAAGAGTGCACAAAGTGATCTCCAAGCTGAAAATAACAAAAAAAGAGTCTGTTTTGGCGTCAAGTATTGAGCTTTCTTGATTTCTCTTTACTTTGTCTTATTTTCACGTTGTGTGGATCTTCAACGTTTAAGTGGAACTTTTTTGTGTGAACGTTTCACCGACAAAAATACACAGAAAATTATTTATATGATTCGTTTTTTCTTTTTCTTTGTTCATGGTTACCGCATTGTAAAGAGAAAAAAATTCAAACGAAAAAATCTAACGAACGTTTTTTCTTTATCTTCGTCTTGTGCTGGCCTTCTAAGTGCATACATCATTTAATTTATAAAAAGTAGTTAGATTTTTAAATCATTTAAGAAAAAACAAAATTATTAAAGAGAGAAATACTGGACAAAATACTTCCTAAATGTTTCAGCTGCTCCTATTTATATATAGATTTAGCTTCCATTAGATCTGGAGCTTTACCCAGATCAAAACTTGAGAACGGTAGGCATAGTTTTAATACAATTCATCAATTCAATTCAAATTTAATACATTTCTCTATGTCAACGACCAAGACGAAAAGGTATATAAACTGAGCAATGATGCATTCGACTAAAGTCCTACCCATTCCTTATATAGTACAAAGAAAATTTCATTGTTTTTGGCCTACACTCAGTGGAAAGAAGATGGAAAGTGTCTTACCAATGAGAAAACATACGAAATCAGAAAGTATGATTTCACAAAATTTCTATAAAACTTTATGAGATAAAACTTCATGGCGCACCTTTTGTGCGTTCAATGTGGTATCTCTCTTGATTTGACCAACTTCGATACAACTTGTAAAATGTCCACAATGTTTTTAAAAAGTAGTAAATAAAAAACTAGTTTGACATTTTTTTACAAATTTCAAGAAAAAGAAAAAGAGAGATATACACAAATAAAGTCGATTTTTTTAAAGTCGAAAACTTCAATGGTGTATTGGTAACAAATCTTGCAAGAGTCGACTATTTGATAAGAGTCAATATATTTGAAAGTACATTTTTTCAACTGTCTATTACTAAAGCTGATTATATTCTTAACAGTTTCTTGAAAATTTTAAACAATAAAAGCTTATATATATTCTGGAAGTTTGAAGTAATGGTAATAATACAAAGTGGCATGGAGTTATTTTTCCCCACTTTTTTTTTTTTGTTTGTTTCTGCCATCTTTATAAGTAGAAACCTCAAAGGAAAATGCCCAGCTTTTTTGAGTTTTCAAAGTAAGTTCTTGAAAACTAATTTATGGAAGAACATTTTTATAAGCAGAAACAAAAAGATTACCATGGATGACCTATAAGTTTCAAATAGAAAAAATTCCATACTTTGCCTTAGTTCTTTAAAAGAAAAACTTATAATTTTTCTTTAAAGCAATAATATTTTATACCTAACTCTACCCATTTATATAAAATGTGTTTTAACCTTCTTATATAAAGGTTGCTACTTAAGAAGTGAGATATGGCAGCAACAGTGTAAATACCCCTAGTAGCACAAAGGGAAGTTATAAGTACAAAATCTAGCTTATTAAGCAGCGATGTATTTATAAGAGATCTGGTCAAGTAATTAAAAAGATACCATGCCTTTATAGCAAAATTTTGATATATAATGTCTTTGTAGGGCAGATACGAGACTATTAGAAGAAGAGGCGTCATATTATTCATATATATTGGATCATATTGGAATGATTATAAATATATGGTGGCATGTCTCGTTAGTATCTTTATTCTGTGCGTTATAAAATGATTATAAAAAAAAATTCTGAAAAAGTAGCTCTGAATCATAAGGCATCAAAATGTTAACAATCTGTAAATTAAGACGAAAAGTATTGAGAGCTATTATTTAATATATATATATATTATAATATATGGATTATATATATAATCCATATAGACAAGTATGGATTTAAAAAGATGTATGTGTATTCTGGAAACTATATAAAAAACCTTAAGCAAAAATTTACTCTGCATACAAAAATGACTTAAACAATTTTTGAATGCAATCAAAAGACTTCAATTGACTTATTTTACAGTTTCAGATATAAAACATGATTTTCACTGACTTTTGAGAATTTCATTGACTTCAAATTGTTTACAATTAAATACAATCAAAGACTTCAAGGCGCATGACTTCAATCGTTGTGAATGAATCAAAAAACTTTACAGAAATTTTCACAAATTGATTTTAAAGCTATAACTTTAATATTATTGCTGATTTCTAAACTTGAAGTCATGGAATCAAAAAATTAGTGAATGAATTAAATATTTCGTTGGCACTCAGTGCCATTTTTTTTTTTTTTTGAATTTTATTAATGCAATTTTGTACAACTCTGCTTGATAACCTTAGATAGAAATGAAGTTTGCGAAGTTTACAGTTGCTGTTTTTTTTTATTACTTTTGGTTTTTGAAGGTTTTTGGAGGTCTCAACCTTTCAACTGAGTGTAGTATGATAGTTCAGTTATTTAAGTACGAATATTGTCAAAATTTTGCCTTTTTGACATTTTGAAGTTAAGTTGTCTTAAAATTTGACGTGATGACACAAAACGGAAAAACCATATTTTGGTAAAAAATAAAAAACCTATGCAGGTATGTGATACCTTACTAAAGAAAAATGTCTTTTCATGCCATTATAACTAGTGTGTTGTAAATTTTCAGTTTCATAACTATTTGTAGATATTTCTATTTTATATCAATAAAATAAAACTTACCACCATCTGATAAATTGCATCCACGATATTATACATTTCTTCTCTAGTTATATAACCATCATTATCCACATCATATAATCTGAATGCCCCTGTTTAAAAGTTTAGAAATAATTATTTTAATTACGATATGAAAAAAGTTTTATATTTTTGAGTATAGAATATCTTTATGATACTTCTGTACTTACAGTGCAATTTTTCGTCTAGATTTCCCCGCGATGTAATCGATAACGCACGAATAAATTCTTCAAATTCAATGGCACCATCCTATGGCAGCAAAAAAATATAGACAAAAAAAAATGCGTTATATCATGAAAAGGACCCGAAATGAAATAATTGTATTCTTTATACACGATCGAAATACAAAGTGGTACAAATATTACAAGTATTGCTAAACAATTTATTATTATCTCGCTTACATCAATATTATTAAGACTACTTAAAGCATATCTTAAGTACTTACATTATTTTCATCGAACACGCGAAACACAAGCGATGCAAATTTGCTTGGATCTCCTTGTGGGAAGAACTGTTTGTAGATTCTAATAAAACCCTTCAAGGCAGACATAAAAAAAACATACACACACCACGATAAAAGTAAAACATTTATAATAATAATAATAAAAACAAAAGTGACAACAACAACAATAGCATATTTTTCCAAGTATGGCGCCATATTGTTTATAATTGTTGTTGTCAAAGGCAGCAGGAATCGAGCACAAAAAGATGTTCGTATAGCATATATTAAGGCGCGTTTCAACATGAGTTTGTTTGACATTTTGTCATTGTTGTCAGCCACACGCAGCAACATTGTTGTTGACATCGGCCATAACAGCAGCATGAGCAGGAACAGAAGCAGCCACAGAAATAAATTATGAAAATAAATAAAGTATTTACAGTAATTAGAGTGTTGAAGAACGTGAGGAAAAATAAGAGCAGAGGGAGAGAAATCAAACGAGAGGAAGAGAGAAAATAAATTTATATTTAGTTTGTAATGAATAACAGTATTTATCCTTCAATGCGTTTTAATTGTATGGCACAATTTAACCGCGGGTTGTATTTTGTAGGGCTTAAATAGTTTTTGGAAGGATTTACGTTTAAAGCTTTTTTAGCTTAACTTACTTGTTCGGTGAGTAAACCATTCGGACAGTCTTTTAGAAAACCTTTGTGCCTGTTGATGAGAAGAAAAGGATTAAAAAAAAATATATATATACGTATATATGCTTGTTTAATTGAAAATAATTAAAGTTATATTTTAATCGAACAGATAAAGTTCTCATTAAACTTTTATTGAGCCTCAAAGACCTAGTTTTTGGGAGGACAGGACTTAAAAATTAAACAGAAAAGTTACAGAAATAAAACTTAAGAAATTAATACAAAAATACTAACAAACGAATTAAGAAATACCGTAAAGAAGATGAAAGAAAAATAATAGAAAAAACAAAAAAGGACAGGAGCAGTGAGGAAGAACATAACAGGGGAAGAAATTATAGAGAAATACTATATAGAAAAAGAAACTACTGAAAAAAAGTTTAAGGACAGGCTAGGGCAAGTAGCGTGTTAAGGGGAGGATTGTCAGGACTAAATTGGGATAGGACAATACAGAAAATGCTGAGCCAAATATTGTTTTAAAGATCAATAAACTCCATTCATTAAACAAAATTTATTAATTTTAATGAGCAATTCTTTTGTTTTAATGCTCCACAAAAAAAAACTAAAGAAAAATTAACATAAATTAATCAATGGGGCATTTAAAGCTGAGAGCTAAAAAAAAAAATTTGAGGTTCAGAAATTTGTTCATATTAAGCTTAATTGTATTTCTGAATTGATGATATTCGAAAAAGGTTTTTTCAGAAGCTGTTTTTGAAATATAACAAACTTGCTATAAAATATAATATGTGATAGTTTTTATAGAAAATGAAATGTAAAATGAAGAAGTCGCCCAAGCGCAACGGCTAGTTCTATCTTTTTCTATTCTACTACTTTAAAATATTTTAATAAGTGAGTAATTCTGCCCGCAGACAAGAGATGGCACTGCTTATCTGATTTCATTAACATTAAATGGGAAAGTCTGACGTATAATTAATAACTTCTTACTACTGATTTCTATGAATATATATGTTCAAAGTTATACATGGTTACAGTCTTATTATGTTTAACTAGCTAACTAGCTAATGCATAATAATTATTGACGCAAAATATTAAAGTTTCAATATATTTTCGAGACAAAAAATCAATCTAAGCAAGCGTCAGGTGCTGCGCTTAGAGCGACATGTTCCTTAATTCAACTATCCGATGGAAATTATATATGTTTTGAAAACTGTCAAGGTGGTTTGGATCGAAAAGGCTTTTCATTAAATTGGGAATATCGTTACTTCCACCTTTATATACAGCCCAAGTCGAAGGCAGTTCCGATGTATCAAATGAAATTTCTGTTTCTGGAACAACTTCTACAGTCATGCACACAAACCTCACAATTTTTAAGTTATTAACATAAAATGTAAAATATTATTAATACGACCGCTTTCAATATTACTCTCCACACTACCATCTTCTGCAATTGCCGGCTCCAAAGTCAGTTCTGGACAATTTTAAGATTCTAAAGATTCTTAAACGCTTTCTACAATACAGACGAAATAGAATGTTACTTTATTATGATTTGGCTAAAATTGTAGCCATTTAATATGGAATGGACACCAAAAACTTGACCATTACACCATTCTGATAGCGCTGCACTCGGTTGGCAAATCAGCAAAGTAGTTCTAATATCGCTTCAACTTCAGTTCAACTAATCAAAGAAATATTCAATTCTATAACATACAATCATAATATAGCATGATCAAAGTATTAAAGAAAATACAAAAGTCGCCATAGCAAGGACGGAAATCGATAAAAGAAAAAATCTAGTAAGAATGGAGCTTCGGCAGGGTACCGAAGCTAAAATACCCCCCGCTAACATATTGGAGTATATTCGAAATCTTTAGCCACAACATTCGCGATGACATTCAGTTTTACATATTAACGAAAGTTTTCCCATTTTGATGACGTCACTTTGTTTGGGAGGTAGGCGTGGTTTTTTATCCGATTTTGCCAAATATCATAGGGATGGTTCATATTATATATCAAAGCTTATGTGCAAAATCTCAAGAACATTTCTTTAATTTTTGTGGATTTTTAAAAGATTTTACGTTTAAAATGAAGCCACTTTGTATGGGAAATGGGCTTGGTTTTCATCCGATTTTGCCATTTATCATACAGATGGTTTATATTAAATATCAAAGCTTATGTGCAAAATTTTAAGACATTTCTTTAATTTTTGTGGAATTTTAAGAGATTTTACATTTAAAATAAAGACACTTTGTATAGGAGGTAGGAGTGGTTTTGGTCCGATATTTTTAAATTTCATAGCGAGGATTGAAATTGAAGATCAAAGCATACATGCCAAATTTCAAGACATTTCTTTAATTTTTGTGGATTTTAAAGACATTTTACGGTTAAGATAAAGTCACTTTTTATGGGAAGTAGGCGTGGTTTTCATCCGATTTGGCCCATTTCCGAACTTGATATTCTTTTTTTAAAAATAAACTTATATTTTGAATTTCATCGAGATAGCTTTAAAATTGCGGCTGTAATCATGTCGGTAGACGGACAGACGGACAGACAGACGGACACACGGAAATCGACTCAGGAGATGATGCTGATAAAAAATATATATATTTTTATATACTTGCCACGCCTCCTTCTTGGCGTTACAAACGGAATGACAAAGTTAATATACACCTTACGCAGTACGCGTTGGGGTATAAAAAATTAAAAAAATCCCTTGAAATTTGGCAGGTCAGCTTTTCTCTTAAGTCTTAATTCTGGCTATGAAATTTGAAAAAATCGGGTGAAAACTACGCCTGCCTCCCATACAAAGTGACTTTATTTTAAAAGTAAAATCTCTTAAAAATCTGCTCAAATTAAACAAATGTCTTGAAATTATGCATATAGGCTTTGATATATAACATAGACCACCACTATAATATTTGACAAAATCGGATGAAAACTACGCCTACATTTAAAAATTCCACAAAAATTAATGAAATATCTTGAAATTTTGCACTTTAGCTTTGATATAAAATATGAACCATCTCTATGATATATGGCAAAATCGGATCAAAACCACGCCTACTTCCCATACATAGTGACGTCATAAAAATAGGAAAGCTTTCGTTAATATATTAAACTGAATTTCATCGTGTATGTCGTGGCTAAAGACTTCGAATATACTTCAATATGGCCGCGGGGGGGTATTTTAGCTTCGGTACTCTGCCGAAGCTCCACCCTAACTATTCCTCAATTTCATTTAATAATTTCCAACGAAATCGATTTTTAATTCGCTAGTGATGGACAAAGGTCAATTAAATGTAACGAGCTTTATTTGATATCTTAAGCCATACATTAAGCCATATCTTAAGCCGTTTACACAGTGCGCATTAAGTATTCGCATATAGAGAATGTTATATTAATACTAGTATTTTCTTTTTTTAAACTTCCTGGACCCTAAGGGGGAGGGTCCAAACCCAAAGGCCCTCCTTGTCTACGGGCCTGTATAAGTAACAGGGCTTTGAGTCAAAGTATGTTATCTTTGAGCTTGTGAATTCTTAACATTAGTGCAGTGAATATGTTTTTAGATACTAAGAACTGTTGATTTAGAAGAAACGACTTTTTCGCTGCCAAGAAACTTTCACGTAAGCCAATGTATTGTTTTAATTAAAAATTTCTTAATTTTAGTGAAGAGTTTATTGCGCAAGAACTTGTTCTTAACCTTGTTCTTCTTTTTTAAAGCAGTTCTGTGATTAAAATATATACTGTTAATAAAAATATCAATTTTTTGATTCAGGAAACTTGGTTTCGTTTTTTTTTTTTAATGAGTTCATTTGGACTGACTCTTAGCACACTTATTTAATGAGCTCCATTTACTAGCGATGCATGACTTGATCTAAAAATTATAATGTTTTCTTTTTTCTATTTTTGACACGATTATTTTAAAAAATTTTTCTATATGAGTCTTTACTTTGACCAAGTAAGATGCCATAAGAACGATTCTACCAAAAAAGGTTTGACCAAAATTTGCCGCCAAGTTTCACATACTTTTGAGTCTTTATAATATATGAAAAAAAAAATAAAAGAAATCTTAATTATGATTATGGTCATATATTAAGATATATGAGTACAGCACATATAAACTATTAGGTTTTACTGACAAATTTTTATAAAACTAAAAGTGACTGTTTATTAGGAGAAAACAAGGCTTTAGCCTATTAAAAATATGTAAATGATTTTTTGGTTTTGGCTGCATTGTTAAAATTGCTTAAATTACCATGCATCAATGTTAAACATTATGCTTTATTCAATTTTTTATTGTTTCATTATTCGTCACTCTTTTTGATGTATCTTCATAGATTTTTAAAATTGAGTTTAGAATAGTATCCTTGCAGTGTAAGACTAATCAGTAGTAAACTATGAGTAGTTTTTATACCAGTTCAAAATAAACTAGTTCATATTTTGTCACAAGTTACTAGGTGCAAAATAGTTGCAACTGAACTAGTTTATTGAAAGTCACAATAAACCAGTTGCTAAACTAACCAAACGCGACTAGTTTAAATTTTATCAAAACTAACCACTTTCTCAATTTAAAATAAAAGTAAAAGCCAAATAGCTTTTAGAATAGTGAACATTTTTTTCAGATGAAGTCAAAAAACGCAGCCAATGACACAAAAGTTGAAAGTAGTTGTACTAGTTGAAATATTGGCTTAATATGACTACTTATATACAAATTGAAACATGACATTTTGTTAACCACTCACAAAAGGTTAAACTATACACTAGTTTAAATTTGGCAACATATGATTTGCTTGCAACTAGTCCAAACAAACTAGAATTTAACTAACTATAACATACTAGTTTCAAAATAATTTTCAACTGTTCAGAATAGGGCAATTGATATTTGCTATGATATCACAATGTTAAAAATACTAGTTGGGTATATGAAAAAAAACGAACTTGAACTAGTACTGCTCAGTTTTCAACTAATATGCAGGCTGGTTTTAAACTAGTTGGTTACACTGCAGGGAGTGTACAAGGAAAACCAAAGAGAAGCCAAACTCTCTTAATCGATAAAATTTTTTATTTCTTATGTTGACAATGTTTAAATCACATATTTAAATTTCGTAGAACTTATATGAAAACTGATTACTTTTATTTTTCTCCTAAAAAATTTTCTTAAGCAGATACCCAACAAATGCGCACTTGAGTGGGGTCTTCTTGTATGGAAGCATTTAAATTGATTTCTCATTTGAAATTCTATTTAAAAGTCTAACTTCACACCAACGTTAAGCTAGATGTAAACGCAAAACAATCATGAAAAGCTTTACTTTGCTGAAGGTAAACGTAATCCTAATATTAACCTAAATCCTTTTCTATACGCTTACTGCTCGTACTATCTTTTATAAGATTTTCTCGTTTTGTTGCCAAATTTTATCATATCACAAAATACTGTCGTTTTAATCGTATTTGATTTGTTGATGAGGCAAATACATCTAAGTACCTTACAATTCTTCCTCAAAGATTAAGTAGATAAAAAAATTTTGAAATACATTTGAGGTTAATGTATACCTTTTTGAGTTTAATCCTCAAAACTGTGTCAACAAAATAGTAAATTTAAGACTTAAGGCAAAGTATTTCTAAAAACTTTAATATAATTATGGCCTAATAAATTATGGCTAATATCCTATTTCCGAATTTTCGCTAGTCTATTAATATTCAAAGAACGTTGACTATTTTTTTTTTAGATTTTTCAATTTAAATTTTATTTTTTTCATGGAGAATTTTTGCATCTTTTCCACAATACTGCAACATAAAATATTATTATGATTTAAATAACACAACCACACTTCAAAAAATATATCATACTCATAACAGTCAACTGACTCTAAGCTAATCTAAGCGATTTATATCAAAGGTCTAACGTGTGAAACTTATTTTTTACTTTAAATGACAGTAATTATTTGATATTTGTAGAAAGATTAACTAATTAAATAATGCTATTTTGTATTTGTATAATAAAATAAAAAAATGAGTATGTTGATTAATGTTCCATTACTTACCACTGTCTGATTTCTTTTTCTGTAACTGCAAAGAGAAAAAAAAGGACTGATTAGAAAAAAAACTTTTTCTGTTACTACAAAGAGAAAAAAAGGACTGATTAGAAAAAATGGCATAAATCTCAATAAGATGTTATATAGTCTATTGAAAGTGGAGGTTTGGTGAAAGCCGAAGGAATGATATAATCGGGTTAAAATTTTTGAAAATACTTTTAGTTTGAAGACTAAAAAATATAAACATTGTATAGAATTTCATGTAAGAATATTTATTTTTCCAAGTACGTATACATTTTTATAAAATACTTTTTTTAAAATTCTGTCTCATGCAGATAGAAGATATTTTCATTACGTCTTAAAACTTTAAAAAAAAATTTTTTTTGGTCAACCTAGAAGCCAGCAGAATGCCCGCAGTGCAAAAATAGGTCTTTTGCAGCAATCGTTGTTTTTGAAAAAAAAAACAAAATATTTTTTTTAAACATAAATGCATTTTTTACCAAAATTTGAAAATTTTAAAACTCTAAACAAATTTCTTCTAATATCATAAAAACCATCACCTCAATATCACTCTTTTTTACTCTCCTCTAAATGTATCGCCGGCCTTAATTGTACAAAATAGTCGTAAAGTTATTTTTCCTATGGAGCATTATGTTTGAAGTGATCTACCTTAAGTTTTAAAGAATTCTGATTTTGATGAAATTTACAATATACGTAGTAGAGCACCCATAAGTTCAAAAGCGTTTTGTTTTTCTTCGCTCCACCAGCATTTTCTAATAGAATTAAAAAAAAAAAAACAACTAAATGGCCATTTCTTGAAAGGACTTTGACCGAGCTTCTTTTGATCAAATGTGTTGTGTGTGTTATGAAATGTGTGAGCACAAATGATCGAGAATTACATGTTTTATGCCGATTCCGAAGAGCTTATGTCCTCAAGAAGATTTTCATGGCAGTTTTTACTCTCTAAGGCTTGCCATTGTCTACAGAGAGGTGACGGCCTAATAAAAAAATTAATTCAATTGAAAAACTTTCTGTGTCAGGTGGGACTCGAACCAGGGTTCTCTGGCGTATGGGCCACATACTCTACCCACTGCGCCACGGTCGCCGACTAATAGAATTTGGCTAAAAAATAAGAACTGCATCAAAAGATGGGCAACGTTAGTAAAAAATAGCCACCGCGTTTTCACTTAAAACATCAAAAATTAACTTAAAATTACTAGAAAACAGCTGAGAAAAAATGTTTGCCATTTAACTTTCTTAAAAAATGGTAGCTGTTTTTTGATTTTTTTTTTTTTTTCGACACACATTTATACAGGTAAGACTGTCTGTGCAATTCATGTTTATGTGATATTTAATGGTGTTTTTGAAGATCAAACTGAAGTTTTTACTTAATTTTTATATTCTATTTTGTACAAAAACTTCTCAAAAATCATAGAAAAAAAACTGCGAACTGATAGCAATACATCATCATTAAGAACATTTGATGAGGTCTAAGAAATGCATTACTTTTCATATGTTTTTCAAATTTCAAATTTAAACAAAAAATTTTTTTGCTCAGCTTCATTAGTGGTAATGATCCATTTATATGCTGTTAGAGCGCTTGAGCTTTATTTCAATTAATATTAATATAAACATATATTAAATGTTTTTCAGTAGGTTGGGCCCCAATTTATTGCCAAAATGCCATTGATCAAAAGCATATTGATAATTTACTTACTTACTTAGGTGGCGCCTACAACCGTAAGTCGGTTCTCGCCTGGTGTAAGCAATTGCGGTTGCCATTTCTGTTTTGCGCTTGCTGGCGACAGTTGAAAGCTCCAAGTTTTGTCAGGTTGTCCTTTTCTTGGTCCTTCCAATGGAGATGCGGTCGTCCTCTTCTGCGTTAAGCGCCGCTGGGTACCGAATCGAATATTTTCTTCGCTGGAGCGTCGCCTTCCATCCGCTCAACAGGACCTAGCCAGCAAAGCCGCTCAATTTTTAAATTTTTATGCGCTTTACTATGTCGATGTCGGCGTATAGCTCATACAGCTCATCGTTCCAACGTATTCGGTACTCGCCATTGACGCAGATTGGTCCGTAGATTTTACGAAAGATCTTTTTCTCGAACGCCCCAAAGTCTTTTCATCAGAGCTGCTCAACGTCCAGGTTTGTGCTGCATATAACAGGACGGGCATGATAAGTGACATTTGTTCGTAAAGAGAGGACTCTGCTTCTCAATTGCCTACTGAGCCCAAAGTAACACCTGTTGGCAAGAGTTATCCTTCGTTTTATCTCTCTACTGATATCATTGGTGGAATTAATGCTGATAATTTACATCGTATAAATTCCGTATGAGTTCTATGAGGCAGAAGGAGACAACAATTGTGCGACCCAAGGGCTATGTTTCAATCGGAAACTTTTCACTCGTGGTACGAAAGAAAATACTAAGTTGAAGAAAATTTCTCTCTGTTGAAATTGAATTGTAATTTTTGCTGTGCCAAATGAAACATGAAAAAGGTTATCCAAATATTTGACGTCTTCTCAGGGTACGACCATCAGTTGCATTAATATCGTACTTTTTCCTAATATGAGATTTTTTTAAGACGCATTTGTCTACAACGTTTTCTACTACTTATTTTTTTGATCAATATTATGCAACGAGTTTTAAGAAATGTATTTTTTTGGCGTTAAATAACATTAACATATAAAAAGAGAATGAATACTTTTAATTTACTGGCCTAAACTCCTATTTTATTTTTCAATATGTGTATTTAGAGCCCCACAAACCAATGCTGCAAAAAAGTTGCTCTCAAATGGTTTAGGATATAAAATTCATGGAAATTAAAAGCAAATACCATTTCAAAATAATTTATAATATAAGTTCAATTCTCGATCATTTGTGTGTTAATATTTAATAGAAAGCAAAACATAACTTATCGCATAATGCTCGGCCAAAGTTCTTTAAGGGGACTTTTCCGGTCTGAGGCGTATTTTTAAAGACAATTTTTAAAGACTGATTAAAAAAACTACTGCAGATATTTATAAAAACTTTCTTTTAACTATTTTAATTAAGTAGTCAAAAATACAAAAATAAATATCTTTTTAAAAATTCATGTTCATGTAAGCCCACAGATGGCGTTGCAAATTGGCGTCCAAAAAAACTACTTTTCCGGTGGGACAAATAAATCCAGACCTAACTCTTGGGATCGCCGTGGAACGATTTTTAAATTTTAAATTTAAAAAAAATTTTTGAGCTCAAAGTTGAAAACCCGAAAATTTAAGACATCTTTTGGTCAAAATCATTGATCTTTTTCCTTGTAAATGAAAAAATCAAAATCGGGCCACGGCGATCCCAAGAGTCAGATTTTTAAATCAACCACAAAACTTTTTTTTAGATGACCCAGTATGGATTTATTTGTCCCACCGGAAAAGTAACTTTTTTTTACGTCAATTTGCAACGCCAGCTGTGGGCTTTATTTATATTTTATACCCCAACGCGTACTGCGTAAGGGGTATATTAACATTGTCATTCCATTTGTAACGCCAAGAAGAAGACGTGGCAGGTATAGAAAAATATATATATTTTTGATCAGCATCACCTCCTGTGTCGATTTCCGTGTGTCCGTCTGTCGACACGATTACAGCCGCAATTTTAAAGCAATCACAATGAAATTTAAAATATAAGTTTATTTTTAAAAAAGGAAGATCAAGTTTGGAAATGGGCCAAATCGGATGAAAACCACGCCTACCTCCCATACAAACTGACGTTATATTAACCGTAAAATGTCTTTAAAATCCACAAAAATTATAGAAATGCCTTGAAACTTGGCACGTAAGCTTTAATTTTTGATCTTAATCCTGGATATGATATATGGCAAAATCGGATGAAACCCACGCCCACTTCCCATACAAAGTGGCTTTATTTTAAACGTAAAATCTCTTAAAAATCCACAAAAATTAAGGAAATGTCTTGAAATTTTTGACATAAGTTTTGATTTTTAATATAAATCATCTGCATGATATATGCCAAAATCGGATCAAAACCTTCCATACAAAGTGACGTCATCAAAATAGGAAAACTTTCGTTAATATATAAAACTGAATGTCATCGTGTATGTCGTTGTACTCTGCCGAAGCTCCTTCCTTACTACTTTTTTTTTTCGTATTCTTGAATAATCAAGTATATAATAATAATAATAATAAATAATAATAATATAAATAATAAAAAAAAAGTTTTATAAATATAGTTTTTTTTTAATCAGCCTTTAAAAATCGCCTTTAAAAACACGCTTCAGATTGAAAAAGTCTGCTTAAATGGCGAAATGTCCGATTTGTTTTTTTTTTTTTCATATTCTTACAAGTAGCACGATATTCTTACGATATCGATTTTCGCATCGGTAAAGTAAAGTAATGTGTTTGGGGGTGAAAATAGTGGCTGAAAAAAACATTTTTAGGCCGATATTTTTTTATCTCTTCTAGTGCAACTAAATAATATTTATAAGATATGTGCCTTCGAAGGAAAATTTAACGGACCTTTGTTAAATCTATATTTTCAAAAATCTTTTAATGTCTAAAACGATATACGATATAGAACTGAAAAAGGAAGCCCAGTTTTTTCCAGGACTAAAATTTTAAAAATATAATATATTGAACCTTCATATTGAGAAAACTTTAATGTGTATACTTTTTGAAATAAAATTTCTAAAAGCTATTTCTTTAAATATTAAATTTAGTACAAACTTTTACGTCCTGCTAACTTCAATCTTGTTCTTACTTAAAGCAGGTATGAATTTTTAATAGCAGCACCTTTAAATAGAACAATAAAAATACATGTGCACAATATAGAAAACCTATTAATAGTTGCACTCCTTATGTTGTTCAACTATTAAAGTGAACTATAAATTTGAACAATTTTTACGGTGCTATGAAAAAACCATCACTTACAATTTGCTGAATTTTATTTCCAATTTAAATTCTAGCAACATTACTTTTACTACATTTCCACAATTTATGACATTTTTCTAAATACAAAATCAACTTTAAACTAATACAATTACTAGAGCGTAACCAACCAAACGGCCAAGCAAGCCATAACACAGCTATAACATACATACTAATAATACGCACACATACATATGCTGGAACATACGGTGTCGCCAAGCATGCAACTACTTCCGCTTTCTAAGCATTATACATATTACCCTGAAAATTTATGCTCGTACCTTGAGGCAAATAAAAAGTTTTTACTTTTTTCTATGTTCTTGCAACATTTTCAACGGCAGTAGAGAAAAAGTTTTAAGTTTGAAAAACACTCGAAGGGTTTTTTGTTAAGTGCTGTCTAACACCCATTTTGACATTTTAATAACGGGTCATTAAATGCAAAACATTGCCCAGTTTATTTTTTGTTTTTTTTTTTGCCTCCACAAAACTCCACTTCAAATACTACCTTATACTGTTGTTGAATTTCAGCAGAATTTTCAACTTGCTGTGTGTTGGTCGAATAAGACTACACTAAAAAAAAAAAAAAATAAACCGTAAGAACTGATCAGAAATAACATGAAGTTTTACTCCTTTATTCGGAAGCAGTAAAATATCTATAGTGCAACTATCTGGAATACCTTGCATCCCCCGAGGGTGATGTAGTATTCAGACTGTGTATAATGTGCGAAATGTGGTACGTATACAACCAACGCAGCGATCATTGGGTCCAATCTCAAATAAATATTATTGGGTCATTAGTTCTGGTAATAAAAATTCCAATCTTTCCAATCTGAAAGCTAAAGTTACAGTATTTATTAAAATGAGACGTTCAATCCGATATATTATCAACTAGCTAAACTTTTAATGCTTTTTAAGATCTCCTAGTATGCAGGATCTAAAACTGATCCATTTTCATTTGAAATTCTCCTCAAAAACGTGAACCGTGAATTGGATTCGACTTGAACTCGGAACGAACTTCATAAGTGAATCCGTTTCAGACTCTTTTTTTCTATAGTACGCCGCCTTATCTAATCCCATCCATTTTTTATAAACTACGATTAGCTCAATACACTACTTTAGCTCAATACACTAAAGGGAAAAAATATTAAATTTATCCAAAAACGTTTTTAATTAATACAAAAACAAGGTCGCTTTTAAACCACTGAAAAAGTTTTTTTGCCGGCCGTAGCGCGGTTCGATCGTTATGGATTTTGAGTCCATCTAATTTTTTATAATAGTCTATACTCTGGCTAAAGGGGGCATGACACCTTCAAAAAAAAATTGTTTTTAATGTTTTAAAAAACGTATAAGTTCAATAAAAACAAGACATTATTTAAAAAAAAAAATACAAGTAACAGTACGTTCAAAAAGTCCATAGAATGACACATAGATGGCGTTACTAGATTATTTTCCATTTGATTTTTATTTAGTACCAACCTTCAAACGATACGTATAAAAATTTGGAAACAATCTGACAGTTGATTCGAGAGTTATAGCATTTTGTGTGCAACTAATGTTATTGAAAAAGAAAAAAAAAAGGAAAAAGTGAGTTTCTAGTTTTGATAAACCATAAACATTATTCGGACTTTGCTCCATCGAGACAAATGGTAGAAAAGTGGATTGATGAATTTAAACGTGGTTGTACCAACACGCGCAGTGGACGCTCAAATCAGACTGTTATTCCACAAAACATCAAAAAATCAACAAATTGGCTATGAACTATCCCAAATTGAAGGTGCACGAGCTACCTGAGTTTGCAAAGATATCAGATGGTAGTGTTTTTACCATTTTGCACGAACATTTGGGTGTGCGAAAGATCTGTGCAAAGAGGCGAGTGAGCTCACAGTCGACCAAAAACAACAACGAATTGATGCTACAGAGGAGGGTTTGGCACTGTTAAGCCGCAATAAAATCGAATTCTATCGTCGATATGTGACAATGGATGAAACATGACTTAACTATTTCACATCAGAATCAAAAAGATAGTCAGCTGAGTGGATAGCAGTCGACGAACCGAATCCAAAGCGAGCAAAGACCCAACAGTCGGCTTGTAAGGTGATGGCGTCTGTATTTTGGAATGCAAAAGGAATAATATTCATCGACTATCTCCAAGAAGGAACCACCATCAACAGCGACTATTACTGTGCACTTTTGGATCGATTGAAGGCAGAAATCGCCAAGAAACGGCCACATTTGCAAAAGAAAAAAGTGTTGTTTTACGAAGACAATACACCATGTCACAAATCGAAGAAAACGATGGCAAAATTGAATGAATTGTTTACCCACCCACCGTATTCTCCAGATTGTATCGCTCTCGAAGGCAACTATGTTGAAAAATATACTCGAATTTTATCAAAATTTTATTTTTTCTTACTTATCCTACGGACTTATTGATTGACCTGTTATATTTTTAGGTAAAAAATTACACAAATTTTTTTATTTAATTTTTTTAAAAATTAAAATAACGAAATGGCGGCGTTTTTTCGATAATGGCCAATTTTTAGGAGCCAAAATAGTCCAAAAATTCAAAAACTATATAACCGATATTTCTGTCCGTAGTCCATTCTATGCATCATCAAGCGTAAAACAACAGGTTAATATTTCAGTACGATCGGTCAAGTAGTTTTTATGTTATCACACCCAGAATGATTTTTTTAAAAAAATTCCATAGCCACATATGTGATTAAAAAAATTCAAAAAAACACAGGTGCGTCGTTGTACACACGAGAGAAGCGAAGCTTTTTATGTTACTGTCATTGTTATTTCAACGCACTTGTGGGCAATTGTAAATTTTTTTGCACTATGCAAAAACAAAATAAAAGCATGTACCAACAACAGCATAAACGCATTAAAAAAAAAAGTATTACTTTGCCCACCGTGAGGATCGATCCCATGACTCACTGATTTATAAGACGACACTGTTTCCACCGATCCAAATAGCTCTGTTAAATTTTGATGTTGATTTAATATTAAATATATAACTTCAGCTATGTTAACAGTTGATGGCGCTAACAGATGGCACTAGCAAACTGAGGATGATGACCAGTGTTGTCACTTGCAAATTTTAAATAGTGGCAGGTTGAGTCTAAAATGAGTGGTGAATTTTAAAAAACTTTGGAATATATTTTTCTTCTTAAGGAAAAATTCGACTGAAGTCCTACAGCAAAACAAATCATAAGAAGTATACCAAAAAGTAAGTTTTTTCACGCTGAATTAGTTTTATTGCAAATAATTCTCATATAATGTTCTTAAAACAGTTTTAAAATAATATATTAAATGTAATAATAAATAAAATATATGCAATAAAATTTTTATAAAAATAAAATATATGCAATAAAATTTCTAAAATTTTAAATATAATGCAATAATTTTTATATAAATATATAGATTTTGGAAAAATGCAAATAGTGCGTGCACTAAAAGCACTAGCACTAAAAAGTGCTAGATTTACCACAATTGTGGAAAAATGGCAATACTGATGATTCTTGTAGCAAGTGGTTTAGCAGCTACCCAAACCATAAAAATATATTAATCAACTCTTGTAGCAAGTGGCTAAGCAGCTACCCAAACCACACAAATCCATTAATAGATTGCTGTATGTACTGCAACATAGCTTCAGTTGCACTTAATACTGAATCAATGCTTCGATTTAAAGAAGATGTTTGGCTTAATGGATGAAGTATAGAACTTCCAACCAAAGGTTTACGGGTTCGAATCCCCACGGCAGGCGAAGAAATGTTTTGTTATATTCGTTATATTAAATTGTCTTGATGTAATAACACAGAAACAAAAAGAAACCATATAAAATTGTAAGAAAAAATCTGTCGAAAATTTTTCTGATTTCACTCCAAGCAAATCACAGAACATGGTTTAAAAATCTTTCGATTTAAAAAAAAATTTTGTGTAATGTTTTTAATTCAAAATATACATATGTGTAATTTTACAAAGTAATATCTTATAGCTTAAACGTATTTTAAAACATTAAAACAAATTTTTTTTAAGGTATCATGTTCCATTAACTAAATTTTACCCATATTGCAATTTTAAAAAATAATTCTGTATGATAGATAAAATATTGTTTCGGCTATCAATTTTATTAACAAACTTAAAAAAAAATGTGTAAACTCAAAAGTGTGTGCTTGTTTGTTTTTTTAATTAAGACAATATTTAATTTTACATTCAATACTACGAAGCTTACGCTTCCGTCGGCAGTCATGATGGCTGCACCCCGTTTATTTTTGTTTTGTAAATCTGAAATTCTGATTTCTGAAAAAACACAAAAAATCCCTAGCTCTTATATTATTTGTTTGGTTATTGTTGTAGTTCTGGAGATATATGCAATTAAGTTTAACCAACTCTTTTTTTTTGTAAAGAAAAGACTACAGTTGACAATATCTCGAAAACAGTGGGACAAAGAAAAAAAATGAGACTATTGGAACTAGCGACCGACTTTGCATTAGAAATGGATAGTTGCATTCATTGTTAATTTTGGATGTAATTCAGTGAATTTATGTTAGTTGAGTTTTTATTACTTTGTAAAGTTGAAATAGTATTTTCTACGGTACACTTTTTTCCGTGTACTAGAACTTAAGTGTGTATGAGTGTCTAGTCGTGCGTGTATCTGTAACTGATTTGTGGACATTTACCCATTTTTTTTTTTTTTTTTTTTGTTATTTGTAATCATGTGCTTATGTGTGTGTAAACCGAGATGAGTCTTTTTGCACATGAGTGTATGTTATGAGTGTGTGCAAATTGTGTTCAGGGAATAATTTTTTTACAAGAGGCTCTATAAAATGATTAAGTAGGCTTGCCAGCTACATTTAGTAGATATGGTAGATAATATATTCCTTTTTTTAAATACCCTGATGAGTACCTTTCATAAAGGTTAAATATACAAAATGTGCTACAAGTAATGATGTTAAATATTCTACAAAATGTTTAAACCGGATTTCCGAATAACCTTAAAATTACGATATAAAGAAAATAACAAATTTTCAAATATCCTTCAGAAAACTTGGGCTTAAGACAGTTAAACAGTTCTCAATAATATCATATTGAAAATAAAACTCTCAAATGAGCAGCCTTGTAATAATCAGATGTTCTTATTATATGTTTTTCCCCCATTTCTAATGATGTCATTTTCGAAGTGAATCTAGTTTTCGTCATAACTATTTTCAGAAATTTGTTATGCTCGGGCTAGACTGCACTGAACTTTAAGAATTTTAGAAATTCGCTTACATGCAGATTTTTTAAAAATGTACCTCCTTTAAATTTTTTCTCAAATTAAGACATTTTGTTGTGATGTTTACGAGAAGTTCATAAGGAGTTTATTTTTCTTAAATAAGGCCACTGTGTGGTAATAATGTACTCAAGTTGTGCTACAATTTTCCATAGAAAGATTAAAAAATTAGCTTCAACAGTTGAATATATTATTAATCCGATCACTAATCGATTTTTTGAACAGGAACTTTAAAAAATATTAAAAAACTTTTTATTGTAAAATTTTGAAGTTTTCTGATATATTTCCTCTTCCATATATATATTCTTCTATATATATATAAAAAAAAAAAAAAACGAAATGGCCATCTCAGCCCTTGAAAGGACTTTGACCGAGCTTCTTATGATCAATTGTGTTGTGTGTGTTGTGAAATGTTTGCACACAAATGATCGAGAACTGGACCTACAAGTTTTACGCCGACTCCGAACGGCTTATGTTCTCAAGAAGCTTTTCATGGCAATTTTTACTCTCTGAGGTTTGCCATTGTCTGCAGAGAGTTGACGGCCGAACAGAAAAATTAATTCAATTGAAAAAATTTTCTGTGTCAGATGGAGGATTCGAACCTGGGTTCTCTGGCGTAAGAGTCACACACTCACCCACTACTCCACGGCCGCCACATATCACATATATATTTCTAGATATATTTCTGTCCAGCGAACTTTTTTACATTTTTGATGAATTCACAGTTGTTTATGCAACAAATTAATTTTTTTTTTTTATTTATTTACTCCTTTAGAATCGATTTCATTATTGCCCGCGCGCGGTACGAAAATTTATACCGAGTGAAATCAAGCGTTATCTAAAAAATCCAGCGTTACGCAGTCAGCGTTGCACAGCAAACTACCAACAAGGAAAAAATACCAACAAAATACATAATCAGAGAGATAGAGAGAGTATGTATCTCTACCAAGATTGCCAGTTATGTGGGAAAAATCCCATTCGTGGTAATTTTTAATTGCCCTTGGGAATTTTTGTTTTTGCGAATTCCCATGGTATTTTTTAATTCAGAGTGGTATTTTTTAATTAGCGTGGGAGTTCAGTGTGTTATTTTTTAATTGCCATGGGAATTTGAGAATTTTTTTTTATATGATTTTTTCACATTTATTAAGCAAAAACTTCATATGAAATCATTGCCATTATACGCATTAAACGCTCTGTTTACACCACGATTTTATGTCGTAAGTTAACTTTGTAAAATTCCTTAAATTTTTGTTGTTGCAAAATACGCTTTTGGAAATATATCGATCTTATGCTATGAACATCATAAATACGGCGTCCATTGAATACCACTACTATATCTTTGGTTTTTATTTATAAAGGGTTAGAGTAAACGAAGTGTTACGACCTTCTTCGCACGTTTTATATTTCTTAATACAAAATGCTTGCTGAACATCTCCAGATTTTCTGAAAATTTTGATTTATTATGGTATTTTTTAATGCGTATGGGATTTTTTTTTTGGGATTTTTAAATGCATATGGGATTTTTGGTGGTATTTTTAAAAAGCGCGGTATTTTTGTGGTAATTTTTAATGATTATTATTATTATTTATTTGAATGCTAAGCACGTATGGCTTTATAGCAATTAATATTAGACAAAATTAATAGAATTTATATATGAAAAATTAAATTTTTTATAAAAATGTAAAATTATCAGGCTTTCAGGTATATACAGTTGCAATCCGGTTAGCTTCTTAGTAGTAAATAGAATGATTGATTAGAGCCGCGCTCCCATATGCCAGGTTAGACCTGGTGGGATCGCGGGATTTTTTGTGGGATTTTTTAATTGCTGTGGGAATTTTTTTGTTTATTTTGACCGTGGTAATTTTGGTGTTATTTAATTTATGGTACAGTGGGAAAAGGTAATTTCCGTGGGAATTGTTCCGAATTTTGACTGGTAATCTTGATCTCTACTCTCTACTCTTTTCTTTTTATGCTCAGCTAGCACACCACAACAACAAAAAAAAACAAATAACAGGTAAGCATCTAGCAAGGTAAATCGCAGTGCGCTGCGCCTTCGAAGTTATGCTTTAAACTACAACAACACACACTAAATTATTTCATTTGTTGTGAGCTTAAAGAGGTAGCTTATGTTTAAATTAAACTGATTTGTGCAAAATATTTTTATATATATTTATTTAAATATATATATTATTACTTTATTAAAAATTATATAAAGAAAAATGAAAATATAAGGCAAAGTTTATATAAACGCTTTAGCTTAATGCCATGGTTATGATAGGCAAACATTTTTAGTAAGCTTTTTTGTTGTTATTGTTAGTGGTTTACGCATAGTCGTATTTCTATCTCGCTTTTGCACATAGCTTTAATATATTGTTGAATTTCATTCTATTTTTTGTGATTTGATTTTCAACCTTCGACGTGTTGTTGTTGTGTTTAATGTTGCTTTTTAACATAGTTTTTCACACTCTTTTATATCGGTTTTTGAAGCTTACAACTTTAAAATCGATTTTATATAGCGAGTGAAATCGAGTGTTGAACAAAAACTCAAGCGTTAAGTTTTCTGTCAATCGTCAACTGTCAATTGTGGTGCTTGGCTCTCAGCCCGCGACTATGCGCAACAAAATACCAACAACGAAGAAATACTAACAAAATGCACACAGCAGCAATCTGCTATTGTATAAAAATGATGCACAAATTATTGTAAAACTGCAAAAGTAAAAAAAAAAAAACGAAATGGTCATTTCAGCCCTCGAAAGGACTTTGACCGAGCTTCTTATGATCAATTGTGTTGTGTGGGTTGTAAAATGTTTGAACACAAATGATCGAAAACTGGACCTACATGTTTTATGCCGACTCCGAACGGCTTATGTTCTCAAGAAGCTTTTCATGGCAGTTTTTACTCTCTGAGGCTTGCCATTGTTTGCAGGGAGGTGACGACCGAACAGAAAAATTAATTCAATTGAAAAAACTTTCTGTGTCAGGTGAGATTCGAACCAGGGTTCTCTGGCGTAGAGGGCACACACTCTACTCACTGCACAACGGCCGCTACTCCAAAAGTACTGGGCCAATTTATATGAATTAAGTTTTAGTATATTATATTTGTACTACAGCACATTTTCCTTTCGAAATTTTAACAATAAGAATATCTAATTAAAATGTAAAGATTTGTATGAAAGCATCCCCGATGCCACGCATTGCTTTGTCGTTCTCTTTTCACTAGCTTGTGTTTGCGAGATTTTCAATAAACTCTATCTAATCTATCTTCTCTTTTTATGTTTAGATAGCCACAGCACAGCAAAAAAAAATGTGTGTGTTTGAATATGTGCGCATTCGCAACATAGCCGTTGCTACCCAAACGAGTAGTTTCCCTATAGGAACAAACTAACTTGTTTTTAAAAACAACTAGTTAAAAAACTAGTTTAAAATAAACCAGTATATGAACTACTTTGAATTATATTAAGGCGGCATCCACTTCAATTGTAAATAGTTTTATTTGCATTATATATGAAATAATTGAAATACTACTTAAAAACAAGTGGTTGATAAACTACTTTGAATTATATTAAGGCGGCAACTACTCTGATTTTGACATGTTTTAATTGAAAATTTTTATTAGATTACAAGTTTATATATATTTAACCATGTTATTTCATCTAATATTAACTTTAGGCCATCAGTAATAGTTTTCAATTGGTTATTTTAAAGTAGTTAAAAACTAATTTAAATTTAACTAATTTAACAAGTAGTTAAAAATATATGCAGACGAAAGTCAATTGTCTTATTTAGCGGACATCACCATACAAAATATGTTAGTTCGTTCTATGGGAAAAAGTCGGAATTTCAACTAGTTGTGGTTGACAAAAAACTACTTTAAATTAGTACTACTTTTAAATTAGTTGATTTTCCTACAGGGTTGTATTAAAGTGCGCTCTTATTGAATTGAGAAAAAGCTTGGTTAATTATAAATCCAACAAGTTTTATTTCATTAAAATTAGTTAAAAATTCGCCGAGTTATTTAAATTTCAATTAATAATCTTTTAAAAATAGTACAAAATCGTTGTTTTCATGCTGTTTTGCCTGAACTGAGTTTTTCGCGAGTAAGAACAAGCAAAACATAGTTATTTTGGTGATTTTGTAGTGAAATAAAAATACTTCAAATTGAATAACTCGACGAATTTTCAACCGATTTCAATCAAATAAAACCTGCTGGATTTAGAATTAGCTAGAATTTGTATTGCTATGACATAACGAGACATTTAATACAAAATATGTTTACAAATTGATCTCAAATAGAAAAAAAAAAGGAAAAATTTAAGGAAAATTTTAATTATTTCATCATACAGATGAAGGATTGCGCTTAATACAATTTTTGAAAGAAGAAGTTAATTTATTTTTAGTTTCTGCTAGAACACTGGAAACGACTAGATGTGGTGCAACGATTGATGCGATGTTTTCACGATTACCACAAATCTAATATTACAGTATTTAATAATGACGTTACTATTAATTAAATTTTTCAATTTACCTCTTAATGAATTTATGTAATGCATGTAAGAAAAATATATTTTAAAATTGAATTGTACACAATTCTTCTAGTAATATAAGAGATGCCTTTATTCACCCCCTTTACCATTTATATACATCTCAAATTCCAAGGTAATCGATCTAGAGGAGTAAACTCCAGTCGCGCGTCGGAGCTGACATGCACACTTTTGTTTTTTGTTTTTCTTTTTGTTCAAGTTTTTTTGAATGAAATCAGAATAAAACTTTCCAAGTTTTTCTCTAAATCCGCTCAAATCCTCTCAACAAACACAATACAATAACACTTAAGTTTTAATTCCAAAGTCTAACACACAAATAAAATTTTCGTTATTTCTGACTTGATTAAAGCTGGCATAATGCTTGCACATATTCTCTGTCTCACCTTCCTGCCTGAAATTTACTAGTAACATAAGGTGCATATTTCAACAAAATGGCTTACTGAGCTTATCGTTGCATATTAAAGTAAAATAAGCTTAGTTTTATTTTACATAAGCTAGCAAAGCATATTAAAAATTTCACCAACGCACGCCCTACACGCTATGTTTGCGGTATTTTCGCCTTAGCAATGTGTATTAGGGTGGTCCTTATTCCAACGAAAAATTATTTTTCCTTTGAATTTCACGGACAACACATTATTTGAGTATAGACCATAAGAAAAAAATTAAATTTTTAACATTTTTAAATAATATTTAGGAATTGCTACCAAGGCACATTGGAACATGTGGCAGGAAAAAGTGGCCAAAACTAGAAGATGACCTCGTATCTACATGAAATCAGGTACCTATACGTTGTTGGGGTCGATAAATGCGAATCTGGAGTAAAAAATTTAAAATTCAAAGTGGCGGCTCCAATATGGCAATTATGTGAAATTTTTGGAGCATTTTGAACCTTTAAACCTGAATTTCCGCACCTATAAAAAAATACGTGTGCCTTAGATTTGTGTCTTCTATCACATTTCCAAAGCTCATTCAAGTCGGCGAATAATACCAAGGTACGTTTTATTTTTAGATGGCTAAGCTTTAACAACTGGTAGCGACCTCTAAGTCGCATAAAAAAATTTAAACAAAAAATCTACGCATATAATCGAATAATGACAGCACCGTGATGATAACTCAAAAGTTGAAAAATAAGGACCACCCTAATGTGTATGCAGCTTAAAAAACTGACTTCCATCTACCTACAACGATAAAATGGCACAACAACAACAACAACGCAACATCAACCTGTATTATAAAAGAATTGCTTCGTGTGCATATAAAAGTGTTGCTGCGTTACGTTAAAAAATTACTGTAGTAATTTAATTTAATCGCTTGTGACTCCCTGGAGCTGAGTCCCTACAGTTTCGTATTAGAAGGTGCTGAAATTGCACTTAGCGTTAATGATATGGAAAATTAAAATTTGCAAATTGTTGCTTCTGGAATATTTTTGCATGCTACGTTAAAATGTAACATAGTTGCTTTTTTTTTATTTAAAAAGCAGAGTTTTTCTTAAAAAGTTTTATTATTTGAAACACATTTATTCAAGCAGGGAGCTCGTGCAGGTGTTATTAAATCAGTTTTATTTTGAATTTCAAAGAAATATGTATTTACATTTAAAATGTATTCACATTTGTTAAATTTCAGATTTTGAAATATTTTTAAAGTGCTAAACAATGTACAATCACTAGTACCCAGCAGACACGTAGCCACGGGGAGAGAGCGTGGAACTTTGGGGTTCAAATATCCCATAAAGTTCAGAAATAATAAAAAAATTATACGGTTGAGACTTATCAAATCAAAACCTGATAATTTCCTCTTTGAGAAAAAATTATAATTTTAGATTATTAAATTAAATTATTATTAGATTATTAAAAATTAAAGATTATAATTTAAGCTTACTTGAAGAAGCAAAAGTTATTATTTTCAATACAAATTTAAAAAAATTCGCTTGAGCAAGCAAAAATTGTTTGACCAAACGAAAGTTTAACTTTGCCTAAAAAGTCACAATTATTATATTTGAATTAACTGAAAAAATCTGAAAGGCCTAGAACGCCTGTAATTTTATAAATTTTAGAATATCAGTTTGATTAATTTTAAACAATTGAAAAAACATTTGCTGAATAGATTTTTTTTAATTTTAAAAGTTAGTACAATCCAGAAAATACGTATTTCACGAAAAAAATTTCATCCATTTTGTTTATTGTTTTGATATTTTCGATCTCTTAACTCTCTTACTTGAGCAAAAAATTTTTTTCCATGCGGAGTCTAATTTACGAGCTTCGTTAAATCACGTAAAATCTGCATAAGAATTTCTTCGAAGAAGTTTTTTCAGTGATGAGAATATTTTTGAATATATATGATACCGGCAAGTGAATGATTTTTTTTTTTTCAATCGTGATAATAAACTCAAAAGAACAATTCACAATAAAATTTCCTTAAAATTTGACGGTCTTGAAATTATTTATAGTTATATTAAGAAATTTAAGTATGCCGAAGTTCAAAGAATCTATGATTCTATTTCTGGTAGGGGTTTCTTATTCCAGCAAATCTAAAAACGCTACAGCAACACTTGATCACTAGAAAGGTTCTGAGCTGTACATAAGCAAAAAATTATTAGATTTTTAATAAGTGGTAGCGTTGATAAGATATGAAGGTTTTAAGTTACACCCATTTTCGGGGCGTTATCACTAGTTTAATTTATAATTTTTGAAGTGAGATTTCTTAAGCCACGTATACAAAATTACAGCGTATTAGATGGTGTGTAAAACCAATGAAATGAAAGGTTTCAATAACAACAACCAACAAGAAAAGTTCGCCACACTCGGCAGTATAAAATTTAATAGCATACTTTTTGGCAGATTAATAAAGCATTAGCATTAGTCGTGTAGCAAATATGAATAAAAATGTCTGAATTAAATAATTAAATAAATAATAATAAAGAATGCATTATACCATTCTCAGTTTTCAATGAGTCTCCAAATGCATTTAGCAAGATTTATGGTGTTTTTTAATTTACCTTGATAATAGTTTGAGATGCAACAAAATAGATCTTACAATATTTAACTCTTTAACTCAGGGGTAAATTAGTTTTAAGTGAACAGTGTTCACTGTATTATATACAATCCTATTCTGAATGAAACTTCCCAGGGAGCTGAAAAGTGAGTTTTAATTTTTTGAACAGGGGATAATCAATCTTTAAAATCTTGAAATCTTTAAAATTGCCCACGAATGAAAATATTTGCGTTAAAATTTTTCAAAAATTCTGTGAACATTGTTAAAAATACCAAAATTTCCTTTTTCAATTCCCGGCGAAATTTCATTCAGAATTGGCCTGATAATGATTTCTGAAAAGTGGGCGTAGTTATAATTCGACAACGCTCATTTTTATAGCAGTTTCTAAGAGTATTATTCATACAAACTAAATTCCAAAATATTAGTTCAATACAACCGAATTCGTCTGAAATATAATGTTTTTATTGATTTGTGAGCGGTAATAGGAGATGTGGCATCTTTACAACAAGTTTTCAAAATTTGGTGATCTTAACGGACATCAACTCGCACGAACTGTATTATATATATATATATATATACAAGCGGGCAACAGTGGTCCGCGACTTTGCCATGGAAGTTTTTATTTTTCAATAAAGAGCGTTAACACGTTTTTGCTACTCTTTGAGAGAGGTAGAGCGAAAACGTTAAAAGTTTTTAGTCAATCGCCTTACGTTCAAAAATTTTGATAACTCTACAATGTGCTTATCCGCTCTCACTTGCACTATTTTTTGGCATTTTTTATTGAAAGCAACAACAAAAACTTTTGAACGCTGTTCAAACGATCACCGTGTGACATCAGCCCTTAAGGCAATGCATGCTTTCTTTTGTCTTGTTTTGTTTTGCAGCTCAGCACTGCATTTATGTGTATCTCTCTGTTCGCCCTGCGTGAGTTTCATCTGTTTTTATGTTGTGCTGTATAGCTGTGTAAAAAAAAGATAAGAGCAGAGAACAACATGGAGTTTACTGAAATTCTCGCAACACAAACACGTGAAAATAAAACGATCAAACAATTCGTGGCATCGGGAATAATTTCTTAAAAACCTTAACATTTTAATTAAACACATTATTATTAAAATTATGAAAAAATAAATACCCCTTTGCTGCGCTGTAGCCCAAATAAATAATTTTAAAACTTATTTCATAAAAACGGACCCAGTACTTTTGGAGTTTACCTGGATACAAAAAAGTTTACTTCAATTTTATATAATAGTATAGATAGATAAGATTTCAACGTGACATTTGAGTATGATTTAACGAAATTTAATATAATTTTATTAGAAAAACAGTTTCTATGACATCAAATTCTTTAAATGAAATTTTGCAGAAAATAAATTCAGAGTAACTACATGCACCCGAAGAGTTTTTTTTTCTTAGAATTTGACGTATAAAGCAAAAATCATGGAATCACTAATTTTTGTTTTATACGTTAAATAATCAAAATTTTATCTTATATAAATAAATAAATTATATAAATCCAATTATATATAATAATAAATTAATCCACTCTAGTTGATCCACTACTTTACAGTTACATGGAACGTTAGTGACATTTTCACTGTTGTTGATTTTATTCGTATGCTCTCTTTTTTTAGGATTGAGTTTTCCTGAAAGTTTAGTAAAATAATATTTGAGGTGACAATGATTAAGGTGTAATAAAGGGTAATTTTAGTAACTCGCTGCATCTGGGTCAGTTTAACAAATTTTGTTTTTAATTAAGGTGGGACATGACATTCGCGGCATAGAAAACAGACCTTTTTTTAAAAATTCATAACTCAGTCAAAAACAAAAATTTTTCCAAAATTTTTTATTTATTATTGTAGAGAATTGAACAAATTACAAGAAAAAACTTTTGAACCCGTAGAAATTTTTCCATGAAATTTTTCTTAGAATCTTAAGAATATTTATTAAAATACAAAATTATTAAAAAAATTAAAAAAAATTTTAAAACTCTGCCAATGTCATGTAATCCCTTAAGATAAGCATTCAATTTCTAGTTGTTTGATTCATAAGACAGTAGATAATATTATGTAATGAGAGATTAAGAAGATGAACACAGGAAAGGTTAAATAGGAGGAATGCAATGTCAGCGGGAAACAATCTTCAACAATTCTCAACAAATTTTCATAAGCTTAAACAAATTTAAGCAATCTTCTTTGACTGCAAAAGCCATGCATTTTAATCGCACAATTGTTTTAAAACCTCTGTAAGCATTAATATAAATATTTCCAAACCTCAGTCACTAAAACATAGATTGATTGACAGTGATTTGAGATGCGAAATACTTAAAATTTCCATTATTATTGCTATCGGTAAGTATGCTATATATATTTTATAACTATTTCATAAACCACAACACCTTCATGAATTATAAAAAACGCATAAATATCAAATAATATTTACAATCTTGTATGCGCTAAAAACATAAACATTTGTGTGCTAATAATTTACTTAATATTCCATCAAAAAATAACAAAACTTACTCAAATTCACACAGAGCTAAATAAACATATTGTTTTACATACCCACTTACTCACACGGCAATTGTGTGGCTTTGGCGCAATTCTGCTGTTAAGCTTTTGTTCTAAACGGTGCTTAATTTATTCATCATAATCCAATCATGGCACTCAATAAAGTTATGCAGATACAATTTAATTTATGGGTAATAAATATTATTGACCATTTATGAAATACGATATGCTTAATAGTGCATAATTATTTCTATTTTTATTGTGTGTTTTTTTAATGCATAAATTAAGATTGGGGTTATACGATAGTTAATTTAAAATTTGTTCATACAAAAACAGTATGAAAATTATCTGGTTCAATATTTTGTGTGCTCGTAAAAATTCTTTACTTTTTTAATCTTACAGAATAACAAAATCTCGGCATAGAATCCAAATTGGCACCAACAAAAAGTTTCACTTAAAATTCATCAAAAATTTAAAATTAATGCACCATTTTACACCAGCTCACCAAGTACGATGCTTGTTGGCCTTTTTTTTTTTTTGCTAATAACGCTTATTGCAATTTTTTAAATCAGTTTTTGCTGCTCTTTCCTGAATATCGTGCTATTTCCGGCTTAAAACGGAAATGTATGAGTTGTTCTTTTTTTTTCTTTTTTTTTTTTAGCATTCTGTAGGCAGCTGCTTCGGACGTAGACGTAGGCGAACATAAAAATGAATAATGCGATCACAGCAAAGGTGTCCAGCATTTCGCTGTTTCTTCTGTTTTTTCTTCATTCTCTCTGTCTGTTTCTGGTACTGTGTTGCTTATGCAACAAATGTGAAAATGTGATAATGAGAGAATGTTTATGTCGAAGGAAGTAGTGTTATTTCTGGCAGCTAGGCAGCTAGGCAGCCAGAACTAGCTAACTAAGTGTATAGTTAATGAATTTCAAGTAAAAGTTTGTAAATTTAAACATTCATTCAAACCAAACACACTCAGCCATCTAAACTCATTTGTAGATACTTTTTTACAGTTGAACTTTTTAGCGCATAAAATTTTAAAAGATTACAAGTATGCAAAGTCTGCTTTTTTTTTATTGCATAAAAAGTTTTAAAATACAAATCAACTTAATTAGATTCTTACATTTCTGAGCCACTTATAAACGATTTTAATCACTTGCAAAATAGACAATAATAAAGAAACAGCAACAAAAAATAAATAGTAAAGAGAAAGAATTTAGCTCAAAAGCTTCTCAAAGAAATACGACTAAGAGATAAGCAGATTTGCCATAAAACTCTACAACAAGCACAGACATTCCGAATGTACATATACGGCAGCAACAATAATAACAACTATAACAACTGGAAAATCAACCGGATGTCAACAGCAAAACAAACGAAACACTAATTAATTTCCCCAGAGAGCTATGCCTGTATCTGTGTACCACAAAGTAACGCAGATAGCAGCAGCTAACAGTGCTGCCACTTATACGAATCACAGCAAAAATGTGCAAAACAAACCCAACAATGTAACTTTTATAAAAGTAATATTCTCTAAAGTGTTGTCAATTTATATTATTGAACAAATGGACCATTAATAGCTAGAGCGAAAGTTAAACATAATACACTGAGTTTAGATCTGGGTCTGAAGTTTGACATCCAGTTTGCAAGAAAATTAAAGTTGACGAAATAATTTTCATTTAATTGACAAAAAAAAAAAGAGCAAACTAGCAACAAATATGCAATCATAGGGGGGCATTATTTATGAAATAATCCACAACGAAAATTGTAATGTTACATAGTGGCAATGAATATAGGCCGATTAAGGATGGCTACATTAATTTGTATGTACTGAGTAAACATAATAACTTCTTTTAATTTCGTCAATTTTTTTCAACAATAATCGATTCCTGTTTCATCATTATACTAATAATATAATTAATATTGCTTTTAAAAAAAATTTCGCCATTGCCTTGACTAGGACCTTAATATCCTTATTCACAAACTATCACTGATTTGTATGTCGACCACTTGTTCCCTAATACCAACCATCAAATTCTTGGTGAAAATTTTATATAAGAATACAACGGAATGATAAGAAAAGAAATAATTTTTAGGAATTACTGTATTGTATTTAATTTATTATTTAGTTGATAAATAAATAAATCACAAGTTTCAATTGTCATTCAAGAAATTTTAAAGTGATTATTAAAAGTCATATTAAAGGCATCCGATTTTAATTGAACTTTCAGTATTTAAACTATCAGTATTGAATCTTCTTACGAAATAAAAAACTAATTTGAATAAAAAAATCTACGATTTTGTTTTAAACTATTTACGAACCATTCATATTCAGCCAAAATGGAGGCAAAAGCTAAACTCTCTAACCTTGGAAAAAAATTATAGATTCATTCCAGACAAGATTGATTTTAAAGTTTGATGTAACATATTTTTGTAAAGATAATAAGAGTGCTTAAAACAAAAAGTGTGCGTGTCAGCTCCATCGCGCGACTGGAGTTTACTCCTCTACATTGATTACCTTGAAATTTGAGATGTATATAAAAGGTAAAAGGGGTGAATAAAGGCATCTCTTTTTTAATTACAACTCTTTTAATTACCTAAATTCATTATGAGGTAAATTTATGAATTTCATTAAGGCTGGATTCACTGACAACCTTCAGCAAGTTTTTTGCGAAATTTAAAAAAATAATGCTAATCAAGTTGAAGAGCGCGCAGCAAGTATCTCTCACTGAGCGGTGAGCGCAAGAACTTCGTATGAAAAAAAACGTGAAAAACTTGTTGAAGATGGTGAGTGAATCCAGCCTAATAGCAGACCTGGGCAATTTGCACTACTTTTGCATTACCATTAAATTCATGGAAATGTATTTTAGTGTAAAAATTTTTACATTACCATTATATATAACAGATTTAGTGCACTCATTTTCACATTACACTAATTTCTTATCAAAGTAATGCATTAATATTTAACTATCATTAAAATGTATGATAAATAATGCACTAATATTGCGCTATCATTAAAACGCATTGTGCATAATGCACTATTATTGCATTATCACTAACAAACTACCCAACCAATTTTGATGCAAGTTATTTTCTCAAATAAGTACGAATTTATATCTGCTCTAAAATATAAAAATAACCTCCATTAGACGGACGAGATTCTATATTAAGTGGACGAATAAATCTTGGTAAGCTCCTCAAAAAAGGTTTTCAGCTCTGTAAATATTAATAATTTTTTGAAAATGGAACACTGTAAAAAAAGAATTAATTGACATATCAAATAATCGATTACAAGTTATTGAAACAGGCCCTGATATTATTATTGCAAGGTAGGAGTGACAGTTCTTTTGCCTATCAGCATTTGTCAAAAACGCATAGAAAAAGAGAAAACGAATTTTATTTTCTTATTTATTTCATTTCCTTCTGCTCCTATTTAATTTGTAGTTTCAACAGAAGACATAGAACAAAACGACACCAGACAAGAATTCGATCTGTATTTGGCAGACAACGATATATCATTCGGATGCTTTCAGAGATTTCCCCTAATTCGAGAAGCTTTTTTAAAATACAATACACCTCTGACTTCTTTAACTCCAGTCGAGCGCTTGTTTTCTTTTGCTGGCATGGTAAATACGCCTCGCAGGCGGAGTCTTTCACACGAAAACTTTAAGAGCTTAGTTATAAACAGGGGAAATAACTTAGATTAGAAGTTTGTTCTTACGTATAATAGTGAAAAATATTTTAATTTAGCTTGCTACATTGAATTATTTTTGTTACAGTACAATTGGATTTCATTCAATAAAAAATCGTTTGCATAACCCCATAATGCTTTTTAGTGATAATGCAATAGTAGTGCATTATTCGTAATACGGTTTAGTGATAGTGCAATATTAGTGCATTATTTATCATACACTTTAATGATAGTTAAATATTAATGCACTAATTTGATAAGAAATTGGTGTAGTGTAAAAATTAGTGCACTAAATCTGTAATATTTAATGGCAATTCAATAAAATCGGATTATCATTGATTTGATTAAATTACGGAAAAATCATCAATGCATTACCTAATTTAATGCAATACGCCCAAGTCTGCCTAATAGTAACGTCATTATTAAATACGGCAATATTAGGTTTAATGTAATCGTGGAAACATCGTATCAATGGTTGTACCATATCTAGTCGTTCCCAGTGTTCTACCAGAACCTAAATCTAAATTAACGTCTTCTTTAAAAAATTGCCTTATGGTCAATCCTTCATCTCTATGATGAAACAATTGAAAATTTGCTTAAAGTTTTCATATTTTTTCTCTTTCAGATCAATTTGTGGACATATTTTGTATTTAATGTCCCGTTATGTCGTAGCAATTAAAAAAAAATTCAGCTAATTGTTAATCCAGAAAGTTTTATTTAATTGAAATCGGTTTAAAATTCGTCGACTTATTGGTTTTAAAGTATTTCTACTTCACTTCAAAATCACTAAAATAACTATTTTATTGTTTTTACTTGCGAAAAACTCAGTTCCGGCAAAACAGAATGAAAAACAACGATTTTCTGCTGTTTTTAACGGATTAATGCTTACAATTTAGTATTAGATAACTCGACAAACTTTTTAACAAATTTCGATGAAATAAAACTAGCTGGATTTATAATTATTCAAGCTTTTATATTAGCTTTTATCAATTATAATAAAAGCGCAATTTAATACAACCTACTCGTATGAGCAATGGCTACGCAGAAACCCACACAATTTTTTTGTTGTGCTGTGGCTGAACATAAAAAGAGAAGATTGAGAGTAACATGGAGTTTATTGAAACTCTCGCAAGCACAAGCTGGTTATAAGAAAACAACCAAGCAATGCGTGGCATCGAGGATGATTTCATACAAATTTGTATATATTAATTAAATAAACGTAGTATAAAAATTTTAAAACGCAAATACCTAAATACTTTACTGTAGCACAAATATGATATTTTAAAACTTATTTCATAAAAATCGGCCGAGTACTTTTTGAGTTTTACAAAAATTTGCTATTCAATTCTATCCAATAGCAGGTTGCTGCTGTGCGTATTTTGTTGGTATTTCTTCGTTGTTAATATTTTGCTTTGCGACGCTGACTGCGTAACGCTTGATTTTTTAGATAACACTCGATTTCACTCGCCATAAAATTTTCATACCGCAGACAATACATGAAATCGATTCTAAAGGAGTAAACTCCAAAAAAATTAAAGTAAAAAAGCAGTAGAAGCAAATGGACGTTGCCAACAATTTTATTTTTGAAGAAAAATGAAACATTATTATATTAATTGACATAAATAAAATCTTAAAATTCACTTTATAGTGCTATAAAATAACAACCTATTAAAAATGGTCCAAGCAAAAAAGAAAAAAATAGAGCTGTCAAAAAATTTTACAGAATGCAACAACAAAACAATGTGGGGTCTATTATTTATTTCAAACTTTTTACAACAAATGCATACTCGATACGGTCTCAATACAGATATATAAATTTTTAATCGTAGCTCCAGATATACTTCTCTGTGTTAGAGAAAAAATGTTCACAATAAAGAAATATGTTGTATCAATATTAAGAATATATATCTCTCTATCGAAGAAACTTTTCTTTTTTGTGAGAAACTATAAACGTAATTTAAAGAAAAGATTTATTAAAACTAAATAAATGTGTTTCTGTTTTCAGGAAAAATTGACACAATAAAGACAACGGTAGAACCTGTTATAAAGAAATATTCTTTTGTTAAAGAGAAGGTGTTTTTATTGATGAGAATATATTTTACTTTTTGATGGAAGGTTTTTACCATTTTTAGGGAATTGTTGGGATCATATTTACAGAAAAGCATTCACTAAAAGGCATTACCACTTTTCTCTTAATATGATGCTTTTCTTTCTCGTATTCCGAGAAACTTTTTTCTGAGTGTAGACTTGTAAAAGAGATAAGAAAATACAATTTTTTTTTTCATATTCTCGAAGTATCAATTAACAATGTTTAATATAACTAAAATGAATACTACTCCAATTTTTTTACATCTTAATATTGTGAAGAACACTTTTACGAAAATTCAAAAATACACGGCCTGTTTTTAGCAGATAAAATATTTTTCTGATTAATTATTAATCATATATCAGATATTAATCATTAATATGCCTATAATTAAGTGCAGCAAGATTGATTTGAGGCAAAAAAAAAAATTAAAAAAAAATAATAATTTAAAATTTTTTTGCATAAAGTACAAGGATATTATTCCTAATGTGTTCCTTAAAAAAAAAATATGCACCCAGCACCTTTTGAAAAATCATGTTTTATCTGGATTTTCTTAGAGATGGAGGTCCAAAAAATATGTTGTTGGAATTTCAAATTGATATCTATTAAAATGACAAAATTCTCCGACAGTCCTTATGAACACATGCGTTTTTATGGAAACAATATTTTCAAAGTCGGTAACCAAAATATCTCGAAACCCAGTCAACCGAACGCTTTGAACTTATACAGGCTTATTTTGCACATAGTTATCTAATACTTTTTATAGTATTTCCTTTTTTCGTTGCTTCGTTCATTTCGTTTTGAATTCTTTATAGGCAAAATAATAACGCAGTTTTGGTTGGAAATCGCTACCTTATGTTCGGATGTCCGGCATTTTTTAAAAAATCGATATTTTTGAAATCGGCTACAAAAAGTACTTTTTTTAGCATCTAGTTATTTAATCTTTTCACGTTTTTTTTTTTTTTTTTGTTCCAGATTAATTTTGGTGGAGCAATCCTGATTACGAATTTTCACCTTTTTTTTTATAGCGCTCCATGAAAAATGCAGTAACTACCTTAATTTCGAACTTTTTAATAAAATAAAACTAACTGAATGTCTTTAAGTTTCCTTAAAAAAATTCACAAAAAGGTCCCTTTTTCGGCTTCTGGGGGGATATTCTCCCTTAAGTCAAATTGTCAATAATTGCAAAAAAAAAAATTTCAATAAAAATTTTTGCCTCAAGTAAATCCTGGTACACTTATGTGGATATTCACTTAAATTTTAATATTTTTTTATAAAGTCTAACACAATTTTCTTAGCTGACAAAATAACTCACAGGTAGAAAGTGGCAACCCTGCCCATCTTGTTAAATAATTCAAGTCTGCAACTCTTTGACTGAATCTTCAACAAAACAAAAAAAAAAAACATAAGGGGAAGAAAAAGAATTATCTTAACTTAAACAGAACGCGGCATATTTTTCACGTTAAGGTCCAACTTAATTATTTTTTTTTTTTCTTTTCTTGCTTTTCATTCTTTTTTAATTTTGCGCTCAGAGCGTGAATTTCATCTTGCAGATAATAAGGCAGTTAGAATGATTATAATACACGTACATATTTACTTTAATTACTTGCGGTTTTTTGTGAAGCTGTCGTTTGTCATTGTGTGTGTGGGAGTGCCTTTGTATATATGTATGTTTAAGTATTGTGTATATGTGTGTGACTGTTATTGTACTTTTTTTTGGATTTCTTTAGGATATTGCGCCCATTTTCTGTGCTGCGCACTTTGCACAAAGCCAGATATATACAGTCCTAAATAGTCCTTGAATTAATTAAAGTTAAAGTTTGTGTGGGCAACATTTTCTGACCATAGATTTCACCATTATGTTGACCACTTTTGGTTTTCTTCTAATTAAAGCTCAGGCCTTACTTTGCAGTATATCGTACTCTGCAAAATAAAAATTATTTCTCAATGACAATTCTCAAGTGTTGAGCTTTTAGTCCTCAAACTTGAGTAAGCTTTGGAATCAGTTATATCTGCTAAGCCGTATTTATTGCAGCTAAGAAAAGTACTTCAACACATAAGCCGGGACTACTTTCGGCATACTTAGCTACACATAAGCTGATAGATGTAAATGAAATTTATTTGCCATTCTTTCCCCCCCCCCCCCCCCCACATTTAGGAAAATCAATCAATATCTTTAGCAATCGAGACGACAGAAAATTGCTTCGTTGAGAGTTTGGACAAACATTTGCTTTGCATGCTAAGGAAATGCAATGTTCCGGAGTTCTATCCATTTCGTGTTAAGAATTTTAAATTACCAACACACTCGAATACATGCTGTGTAGTGTTTGTTTGTATAAAAATTTAATGAAGCAATAAAGTTTCCAGATATAAGCAAATAATTTCGTTTTAAAAAATCGTCGGAAAATATTTTTTATTGTAAATTGATTTCGACTATAGAAAAAATTTTGTAAACAGATGTTTACTTGGTGGAACTCGGGCTAGTAAATTTGCGCAGGAGTTCGGAAGTCTTCATTTGTAAAATGCATGATAAAAACTTATACGCAGAATGTTATATTTGCTTGTACATTTTATGTTTGTTGCCACCATGTACGGTCAAAATGAAAACTTCTCCCCAAGAACGAAATATTTTGAAGTGTAATTATTAATTAATTAGTGTAATTGAGTGAAAAATTGAAGCAATTAATTTTATTAACATTGTTTTCGGCCCAACCTTATATACACAAATTTTTCCTAAAAAAGAAGTAAATAATAAATTCCAATATTGTCAACATGCCAACTCCGAAAACAAACAACAGCAAAACAGAAGATTTAAATCAACATTAGCAGAATTATTTTGCTTTCCAGTTGCAAGAATATTTTTTGTCAAATTCATAAACAAACTCAGTAGTTGATCCACCCTGTGACTTATGTATGTTTTTTTTTTATGTTGCATTGCCATTAGTATTGAAAAGTTTTGTGATCATTTTAGACTATTTTTATACCCCAACGCGTACTGCGTAAGGGGTATATTAACTTTGTCATTCCGTTTGTAACGCCAAGAAGGAGGCGTGGCAGGTATAGAAAAATATATATATATATTTTAAATCAGCATCATCTCCTAAGTCGATTTCCGTGTGTCCGTCTGTCCGTCCGTCTGTCGACACAATTACAGCCGCAATTTTAAAGCTATCGAGATGAAGTTCAAAATGTAAGTCTATTTTTAAAAAAGGAAAATCAAGTTCGAGAATGGACCAAATCGGATGAAAACCACGCCTACCTCCCATACAAAGTGACTTTATATTAACCGTAAAATGTCTTTAAAATTCACAAAAACTAACGAAATGCCTTGAAATTTGGCATGCAAGCTATGGTCTTCAGTCTTAATCCTGCCTATAAAATTTGGAAAAAATCAGATGGAAACCACGCCTACCTCCCACACAAAGTGGCTTTATTTTAAAAGTAAAATCTATTAAAAATCTGCTCAAATTAAAGAAATGTCTTGAAATTTTGCATATAGGCTTTGACATATAATATAGACCATCGCTATGATATTTGGCAAAGTCGAATGAAAACCACGCCTACCTTCCATACAAAGTGGCTTTATTTTAAACGTAAAATCTCTTCAAAATCTGTAAAAATTAAAGATGTGTTTTAAAATTTTGCACATAAGCTTTGAAATTTAATATAAACCATTTGTATGATATATGGCAAAATTGGATGAAAACCAAGCCCACTTCCCACACAAAGTGGCTTTATTTTACACGTAAAATCTTTTAAAAATCCACAAAAATTAATGAAATGTCTTGAAATTGTGCACATTAGCTTTTATATACAGGGTGTCCCGCAAATGAGTGCAACTATTTACGGAGCTGAAAGGTTATGTCGAGCTGAGCAAAAAATCGTATGGGAGGGGGGGGGGGAGGTCTATTTTCACATTCTTAGGAGCTACAGGGTTAATTAATATTTCACGACTTTGGTTTACGTTATTCTTTCTAGCAGAAAAACTAACTTACATAAAACTAATTTTGATAGCTCACTTTAAAGACAATGTAATCACCTTTCAAACGGACGACATCAACTAACCCCACCAATTTAACCGTTACCAAGCTGTGATCGTGTGAAGATGAAATTAATCGGTTGAAACTACCAAATTTCAACATTGAGTGTAAATTTCTCAGAATTTTGCGCAATAAATGAAATTTTTTTTTAAATCATTTTTGTAATTTATTCAATTTTCTTTTCAATGGCACCAAAAACATAAACATATCTTCAAAAATAAAAAAGTTGGCTGTACTTAAAAAATTATACTTATTAGAAAACAATGATATTATCTACTGCATAACTAATAGTAAAGACATTATTTATCATTATTTTGAAATAAGTAAAATTTTTTTAGTACATCCAACTTTTTCATCTTTTAAGATATGATAATGTTTTTTATGTCATTGAAAAGGAAATTGAATAAATTTTAAAATTAATCTAAAAAACGATTTCATTTATAACACGAAATTCTGAGAAATTTGCACTCAAAGTAGAAATTTGGTAGTTTCAACCGATTGACTTCATCTTCACACGATCACAGCTCCGTAACGGTTAAGTTGGTGGGGTTTGTTGATATACCGTTACAAAGGTGATTTCGTTGCCTTTAAAGCAAGAGCTATCAGAATAAGTTGTTTGTAAGTTAACTTTTTTGCTAGAAACAATAACGTGAATCAAAGTCGTGAAATATTAATTAACCCTGTAACTTCTAGGAATGTGAAAATAGACCCCTCCCCCCATACAATTTTTTGCTCAGCTCGACATAACCTTTCACCTCCGTAAATAGTTGCACTCAATTGCGGGAGACCCTGTATAATATGAACCCTCTCTAGGATATATGTCAAAATCGAATCAAAACCACTCCTACCTCCCATACAAAGTGACGTCATCAAAATAGGAAAACTTTCGTTAATATATAAAACTGAATATCATCGTGTATGTCGTGGCTATAAACTTAGAATATACTTCAATATGGCCGCGGGTGGGATATTTTAGCTTCTGTACCCTGCCGAAGCTCCATCCTTACTAGTTAACTATGTCTATGAACCTGGTTTTAAGCATTGATGATATACAAATCGATTACCACGCTATTAGACAGCCTTAAGTTGAACGTTCGTGGTTTCCATTCTATTTTATAATTATTCAATGACAATAGGTTTCAGCATTGGGCGTTCCGAGGATGGGGAAGAGAAGGGCAGTTGCTCCCCTGAACATTAAAATAATAAAAATTTTAGTGTTAAATTAAGAAACTCAAAACATTTTTTCTCATAATTAAAAAGCATAGAAATTAAAAATATTTATTAAAACTTAATTTATTTTTTATTACAAACTTATGGTTGACACATTTTTTTATTTCTTTTTCAGTAACATGAAAAAAATAATTTTGCGCTCCCCTGAACAAAATCCTAGCTACACCCATGGGTTTCAGTACATTTTCAGGATATTTTATATTTTAGGCTTTGTGGTTTGAGCATATTATTATTAAAATTAAAGCTATTTTTAAAATAGCTAAGACATAATTCAGAGCCATCAGATAGTTAAGAACAGAGGTACCAATACTTTATAGTAAATCAGCAACTTCACTTGAGGAAAGTACTTAGAGGGTTGCAGAACCATCTGAAGATCGAAAGGTAGTGGGTTTGAATCGCACAGTAAGCAAAATATTATTAGTACAAAAATTTTGTCGTTTTTATATTGCTGAGTGCGAATAAATTTTATGTTGATATTTGTTACGATAGGAACCTTTTTTACATCGGTTTTAACACTCATCTCATTCATTACGTTGTTGTATACGTAAAGACGTCTCAAAAATATTTTACTTATGATTTCATTTCATACTATTAAATGTTATTGATGAATATATTCAAAGTTTTTTAATGAAAATTATATCCTGAGTGCTTATTTATATTTTTAATCAAATCGACTGTCCAACATCAAAACATTTTTATACTAAAGTGAAGGAGTTAAATATTATAAAATCTGTTTTGGTTGCATTTTATATTATGATCAAGATTAATTATAGATTAATGCATTATCAAAAGTTATTGAATCTCCGTAAACACCGAGTTCGCCAGACCTGGTGGATAGTGACTTCTATCTGTTTTAAAGCATGAAGAGATGGCTCACCGAAGATTTCAAAATATTTGTGAGCGACAAAATATTTAAGTCAAAATTTTGTCAAACCTACATATGTCTTTGGTAATAATTTTGTTTTTTTTTTTTCAATGCAGCAATCGTGTTATATGTGTTATATGTGTTATATGACAATGTGAATGAAAAAGAATTTGCGTATGTAATGCGAGTTCCCTATAGGAACAAACTAACTTGTTTTTAAAAACAACTAATTAAAATACTAATTTAAAATAAACTACTATATGAAGTACTTTGTACTTATATTAAGGCGGCATCCACTTCAATTCTAAATAGTTTTTATTGCATTATATATGAAGTAATTGAAATACTATTTAAAAACAAGTGATTGATAAACTACTTTGAATTATATTAACCCTTAAATGCATGAACTCTCCGATTTTGATGAAATAATTTTTTTTCGGTAGGTATTTGCAATAGTAACAACTATTGTTAAATGACTTTTTTGTAATATTGGATTTAAATTTGGATAATTTGGTTGTGACTTCAAAGTCACACTATGCACTCACCCCCTATCAGAATTTCTACAAGAAAACATTAATTTAAAGATATTTTTTTTATTGTTTTTGTTATTTATTATATCAAAAGAGACTACAGAAGAAAATTATTTCAATATTGTTGGGTAACCAATTAAAGTTAAAATATATATTAAAAGATAAACTTTACATACTACTGGTTATGGTATAGGAAGAAACAGTTTTTTTCTTTTGTGAAGCACAAGTTAACACCGCACTTTACACACATGTTTTGAGTAACACCAATGCAATTGGGCATTTTGCCTCGCTTCCTCTTATCTCCGTTCGATCCATACGATGGCCAATGACCTATCTGATTAGTGCGAACATCAGCAGCTGGAGCAGGTGCGACGTTGGGTTTATTACGCTTAGCGTCGATTTTGTTCTCAAATGGGCGGCCTGGTGCTCGTTTTCCTGTAAAAATAAATTTTTGAAAAGCATTTAATACAAATATAAAAGTAAAACTTACCGTTTTTGTTAGATTTGAAGTTGCACAAGACGTCTGAAATTTCTCGCCGGAACTCGCTTTGTTTCAAGTGCCGAAACTCGGGTTTGTCTATGTTCGCACGATTGTATAAGATCCAGGCATTGACCATTACAACATCCAATAGGTGTTAAAAAACTCGGTTTGTCCATTTTCGACTTTTCATTGTTATCTTATGGCGGCCCAAAAAACTGTCCATCAGATCTACACCGCCCATATGTTTATTATACTCCTTGATTATTTGAGGGCATGGTATTTCAATTATCCTTTTTTGTTTTTTGTCGAACCGTTTTGCTGTTCCGCTGGTTTCTCCGGAATCTGGAGCATCTCGATTATCAAATGGTTTTAATCCCACATAAGTTGATACTAAATTGACAATTTTGTTGTCCTTCCACGACAAAGAGGAAATATCCACTCCCAGTATGGATGATGTGTACTCGAGGCTTGTACCGCGCTCATATTTCTTCATCAACTTTTCCTCTGGCAACTTGCAATTTTTAATTCGATTACGGCGAACAGTGCCCACACACCATATTCCCTTCGTACGCAAATACACCAGCAATGGGATTGTTGTGTAGTAATTGTCAAAATAGACAATATGGTTACCATTTCGGGGCACATCGCGTAATAGTCTTACTACGACATTAGCTAAGGCGCCTAGGTCTGGTTCATTGGGATGCACAATCTGGTTTTCTTGGCCAGAATATATTTCGAATTTATAGGCAAATCCAAGGGTGTCACACAAAACAAAAAACTTGAAGCCCCACTTGCTTGGTTTATTTGGCAAGTACTGCTTCATAAAGTGTCCGATTTTTGTTGAACACATTTGTTCATCAACGCATAAACGGTCAAGCAATGGAATTTTTGCGAAATTTTGATTAAATGCAGTTAATAATGGTCGGATGCAATATAGTCGATCGCGATCTGGAGTATCTCTGGCTGGCGCAGCCGAATTGTCATTAAAGTGAATGAAACTTCTGATTTTTCAAATCTGTTGCAAGTCATTGAATCAAGTATTACCTTCGGGGCAAGGGGTCCCCAATAATCTCGCGTGCCCGGAAGAATACACACGGACATCAAATAAATTATGCCAATAAAGCAACGTAATTCGGCAGTGTCGATCTTGAAATTCATGTTGTCTACTTGAGCAGCATAAAGCATGGTTTGATTCACAATGTACTCTTCAATATCATTTGAAAACAGAAATGAAATGGCGTTGATAAACAGGACTCCATTTCAGGATTGAATGTTGAACTTCCAAGAAATTGCAACTTCTTCTTATCCATAACGAGATTTCCTTTCTTCCAAATAGCTTTCATGAACTCTGAAGCATTCGGATTAACTTCAAGTTCAGAAAACAATGCCGAAAATGCTTTGAGATCCTCGGTTGAATATGCAGAATTAATTTCATACTTCTTATTCAATTCTCCATCATCCGAAATAGCATTTAAAAAACTGGTATTCACTGGCTCATTATTTTCGGACAAATCATCAATAATTTGAACGTCGCGTTCATCCGGAATCCATTTTCCATCTAATTCGCTGCTATCTTCCTCTTCAAAATCATCCTCGCTATTATATAAAATATTTGCGAGTTCCTCTTCCCTAATAAGTCGGCCATCAATACGGTAATCCATTTTGAGTGAACGCACACCTGCTATCGCTGACGACGCAAATCGTTTTGAATAGAACGGCCGTTGCGCTTTCTGGATGACGCAATACAAAATTTGCCGCAATACAAAAAACGGCCGTTGCGCTTTCTGGATGGCGCAATACTTGTGTACGATCAAGTGGATATACAGCAGCAGTGGATAACATCATATAACTCTCCTTTTTAGCATCGCAGCTCTATTCGCCACTAATCCACTCAATTTTCTTTCTTACGGCCATTTCGCGCTATTAAGCGTAAAAGGTGTTGCATAATTAATATGTGCAACGTAATTCCTAAGTATTTGTGCTTTTAACAAAAAAAAAAAAAAAAAAAAAAATGCGAGAGGGGTGAATGCATTGTGTGTCTTTAAAGTCACAACCATTTACAGTTAGCTGACGCCTCAGCGGATATTAATATTTAATCAAAATATTTTGTTATTATTCATAAAGCCTGCATCAATATTCAAATAATTTAAATAGTACAAGAAATATTTGTATATATTGTATAACAGAAACTGTAATAAATACAAAACGATATGGTTTTTTGAGTAGTTTTTTTTTTATTTGACCCATGAAAAGCTTACTTAATGACTATGTTGAATATGCGTACCAATATATTTAAGCTTATATGAATAAAAAATCGACAAAGTGGTTGTGACTTCAAAGTCACACTAAGCATTTAAGGGTTAAGGCGGCAACTACTCTGATTTGGACATGTTTTAATTGCAAATTTTTATTAGATTACAAGTTTATATTTATTTAACCATGTTATTCCATTAAATATTATTAACTTTAGGCTTCAGTAAAATTTTGTCTCAAAAAGACATATTTTTATATACGACATTAAGCTGCAAGACAGACGTAGTAATCACACTTTAAAACTGATAAACTGCCTCAAAACCCTGTGAAATTATTAAAAATGCTTTATTATTTAAGATATTCAAATAAGAAACTGGTACTGTTTAGCAAAAATTGCACAATTTGCCCTCTGTACGGAAATTGATTGCTTAACCATTCAGCAAACACCTCATCACTTCAGTAGTAAAGACGCACGCCTTTCCCTACGTAGCGTCGGGTCTGTTGCATCACTTCATTGCGATTGACACTTAAAAGAAGCACTAAGCAAAATATCGGTGTGTCCATCGACCATGATTGATGGTTGCAAAGCGTGGAAAATCCCGCTGAAACGCTTGTTTAGCTCATATTTTGAAATGAAGCATCAAAAAGCTGGCTCGTGTTAAATAACAGGCGCAGTATACACACAATTCCGAGCAATTGGATCGGCACCTTCGCTCATGTACCCGGGCGGTAGAGTGCCCGTTTTTGTAAACTGCTTCCATGGTAGGCATGCTCACATATAAGCGCAGAGTTCCTCCAGCTTCTGAAACTATCACCTGTTGGAAGCAGAAATAGTCCAATGAAGAAAGTAATAATGAAATTATATCTACCCTCGCAGCGTACATCTGTTGCGCTCCTTGAATGTAATTTGGCATGAATTACTTATGATCTACTGATCACTTTTAACTTTGTTTACATTTTGCTTTCAGATTTTATATATCAGAATTTATTTGTATCGACCAGGCATGATTTTTTGGCATGATTTATGTATTTATGTATTTTTCAAAACAGTCAAATAAATGATCTCTTTGATGCATAGAAATTTAAAATGTTTATGCTTTTAAATTCATCTTCAGTAAGTGGAAAATTAAATAGTTTTCAATTGGTTATTTTAAAGTAATTAAAAAAATTTAAATTTAACTAACTTAACAAGTAGTTGAAAACATATGCAGACGAAAGTAAATTGACTTATTTAGCGGACAAAAGTCAGAATTTCAACTAGTTGTGGTTGACAAAAAACTACTTTTTCAACTACTTTTAAATTAGTTGATTTTCCTACAGGGTTATTAGTGTGATCTGGTTTGGGTTTATTGTGTCATTTTACATTTTTTTCTTTACTGTGAGGCAATAAAGATTATTTATAGTTTTTTATATTTAAAGTTTTTATTATTTTTTATTATTTATTATTAATAGTTTTATTGTTTTCATAATTTGAAGCAATTTACTATTTGGCATTTATTGCCTTATTCGTAACTCACGCGAGCCATTTTCATGACATTTTCCACGACATTCTGGCATACATACGTGTTTTTATTCAAATAACAGTAGTATTTCATTTGTATTCATTTTGGTTAAACTGATTTCATCCGCTCGTGTTTTGCTCTACTTTAAAGCTCAGGCAGGATGTTCAAGCGCTTAACTTTGAAATGTGCATCACTTTCTTTTGGTTGATCTTTTTGTATTTTTCTCCAATGATTCAATTGCTGCAATGGCCAGTTGAATTTCCTATTCCAGCTCCAGAATAGTTTGTGGTGTATTGGCATATATCTTTTCTTTGAAGAAAACCCAAGGAAAGATGACACCCAATGGTGTCAAAATTAAATTGAAATCAAATTGACCATAATATTGCGCTACAAAACGCTACGATGACCCAGATGTCGGCGGGTTTTGCGAAACGCCTCCGCAAAATTTTCTTTGTTTTTGTAGTGAATTTTCTCAATTTGTGCTCGACCGTGAATTTCTTTATAACTAATGCTTGACTTCTTCCTTGCTTACTGTTGACAGCTATCATAGATTTAGTACTCTGCTCTTGCTACAATGCAAACAATGCTCAAAATCAAATGTCAGTGACTTTTGAAACAGCCTTTATTAATATTAAAATTAGAGAAGATTTGTGGAAAGAAACATCATAATTTCAACGAATTCAAGTAAATAAAAAGCCATAAGGGAAATAAAAAAGGATGCTGAGAAACTTGTTCTGCGTCTTGAAATTGTATTCATTTTTATCGTTCATATATTTATTGCAAAATTCTTGTTTCATATCATGACTTACAGTAACTCACAGCATGTGTCAATTTCAAAAATGAAATAAATAACAAAAAACCAACACGAAAGACTTACTGAATCAAAATCTGGTCTTCAAATACAATACCGCTTAAAAATTATTAACCATCCCGCGCACTACTACGACCCACACACACACACACACACACAATAACCGCTGTCATCCCACCACGGAACTGTAATAAATCAAAATTTCCGCAACATAAATTCAACAAAAATAACAGTATTACAACAACAGCAATACCATAAAAAAAAGCAAACACAAGATATGAGCTTCACTTTACAGAAGTGTGCACAACAAAATAAAAATGTAAACAACAAATAAAAGTAAAAAAAAGCTTCTTCTTAAGCTTATTGTACAGATACCTAAACTGCTGCTATAGCAAAACGAAAATTTTGCGGACAATTGTTGCAAGCTTAGAAGAACTGAAACTGTATTTGGCTTAAAGTAAAAAAACAAAAACAACAGCCACAAATAGAAAACAAAAAAACCATTGGAGAAAAATACAAAAAGATCAACCAAAAGAAAGTGATGCACATTTCAAAGTTAAGCGCTTGAACATCCTGCCTGAGCTTTAAAGTAGAGCAAAACACGAGCGGATGAAATCAGTTTAACCAAAATGAATACAAATGAAATACTACTGTTATTTGAATAGAAACACGTTAGTGATTGCATTATAAATATATGCAGAGAATAATAAGCAGAGATTTAAACAATTTTTTTATTTATTTGTATGCTGTATATGTTATATGTGCATGTGCGGAAACGCTTTATTAAAAAACGTTTCCGCTCTTTTTGTGGATTTTATTATTTCTACTTTTGCAGTAGCTTTGCGGTTTATGTTGCTGATAATTCGCGGAAACACACAAATGTGGCAACATGTTTTATATGCTTTGCTGGAACATGTCAGACATTGAAATATTTTGAAGCCATTTTAAATATTATTAGTTTTAACTAATTTGGAAATTTTTATTTTTACTGCTTATAACGAGTACTCAAGGTATAAATTCCAAAATTTTTTTTAAGATATATTTTTATTTTTTAAATTTAAGGGTAAAGCAATTTTATTTGAAAGTGTCAACAATATTAGGAAATTTGATAAAATTTTCAAAGTCTTATAATCATAACTCTTTATCTATTAAATTTTTGAATTGTATTTCATTTTAAATAGGGGGGCCCAAAGTAAAATCTAAAGCTTAAGAATATGAACACTTAAAGCTCTGAGAAACTTTGGGCTGTCAAGAAAAGTATTTCTATATAGGTTTTTAATTTTCAAATGAATTATGGTATCAAATTACTCATATATCGATAACTTCTTATATTTCAAAAAGGATGCAATAGGTTTATGGTAACTATAGTAAGAAATAAACATTTTTGATAAAAATTTCTGTAAGTATCGTATAAAAACCACATCGATTCGATTTATATTATGATATTTGTTTTTTTCTTTTTTTTTATTGGACCTTATTCTTTAAGCCTATAATGGCCAACTTGATTACAATAGATTTCGTAGTTGTAATGGCATTCATACATATACATTATATTTTAAATATATTTATTTATTTTTTTAATGTTAATTAAGCCTAAAAACACCATTAAATTCATTTTCGTATTCATTAAGAATTCATTAGTTTAAAATTGAAAATAGTTCAATTATTCATCAATTATTTAACAAAAGATAAAGAATAAATTCATTATAGCTTAAACTACCCACACTGCATGAAAATGATGAAAAAAAAGGAAAAAAACAAAAATGAAGTAGGTAAACCTTAAAGTGAATGTGGTGAAATTAATGCAGTGGCCAGCAATAAAAATTCTCCAAAAATAAAGAAAAAATAACAACAAGAAAACAAAATTTAATTTCAAATGTAAAATTAGATATGGCTTTCAATAAGCACTTTAAAAGCACGTAAGCTGTTAAAAACCCGCGTTCATTATATGGCAGTAAAGTGTTCCAGAGGCGTGAGATTCGTACATAATTACATAATTACATATTTAAATAATTACATAATTACATAATTACATAATAGCATAATTACATAATTACATAATAGCATAATTACATAATTACATAATTACATAATTACATAATTACATAATTACATAATTACATAATAACATAATTACATAATTACATAATTACATAATTACATAATTACATAATTACATAATTACATAATTACATAATTACATAATTACATAATTACATAATTACATAATTACATAATTACATAATTACATAATTACATAATTACATAATTACATAATTACATAATTACATAATTACATAATTACATAATTACATAATTACATAATTACATAATTACATAATTACATAATTACATAATTACATAATTACATAATTACATAATTACATAATTACATAATTACATAATTACATAATTACATAATTACATAATTACATAATTACATAATTACATAATAACATAATTACATAATTACATAAAAACATAATTACATAATTACATAATTACATAATTACATAATTACATAATTACATAATTACATAATTACATAATTACATAATTACATAATTACATAATTACATAATTACATAATTACATAATTACATAATTACATAATTACATAATTACATAATTACATAATTACATAATTACATAATTACATAATTACATAATTACATAATTACTTAATTACATAATTATATAATTTAAAAAAAAAAATTAACATCGGGCATAGGAACTCACAAATTTTCATATTTTTCCACTCTTAAACCATTGTGTGTCGTCACAATTTTTTTTGTTTACTAATTCTTAAAGTTGAAATGTTAAAATTCTGTTGTGCCGAAATTCATTGAATTTTTATGGCCACTTCCCTTGTTTGAGATGAAAAATAAAATCCACTTCTTTTTGGTAGAACTTCACGTAAAATAAGGCTATTTAAAACAAAATCCAATAAAATACAAAATGAAGCATACAGCGTAGATTTTAATTTTTACATCACTTAATTTGTACCAAATGTCTTAAATGAATAGAAAACCAATTAAAAATTGGAATTTCTTATTATACTCAAGCCCACTGCCAAATATTTAAAAGGTATTTTAGTTTGTTTCATCAATACCAACGTCAAATGCAGATGCAGACCGACTATTTTCACTGAGGAAGTCAGTTTGAATGGATTATTGAAATCGTCTTACTATTCAAAATGTGAAAGCAGATATACAAATAAAATCTTACATTAGAATGGACTGTACAAAATTTCATAGATTTGTTTAAAAAACCGAAATTACATAAATCTGCCAAATCCGCAAATTGTATATTTGGAAGTATTGACCCTTAAGTACTGTTGTTGGTCTGTGGGACCAAATCAAAAAAGTTTGAGTCTATTACATATCTATTTTTCGCACAAACTGACTTTAAGCTTTCAGTAGCTTTTCATGAGTCAGTGCTGTGTTATTGTCTGTGACGACCGTACATGTTTAGTGCAGCAGCTGGTAAATATTGCGTTTCTTAACTTTTTGAGTGATCTTGTCAGACCAACAACAGTATTTTCGTAATTTTTTTTGTTATTTTGGAAGACCGATTTTGGAAACAGCTTATAACTGCATTACTTGTAGAGACGAATTTGTTTGCAATGCAGTTAGAATATTTAAATATTCCTTTTTATATCCTGCTTGGCTGCATTGTTATTTTTTTTTTTTACATAAAAATTGATGCCGAAATAGGCACTGCGAAAAATCTTGCAGTTCTTGAAATTATAATATTAATATTGAAAACACACTAATTTTTTGATAATTGGTATTTTTTTTTTTTTTGTTTGTTCTTCAAAAATAAGAGGCAAAATATAAAAATTTTCTTTATTTGTCGTGTTAAAAAAATAACATCATTCACTATCAACATGATCGGTTTCAAAAATTTTATAAAATGAGTTGATCCAAGCATAAAAGTTGTGTTTCTTTTGAAAAAAAAATTGCACTAAGTTTTATTAAAAAACGAGATGCTCGTGGTCCCACAGACCAACATCAGTACTTATGTAAGTTTCTTTCACAACAGTAATGGTTATCAACATACAGGGTTAATGTATGTTGATAAAAAATAAAAGTTTTTAATTTTAAAAGTTATATTTCCACATGGATTTTTTTATTTTTTTATTTGGCCTTCCATGTCGAACACAGAAACTTCCAGAAAACACAAAAACTGTCGAATATGGTCCATATCTCTTGCGAATTCATCCGCAGAGAGGCCAAGTATATGAGCTGGTCCTATGTTTTTTGTCCTTCATCATTCCTTCTGAACACAACCCATCTGCCACTGATGGGTGGAGTCCCTGTACAAGAAACACAAAAACAGTAGATTATGGTTCATATCTCTCCCAAATCAATCCCTAGAGAGGTCAAGTCTATGAACTGATCCCATTATTTTTTCCCATTAACATTTTTTCTGACCTTTCCCTATACAAAAAACACAAAAAATGTACTGTTTTCTGCTCGCCTGGTAGCTGCATCAGAAATGCAGGCACTAACAGTATTAACCTAAACAGTGATGCCATAAGCAGTGGTAACGGTATAAAATTGCTGACGTTAACAGTACTGACGCGAGTCCATAACCTTTTACCTTTTTTTAAAAGGTTCTCAATGCGCCTCAAGAAGTTTTCACTTAAAAAATCTCTTCTCTGCTATCAGAAACAGTTATGACAAAAATCTGGAAGCTTATCAGTGACAGTAAAGTAAAGCACTTAATTAGTTTAGGCATCATTGCAAGAAACTAACATATTTTTTATGTTCATACATCCGTTATCGTCTCCTAAAAAATGTCTCTCTTGCAGATAGAGGTTGTGATCCCAAAAAAGCCCATACACAAATTTTTGATTTATTATTTAGGAACGGTATATCTAAGAATAATTTTAACTTTTCATATCCGGTTTTATCGGTCTTCTCTCATGACATGCAAATTTTCTAAAATTTAATTATAAAACTTACAAATATTGCACAAGACTTGAAAGCATCCAGAAAACTTTATTAACATTTTGACCGCAATTAAGTTTTCACTCAATTAAAGCTTGCAGCACCCATCACACACTCGCTTATTAAAAATGGAAATATATAAATTGTATAAAATCAAATTAAATTTAAATAATGCACAGCACACCCTTTACATATGCACCCATACGAACGCAAACACAAAAATGTGCCGACAAACTCTTCAATGCGATGAAGTTGAACAAACCCAAATAATAAAAAAATAAAAAGCTGCAACAGCAACGGAAACGGAAGCCAATGCGAGAAACATGAAAAGCAATTTTAGCCAAAAATTGGCAAACATGTCGACCAATATAGTTTTTGCTTTAATGTGGCAACATTTAAATATAATTTTGTCAGATTTTACTTAAAGCATTGGAGCGGGTATTGAAGTGGGTTCTCAAGAGTTTGTAGAAATATGCATACACATATATTGTGTGTGTATGTGTGTGCAAAAGGCAGCGTTAAAATTATGCTGCCGTTTGTCATAGAGCTAATTTAAGTAATGTTTGCATAACTGCTTCAGCACAACTCAACTGCTTATTTTGAAAACATGTTCACATTTCTATTTTAAACACATTTTTGTTGCATTGGTGTGCAATGCTGAAATAATGTCAATGTTGCACGCTACTTTATTTAACAAAATTTAATTATTATCACTCATACGCCCCAAATTCTGTTGAAATGTTCAGAGTTAATTATTACTTATGCGCATCAGTTTTGCTGAAATTGAACAGAATGCAATTAAATGTCGTTTCCATATAAATTAAGGTTGTTAATCATTTTGCCCTATAGCCACTTCAGCTGTTTGTAGTATACATATAAATTATGTTCGCTCATTTACAAATTTGAATTCATTTAAGCATATCAATTATATCAATTGAATTACTTGTATTGCATTCAACAGAACAGTTAATGTAGCCACAAGCATTCATTAATTTGATTTAAATAAAATGTTAATATCAACATTGCAGACATATATTGAGTTGCATTTAATTAGATTTCTGAAAAATTTATTTGCAACGAATATCCAGCTTCAATGCAAGCTCGCTTAATCTAAGTGCTCAGAGCAGCAGCCATAAACTTTTTGTTAATTTTATAAATTTAAATATCTGCAACTCTATTTTTGCTTTTTCTTATCATATCACTTTAATTTTTTTTTTTTTTTTCTTAACCGTAGTTTTCTTTTCAGTTTTTGTTATTCGTACTCGAAACATCATAAGCAATAGCTTAAGCAAAATATAAATTTTGTAATGTTTACGAGGGGTGCCTTTTATATTTCGGGATTAGAGAACAAAAACAAATATTAATCATCGAAAATCACTTTATTGTTTTTCAAAATATTCTCCATTAAGATCTATACACTTTTGCATGCGTTTGAACCAATTGTCGAAGCACTTTTGCCACTCTGATTGAGGTATCTCCAAAACATGCATTCTGAATGCCGCAACCGCTTCTTCGGGCGTCGAAAATCGTTGTCCACGCAGTTTATTCTTCACGGTTGGGAATAAAAAGAAGTCATTCGGTGCCAAGTCAGGACTATACGGCGGATGACCCATCAAATCGATGTTTTGGGTGCTCAAAAATGCAGTTGTTTGAGCCGATGTGTGAGAGCTCGCATTGTCGTGGTGAAGAGTGATCCGTCTTCGGCGGTTGGTTTTCCTGATTTCTTGGAAGACAACTGGCAAACAAATGGTTGTGTACCACTCAGAGTTGACTGTTCTGCGTTGTTCTAGTGGTACGGTTGCGACATGTCCATATTTTCCGAAAAAACAGGCGACCATTTGCTTGGAAGTGCTTCGTGCGCGAACAACTTTTGTTGGATTTGGCTCATCTTGAAACACCCATACAGTCGACTGCTGTTTACTTTCGGGTTCATACGCGTAAGTCCACGATTCATCACCTGTCACGATGTCATAGACATTGTTTCGAAGCACCGCGATCGTATTTTTTGAGCATTTCCTTCGACCAATCGACACGAGCCTTTTTTTGAGCGATTGACAAATTGTGTGGGATCCAACGCGAACAAATTTTTTTGACAGTCAAATGTTTATGCAATATTGAATGTATGCTGGTCCCACTTATGCCTAAGGTTGCCTCAATCTCACGATAGGTAACATGACGATCTTGCAATATCAGTTCGCGCACAGCATCAATGGTTTTCGGAACAACAGCTGATTTCGGACGACCTTCACAAAATTCGTCTTGGAGTGAACTACGACCACGATTGAATTCACCATACCATCGATAAACACTGGTCCTTGATGGAGCTTCATCGCCAAAAATTGCATTAAGTTCATCCATGCACTGTTGCTGTGTTAATTCACGTCGAAAGTTGTAAAAAATAATCGCACGAAAATGTTCACGATTTAATTCCATTTTTAGACCGAGATGAATCTTTTAAGTTACTATAAACAACACAAATAGCGCTCGTATGTCAAAACGTTCTGAGTACGTATAAGCCAAAAAATGTCAAACTTTGCGATAGAGCTTTCAGTTGACAGATTGCAACACCAGGGTTGCCAAATCCTGAAATATAAAAGGCACCCTACGTAATAACCAAAAATAAGTTGTTCGATAAAATAAATAAATTAAATTGAATAAGTACAAAACATAAAAGACATTTGATTTGAAAAAATTGTACTTTATACTTCACCATTTGAGTTGAGGATATTACATAAATCAGTAGTAGTTGGGATCCGAACAATTTTTTATGATTTCTGTTTTATTATTTGCACGCGACCTTGGCGGCAAACTTCCATCCGAAGGTCCAAGTTTTCGATGACGCTGAGGCATAAGTGAGGTTGTATGCCGTTAGTGTGCCGAATTATCTCATCCCTTTGCTCTTGAATTGTTGCCGGCTTATCGGCGTACACCTTTTCTTTCAAATAACAAATCAAATCTCAAATCATACCAATTTTTTTAAAATTTACCTAAAAATAACAGATTTATAGCGCTTTTTGTGAAAAATACCCAAAATTTTGAACGAATTCTGAATACTATTGCACTAAAAAAATTCTCAAATCTAACAATTTTCCTTCTCACAACTTTGGGGTCCTAGATACCTTTGGTTTGCACCCTACTTTTGGGTAGTTATTTCAGATTGATAAAAACTTACGCCGAAAAAAAAGTTGATTTTTGGCGAAAAAGGGATTTTTTTTAGATCAGACGGTCAAACCGATTTCGATATCCTTTTGGATTTAAGATCATCTTGAATCCAGAATTGAGAATATGAGTGCCGAAAAATAATTTTTTTTACCTCTGAACAAAACGATCCACTTTATTGTATATGTTTCCATTTACATTTTTAATGTTTAGATACATATTTTTTAAACCACTTTCGAAAATTAGTTTACAAATATTTTTGCATACTTTTGCTTACATATTTACATTTACAAGCATATTTATTAGAACAGTCCTTATTTTTCGACATTTCAATTATCATCGCGGCATGTCATTATTCGATTATATTTATCTAAATCTGAAAGAGATTTTTTGTTCGTATATGATTTAGAGGTCGCTACTAGTTGACGAACTTTATCCTTCTCACAAGAAAACGTCCTTGGTGTCATTCGCCGATTTAAATGAGCTTCGAATATTTGATAGAGGACAAAAATCTAAGGTACACGTATTTTTTTATAGGTGCGGAAACTCAGGCTTAAAGTCTCAACATGGCGTCCGAAAAATTTCACATAAGTGCGCTTTTCACAAAATGGCCATATTGGAGCCACCATTTTGAATTTTTAATTTTTGACTCCAGACTCGTGTTTATCGCAAAACCCTATATGTACCTGATTTTATGTAGATAATAGGTCGTCTTCTAGTTTTGGCCACTTTTTCTTGCGATTTGTACCTATGTGCTTTGGTACTAAAATTTAATAAAAATAAAATTACGAGTTTCTTACGATAGTTATTCAAAAAATGTGAGGCCCGTGAAATTAAAAGAAAAAATTATTTTTCTAAGGAGTAAGGTCCACCCTTATATGTATAAAGCTGTTTTATACAGAGTGAAGGATAAAAGTATAAATATAGCATAGAATTTTTGATTTGTGCGAATCTGAATGAAAATTTAATTATTCACTTTCTGAAGGCATGATTATTAATTAACAAAACAAGAACAAAAACTTTGCTCTTTATCAACACAACAAGAACTTAAAATACTACCATCATTCATCGCACCTTTTCCAATATTACAAATAGTTCTAGTTAATAGCTTAACTGAGAACCACTTTCAAATGGTACTAAACATTTCAAAATCAAACAAGGTAAAGATTTTAAAAAAATTTGCTTAATTTTAAACTCTTCACTTCAAATATTTTGTCGCAGAACTCTGGTGCCAAGTAATGCGACAGAATAATACGTATAAAAATATTGCATAAGAATAAAACAAGAAGTTTATCCAATTTGATGATTTATATGAGATATATATTGAAATAAATAAAACATAATATTCTCAATTTTCTTCATAAATATAATTTATGTTGTTTTTACTGCCATAGAACAATGAATGTGCACTTTACTTCCTGGCATCGCTCCTTAAGCTCTAAAAAATACACCTCTATCTCCTTCTCAAAGGACGCACTCATCTCCACACATCCTGCACACATTCACCGATAACCTCGCAGTGACATAGCACAAAAAAAACAGGACACGACATAAAATTTATTTCATTTCTTTTTTATGCCAAAGCATAAGCATTCAAACACACGCACAACAATATGCAATGACAGGCCAAAACAACATCAACAACAATAATGCAAGCAAAAAACACGAGGACAGCACAGGCTAAATTATTTTATTAAGAGCCATAACAACAACAAATAAGTCGCCGGATCTTACTCTTTCTAGTGTGCAGGTTCCTGCAGACACTGTTTCTGTACATGCATGTTTATGCGTGTGAATGCGAGTTTTGTTGCATATTTGTTAGCGTTTTTATATGATTGAGTAAATGTGTGTGGGCTAGAGTCTGTTTATATGTTAATTTTATTTTTTTTTTTTTTTTTTGTTATTGACATTAAGCTGTTATGTGTCACGCAAAAATCTACCGCGTACACCCACTATCATGAGCTGCTTAACGAGCATAAGCTCACACGTTGGGGAATCCAGAACGAGCATGAGTACGAGTATGTTCTTATTTTTTATTTTTATATGCAATTCAGTGGTTTTACCGTGTATAGGACTTAATTGCAAATAAAATATTTCTGTATTATTTGCTAGTTTTTTACAATTATTCGAATTAAAGTATTTTTATTCGTATGTGTGACACAGAAAAAAAAAACTTTATGTGTGTGTGCATGTGTATCACATAATTCTATATATTCCATGTTTATGATGCCATGAAACAGCAAAATTGAATGCAGTTTAAGGAAAAATAAAATAGTTCTGATCAGCATACTACTACGCTCAAAGATATTCATAGGAGCTTTACTAGTAATTCAAAAGGTAGTCAATGAACATTTTTGGCAATGATTTGGCTTAAATAAAAAAAAAAATTCTTATAAGTTTAATTCTTTATCTTTTGGACTAGTTTACTGACCCATGTAGCGAGATACTGATCAAAAAGTGTGTTGCAGAAGTAAGCTCAAAACAAACCTTTGTTGTATCTTTGTATGTTATCAGCTATTGAATATTTCCATCAGAATTATTTTCAATGTAAGATAAGGAATCATGGTTATGAATAAGCGTGTTGAATTTGTCACAGCTTTTTTTAGCTTATAAGCTAAAATATATACCATGTTTTATAAGTATAAGGCGCTTAGCACGTATGTATATAACGCCTTATCTTTACAACTACTGAGAAGATTTCAATAATATTTTTTAATAGTGTAAAGCTACGTTTTTATCGTAGCATTTGAAAAAACTTTATATCTACTCTTAAAATTGAATAAAATTTAAGTTTATATAGGGTCTTATAAAATCAAATACAAAAGTTATAAATGCAAGCTATATATATATCAGAGGTTTTTGATAGTATTAAACTAAAATTTTGAAATTTAGTTTATATGCTTATTGTTGAAAACTTTCCTAAAAATTAGGCTACATCCACTTTTAAAAAATCATTATAAGAAACTGAGTATACCTATACTTATAATCAAAACCAATCAATTTTCAAAAAGTGGACGAGACTGGGGAAGTGTGATGTTCACTTTAACCCATTAAGCCCGGCTCTCAAACCCGTGGGCGCAGGAGGCTAAAACTTTTCGCGTGGAGTACTTAAGTCATTCATAGTGCGCAAACACTTACTGCCACGCCCACAGTGAGCTCTCTTGTTAGACCATCGACGGTTTCGGACCCTTTATTAGAAAAAACACAGGTGTGTCGTTGGACACACGAGAGAAGCGAAGTTTTTTTGCAGTTTCATAGATTTAATAATTTAGTGTTTTTTTTTTTTTAATAAAATAGCTATTAAATTAAAAAATTTAAAATAACATAAAGTAAATTAAAAAACAACACGTTAATATTCACACCAGCAAATTTTATTGAAGCGAAGCCTTTTACTCCTCGTTCTGTGATTTGCTTAGAGTGAAATCTGAAAAATTTTCGACAGATTTTTTCTCAGAATTTTATAAGGTTTCTTTGTTTCTGTGTTTTTTACAACAAGACAATTTAATATATCAAATATAAAAAACTTTCCCCGCCTGCCGTGGTGATTTAAACCCATCAACCTATGACTGCAGTTCTGTACTCTATCCATTGAGCCAATCACCTTCTTGACGCAGAGGCATTAATTTAGTATTAAGTGCAATTGAAGTTATGTTGCAGCACATTTATTAACATATTAATGCATTTGTGTGGTTTGGGTAGCTGCTAAACCACTTGCTACTAGAATCATCAGTATTGCCACTTTTCCACAATTGTGGTAAATCAAGCACTTTTTTGGTTTCTACCACTATTTGAATTTTTTTTTAAATCTATCACTTTTTAATATATTTATATAAAAACGGCTGCATTATAATTAAAACTTAAGAAATTTTATAACTATAATATTTTATTTATTATTGCATATAATATTTCATTTTAGTGCTTTTTTAAGAACATTATACGAGAATTATTTGCAATAAAACAAATTCAGCGTGAACAAATTAGCTTTATGGTATACTTCTCTTAAGATTTGTTTTGCTATTGGAAATCAGTCGAATTTTTCCTTTAGAAGAAAAATATATTCCGTTTTTAAAAATTCACCACTCATTTTAGACTAAACCTACCACTACCTAAAATTTCCAAGTGACAACACTGGTCATCACCCTCAATTTGGTAACGCCATCTGTTAACAAGTGTTGACATAGCTGCAGTTATATATTTAATATTAAATCAACATCAATCTTAACAGAGCTGTTTGGTTCGGTGGAAAGAGTGTAGGTTTATTAATCAGTGGGTCATGGGATCGATCCTCACGGTGGGCGAAGTAATATTTTATTTTATTTTTTATGTGAATGCGCTTGTGCTGTTGTTGGTACATGCTTTTATTTGAACAATGACTGTAACATGTAATAAAATAAAAATGAAATGTAATAAAATTTACTGGTGTGGATATTAACGCGTATTATTTTAATTTATTTAATGTTGCTTTAAATTTCTGAATTTAAGTTATTTAAAAAAAAACCATTAAACTATCAAACCTACACACAGAAAAATACCTACGGCGTTTTGCATAAAATGACTTGGGTAATTATTTTTGTATGAAGCCTAAGAAATTTGTGCAAATTTCGTAAGTTTTTTATCAACTTGGTCATGCCAACATTGTATAAAACGCCAAAGATACTTGGGCAAAAGCAAATTGGGGTTCTTACAATCTTTTCTCTCATTGCTACTTTTTCTGTCATAGCGGTCATTATTTTCTTTCCTTTTCTTATCATTTGTACGAACGTGCATGTATTTCGTAGCAATTTATTCGTTACACTGACGAAACTAGTAGAACATAAAACTGCTAAGTGTACCACAGCGGAAACCACGGAAGACTACTGATGAGTTAGGAAATCTTCACTAGTATAAATATAACTTACCTAAAGTTATGATACCCAAGTTCCTTTTTTAATATTGCATTAAGTCTACAGCAACCCATTTTAGGAGAAGGCCTTCAACAGAACACACAAGTTCTAGCATAAATTGCCTAATGGCAAAATAATGCGATTGCCTGAACTCCATTTGTTGTATTAAAAAAATACTTAGATAACCTATTCTGGCCGAAGGTCTTAGGCAAATTATACCCGCAAATTTTATAATTTTAAATGTTTCCTCTGTGTGTATGAAACTGTGAAAAAGCTTCGCTTCTCTCGTGTGTCCAACGACGCACCTGTGTTTTTCCATATCATTATTATTTTATTTTTTTTATTACGTGCTACATTCATTGTTATTTCAAGTCACGTGTGTGCATTTGTTAATTTTTTCCAATGCTGATGACATCTTGTAGGTAACAAGTAGAAGCAACATTTTTTTTTTATTTGAATTATATGCTGGATATGTAGAAAAGCCAGTAAGCAATCCTTTTAATGTATAGATTTTTCCAATCTGCTGCAACATAGCTTCAGTTGTAATTTTTTAAAGCACCGATGCTAGGGATATCTTGTAGCAAGAATTAGCAAATAGAACATTGTATGTGGAATCTTTTTATATGTAGAATAGCCAATACACAATCCTGTATCTATTAAGAGATTATTGTGATCTATAGCAACATAGCTGTAGTAATACATACTTAATATTGGATCAGCAACTGTATTTAACATAGGCTTTTAAATCACTGGATAGTGTTTTGAACTTCTAATCACAATGTTGCGGGTTCAATTCCACGCGGAGGATCGAAGAAATATTTTTAGTATATTGAAATTAAAATTTTTTGTTATAGTATACATAAAGCACAAAGAAAATCAATTTTTAAGAAAAACGCTGTAAAAATTAAAAAGTGTCGTTTTGAGATCTCACAAAACGCGGCGTAAAAAGCTTCGCTTCAAAAAATTAAAAAAGTTAAGTAATTTGGTGGCATAGACGTTGGTGTCGAATCAAAACTCAGGACTTTTAACGATTTTCTAATAGTTTTATTGAAAAAAGTTTGCACTTAAGACTCAAAATATAAGAAACAGTTAAAAACTAAGCATTCAAATACAAACACGTTATTTCTTTTTTTAAATACTCAAAACCACCAAATCGAAGACAACACTCCGGACATATTAATATATACTTACCATAATCAATTGAATCAATTTAAAAAACATTTTAAAATGCCACTTTAACTAAAACTTGAATCGATAAGGCTGATCGACTTCATTGCGGCGCAAAACATGCTAGTTAGTAGATTTAAACACATCGACATCCACAAGGCCACCTGGCTGTCCCCGGATCAAAAGACCCGAAACCAAATTGATCATCATGATCCAGCGTTCTAGATGTGATCCGATCCGACGTCAACATTGACTCCGACCACTATCTTGTTGCAGCCAAGATCTGCATGCGATTATGCAATGCGAAGAACATACGCACAGGAATGCAACGAAAGCCAGATATCGCGGACGGCCGAGGCCTACTCCATGCAACTCTCGGTTAAGCTCAACCAACTAACCTCTGAACCCGACGACGCCGATGGACTTTGGTTGAAGAAGTCATTGGTTTCTACCGCCCACAACTTCGGAACCAATGGTACGATAAGGAGTGTCTCAAAGCGACTGCAATAAAAAACGCCGCTTATAGAAAGCCGCGAAAAAAGAAGGAAGAGAGGCGCGTTTTCAGACACAAAGAAAATGAGAGCAGGAAAAGCGTGAGCGTGAGGAACTCGAGGTTTAGCAGGGCAAGAAGGATGCACGAAAATTCTATCAACAGGAGCATCTACTTGTAGAGCATCCACTTGTAGAGATGAAAATGGTGATATGGTTACAGATACGCAGTGTGCGCTGCGATTGTGGAGACAGCATTCCTCCAATCTACTTACTGGCTATAATTCCACCAATGCCGCCCATGGAGAGCGCTGTTCAGCCCCACCAATCAATGATGACGGAGTGGAAGTACCACCACCTAGCCATGAAGAGGTTCGAGTTGCTATCCAAAGACTCAAAAACAATAAAGCAGCTGGTGCTGACTCCATGTCAGCCGAATTGTTTAAAACTGGCTGCGATAAATTGATAAAGCGCATGTATCAGCTCATCAGCAGAATATGTCTAGTGGAAATCATGCCCAACGATTGGAATCTCAGCGTACTTTTCACTATACTTAAGAAAGCAGACCCAACAATCTGCGTCAACTATCGAGGTATCAGTCTTATTTCCATCGCATATAAGGTTCGCTCAATCGTACTGTGTGAAAGATTAAAGCCGATTACAAAAACAAAGATTGGACCTTATCAGTGTGGCTTTCGACCTGGAAATTCACCACAGACTAGATTTTCACGCTACGGCAAATCCTGGAAAAAACCCACATCTCTGTGTCGATTATAAAGCTGCGTTCGATGGCCCGAGAAGGGATAGCCTATATGCAACAATGTCTGAGTCCAGTGAGTTGAGCAACACATGCAGCTCCGTCAAGCTAAGAATGACCTCTCCGAAACTTTCAGTACCGAAAGAGGTTTCAGACAAGGCGATCCACAGTCTTGCGATATCTTCAACATCATCATGGAGGGGATCGTACGAAAGGCCGGTGTGCATCGTAATGGCACAATTTTCTACAAAGGTATCCAGGCCCTTGCATACGCTGATGATATTGACATTGTTGGAAAAACCAAGAGAGATGTCACCACTGCTTTCAGTGCTATCGAAAAGAAATAAGCCAAAGTGGGTTTTGACTATAAATGAGGGTTAAGCAAAGTATATGCTGTCTACAAACAGGGGAGCGCAGCGTTTAGACTTCCACGTTTCATCCGGCAGCTATAACTTTGAAGTAGCCAAGGAGTTTGTATACCTTGGCACCGCCATTAACAACAACAACGATGTCAGCCTGGAGATAAGGCAAAGAACAACAATTGCTTATAGGTGCTACTACGGACTCGGTAAGCAACTAAGTTCCATAGCCCTCTCTCGATCGACAAAACTAACACTCTGCAAGACGCTCGTTCTACCTCTACTGTTTATGGCGCTGAGGCATGGGTAGTTTTGCAAACTGACGCAGCCGCTCTGGGGGTGTTCGAGAGAAAAGTTCTTAGCAAAATCTTCGGTCCTGTTCGAGTCGGAGATGACCATCGCATCCGAATGAACCACGAGCTCTATGAGCTCTAGGAAGACATTGACGTAGTTCGGCGTTAAACTGTACAGCGACTACGCTGGCTGGGTCATGTCCATCGTATGGACGACGAAGCTCCAGCGAAAAAGGTACTCGAGGCGAGGGTCGTTGGTCAACGACGACGAGGGAGACCATGCCTCCAATGGATGGATGGATGGACCACGCCGAGGAAGCCCCAACCACCCTTGGTGAATCCGATTGGAGAAGGCTCTAACTAAAATAAAGATAAAAGCAAAGTAAAACATAACACTCCTGACACAAAGTGGTGACAACATAAGTTCTGCAACAAAAAATTACTCTTATGTAAGCTTTTAATACTAAAAATATCAAAAACTTCGTCGAGCTTATACTGGCATTGCAAATCAATCCACATCCGTTTTTATTCATTCCATTCGTTTTCTTTTTTTATTACTTACTTATTTTTATTTATTTTACTGCAGTTAAGAGTGGGGACAAATGCTTTTCTATGAAATAGGTAAGACAGTGGAGAAAATAATGCCTCATTTCTTATATATTGTTGTTACTTTACAACAGTATTTCTTTTGTATTTATTTCACTTTATTATTTATTTTTGTGCCTCTTTTTAGAGAAAGAACTGCAAAAAGCGGAAATGAAAAATAAACGGTTTATTTTAAGAGCCATATAATGTTTATGTATATAATTCAGCCATATAATTCTTCTGTGTGTGTGTGTGTATGTGACTGCACTCATCCTAAAAGGCTAGACCGACTTTGATCACATTATTTGTGTGTATGTAAGAAGGTACCTGAATGGTTTAGATTCATAATTGAGCCCGGTAAATAGTGCTGCGATCGAGTTGCAGGAAATTTTTTTTTTCAAAAGCGGTCATTCGATTTGATTTCGGGTACGGTGAGTGTTTATTATTTACCTTTCTATTCTATTTTGATCACCAGAGAGCGTTGTAGTACAAAAACCGCCAAAAAATTACCAACTTGCCAATTGACAAAAAAATTAAAGCCTTTTTTTAAGCTTTAGCAATAATTGTACAATTTACACACCTTGAATGCTACACCAGACCCGGATGGCGCTGTGTATTCAGCCAGAAATTCTACAAATCTGTATACTTAAAATGTTATATATTTTCAGCCTTATCAATGATTTAAGCAAACACTTAATAAGAGTATCTCCTAGTTATATAAAAACAATGAAAAAATATGCAAATTTATGCATTAAAAATTTTATTGAAGTCTTAAAAATCTACACAACTTTATGAACCATTTTATTAGCTACTCCAGTACACGCCCTTAAAATGTAAGTGTGCCTCACAAAATATTTTAACACCCGTCGTTGTGTCGTAAATTGTGGCCCAAAAGTCGTCCGAAACTAAGAAACATCCGCCCACAAAATATGAGCCAAACATAAAGTTTGGCCTTTGTTTCAATTTTATTCCTACATAAAGCAGAGCAGCAATAAATTGAAATTGCCAAACTTGAATGCAGACAATGTTTCATTAACAAACTTAAATCTACTTCCGCTGCGACTTACAATGAAAAGGAACTATTTATTAAAATGCTTGAATGGCAGCCTCTATGAAGGCCCATAGAATGAGAGTGGAAGTGAGGAAGCATTAAATGTTGGTACCGAAAATACCTTTATAGAAATTAACAATGCCAGGAGCGGCAGCAACAGCAGCAATAGAAAAGATTGGAATATCATACAAATGTCAAGGGGCAACACCAAAATAAATTGGGTCAAAATTGAGCTGATATGCGGGTGAAAATTGTGAAAATGTGTGCTTGCGTTGACAGCGATGGGGCTGGGAAAGGATGGTGCATAAATGTGGCAAGGATATTGAATTAACTGTGGCAAGAGCAGAACACTCATCGTGTCCTTTGGGCATGTCTTTGTGCTCTAAGGACGACATAAATGAAAAAGCGTTTAGAATTCGTTAAAACCTTTTATACTACAGAGAAGGTCATCATCATAAACAATATGAAAATTAAAGCTCTGCGGTATATATAGTGTTTTTTTTTTTTGTGCTTTCGAAAGTAGAACAATATTGACATTGTACTAAACTATTAATTTTTTTTAGGCTCAGTTGGTCGAAATTTTGTATAAAGCTTTATATAGTAAAAAAAAAACCAAACAATACAATACAACAATACAAACAAAACAATATATTATTTATTGTGATATTAAAGTAGATTTTCTATTAAGATTACGCTACTTTGACTGAGTTTTCATTCGATTTTGCCAAGTAATAACTTTGAGCGCATATTTAAATCAAAACTTATGTACTAAAAAAATTAACTTAATTTTTGTTTAATTTGAAGAGACTTTACCGTTTTCATAAAGCCTCTTTATATGGGTGATAGACATGATATTCATGCTTAGCAAAATTTCATATTCTGAGCTCATATTACAAATAAGACTTCATCAGGCTAAATTGCAAGTCAGTAAATTAATTTTTGTGGAATTTTTTAAAATATTTTACCGCATAGCTAAAGTCACTTTGTGTGGGAGTTAGGTGCGCTTTTAATCCGATTTTGCCACATTTCATAGTCAGTATTTGTGTAAGAAATTAAAGCTCAACTCATTTTATTAATTTTTGAGGATTTTTAAGAGATTTTATGGTTTAAATAAAATCACTTCGTATGCGCGGGCTAGAATCCTGAACTAAATTTTAATAAAAGCGAAATATAAATAATATTTTTTATTCAAAAAAGTTTAAATTTACTACTACTCTATTGATTACAATATTTTTAAATAAATTGTATATTAAATTTAAATACAGTTCAAGTTACAACGATATTTTATACCATTCGGAATAAAATTTATACTATGTTGAATACTATAAAAAAAACGAGATGGCCATTTTAGCCCTTGAAAGAACTTTGACCGAGCTTCTTAATAATCAATTGTGTTGTGTGTGTTTTGAAATGTTTGCACACAAATGATCGAGAACTGAACCTACCAGCTTTATGCCGACTCCAAACGGCTTATGTTATCAAGAAGCTTTTCATGGCAGTTTTTACTCTCTGAGGTTTGCCATGGTCTACAGAGAGATGACGGCCGAACAGAAAAATTAATTCAGTTGAAAAAACATTGTGTTTCAGATGGGGGATTCGAACCTGGGTTCTCTTGCGTATGAGCCACACATACTACCCACTACGACACGATCGCTACTGAATATTATATTTGAATTAATATCTTCCGTCTTAATCTTCAGATTGTTAAGACTCAAACATCTTATAATTGAGAGTTACATTTTCGATAAACAAAGCTTTATAATGCAAGTTTTATAGATAAGTTTTTATTTGATTACGACGCACAAGCAAATGTCGAATTCAAAACTTGTAATGAACAATTTCGTGTGAAGTTTGGTTGTCAATGCTACTTCTCAGTGCTTGTTAGAAAATGTAAATGCTTGTCGAACCGCAGTCAAGCAGCTTGTCTAGCAGCACTTTCAAAATGCCTGCCGGAAGATTTGCAACTAAAAACTGAAACTTCCGTTTTTGTTAAGCAGTGGAAGAATAAAGAATTCATTTTCTAATTTGTTGCGAGACTTATGATATTCAATTCAAGTAAGTTATTGAAAATTTGTTAATTAACCGACTTCAAAAAGGAGGAGGTTCTGAAGTTCGTCGGGTTCTCTGTTTTTTTTTTTTTTTTTTTTTAAATGTATGTACATCGATAGCTCCTAAGCCATATGCCTGATTTTTGGTGAACAGATAGATATCATAAGCATGGAGCTGCCCATAAAAAATGGGAGTTATTCAAAAACTGGGCGTGGCAATACTAGATCTCGCAATACTAGATACTACTGTATCTCGAATACTATTTACACTAGGGTACTGCAAGATAGTGTTAAAGGCACAATTATTAAAAATTGCAAGCAAGAAAATGGGCGTTATTCGACAAATGGGCGTGGCAATATTAGAAAAACAGTGTATCTTGGAAAATTTTGAGACTAGAGTACTGCAATTTAGTATAGGGGTAGGCATTATTATTACAAATTATGGTCAATAAAGTGGGCGTTATTCGACAAATGGGCGTGGCAATTTTATAAAACCACATTATCTCGAATAATATGGACACTAGGGTACTGAAATTTAGTGTAGTGGTAGGCACAATTATTACAAATTGCCGTCAAGAAAATGAGCGTTAATGACAAATGGGCGTGGCAATATTAGAAAAAGAGTATATCTCGAATAATATTGATACTATGGTACAGCAATTTGGTACAGAGTTAGGCATCATTAGTAAAAATTACGATCAAGAAAGTGGGGGCATTCGACTACTGGGCGTGGCAATATAAGAAAAACAGTGTATCTCGAATAATATTGACACTAGGGCACTGAAATTTATTGTAGTACAGGGGTAGGCAGATTTATTGAAAATTACGGTCAAAAAAGTAGGCGTTATTCGGTAAATGGGCGTGGCAATACTAGATAAACACTATCTCAGTTAATATTGACGCTGAGGTGCTGAAATGAAGTACAAGGGTAGGCACAATTATTGGAAATAACGCTCAGGAAAGTGGGAGCTTATTTAACAAAGGGGCGTGGAAATATTAGAAAAACACTATATCTCGAATTGTTATACACTTTTTTCGAAAATTTATCATATTCTCTAAAAAGGAAGAAATAAAAACATATTTGATAATTTATTTAAGCATATTATTGTATATGAAATCTAATTATTTCAATTTTTTTCTTATATGTTTTATTATCATGAATACATTAATTAATTTCTTGATAAATACAAATACTTTGAAGTTGGCGCTTCTGATTAAAAGTCTGATTATACTAGCGCCGACCTTAAAAGCTTTTGTATTCATGAAGAAATTAATGTATTTATGATAATAAAACAAATAAGAACAAAATTCAAATAATAACATTTCATATACAATACGTTTAAATAAATTATGAAATGTGACCAAGAAGTTAAAAGTAAAAGTATTTTCAAAATTCTTTTTTACTTTGTAGTGATTTTGTAGTCGGTTGTTTTTTTTTAAAAAGTTTTTTTTCACAGTAAATTTCAATAAACGCTCAATTGTCTATGTGACAAAGTATTGATTTTTTTTTTTTTTTTTTTTGTTATCAGTTCGTGAACTTATGTACTGAAAGAATTGCGTACTTCAATTTTTGTAGTTTGAATTTTGTAATTTTTGAATGAAATATCATAAAATTTAATATAATATAAATATAAAAGTAGGAAATTTTGTGTTGAGCTCATGGCAGCAAAATTTAATGGAATGATATTAATTAAAGAAAAAATAAAAGAAATTTGCAACCATGTAAACCAAACATCCAACCAAAATAAACTACTTACAGCAACATTTATCTCGAGAGACTGTCCTATACATACTAAAGAAAAAAACCTTTCAATATCATAAGCACAATATTCTATCTATCTCCTAATTTATTTCCACATTAGATTTATTAAATTCATTTTAAGTAAGTTACAAAAATTTCATCCCTGCACTTGTTTCCAACCTATTCTTATTGAACTTGAAGTACTTAGATCAATTAAAGCATCCTAATGCAATCTTATTTTTTCCAACATTTTGCCATTAAATAGGCAAAAATAATGCTTGCAGCATCGACAAACTTTTGGTCAATTGTTAGAAGTTGATGCTCTTTCAAGCATGGTAAGAAAAATCAAGTGAAATAAAAAATAATATAAAAAAAAAAAGTAGCAACGTTTAACTTCATCTTGTGTTCTGACATCTTTTGTTAGCAGCAGACAGCATCAGTTGGCATAATGGTGGAGCAGAGCAACTCATGGCTTTGCACAAACGTCGATAGACACCAAGCACACACAGACACACATCCTAAAACCTACGATGAGCACACGCTAAAACAACATATAAAACAAAAATAAAAAATAAAAAAATTACAAATTGAAAAGCTCACAAAATGCTGTACTGCATAACTAGAAAAATTCTGTTTCAATAAAGCAAATGAAGCCAAGTGTGCTGCATGTGCTTTGATTTGGTCTGTTCTTTTTTTTTCATATTTGTGCTGCTTTTTTTCAAACAGAGTCACTACATAATTTAAATGAACGGAAATTGACTTTTTTATGATTTTGAATTCCAAAAAAATTCAAACAAATTGGAATATTCAGGGATGTATTTTTAGTTGTAGCTTTGAAACAGCTTCAATCAATTTAGAAAGATTAATGCGAGAATTTAACTCTAATGTGAACAACCCTAGGCGCACACAGGTCTATAATTAGGGTTCGTGTATTTGATAACTAATAGTTAGTAGTGCTAATAAAAAACAATATCTATTAAATTTGGTTTTTGAGATTTTTGAAGTGAAAACTTCTTTAGGCGTGTTGAGAACTTTTTGGTAAAAGTTATTAATTTGCTTCAGCACTGTTAACGTCAGCATTCCTAACGGCGACAATGTTAACATCAGCAATGTTAGATACATAGTTACCACTCTCTATGTCATCACTGTTAAGGCTTGCACTATTAATGTTTGGATTGCTGATTACTCTACTAGGCAAGCAGAAAACATGGCAATATGTATGCGTTTTTTGTAAGGGGTAGAGGATAGATGTGTTGAGAGGAAATGTTAAAGGGCAAAACAATAATAAGGTCAGCTCATATATTTACCCCTCTAGGGGTTGATTCGGAAGATATACGAACTTTAATCGACAGTTTTTGTATTTCTTTAGGGTCAGTCCATATATTTACCTCGTCAAGAGTTAAATTTGGGAAAACAATAATTAACAGTTCTTGTGTTTTTTGTATGGACACTCCGAGAAGGGTGTCAGATAAGCGTTAGGTGTGTTAAGAAGTAAGGTTGAAAGGCAAGAAAGAATAGGACATAAAACACAATACACCACTTTTTTTTTTTATTATTTATATGCGTATAGGGAAGCATTTTTCAAAAGCCATTATGAATCACTCGAATGTGCTCCTAGATAGTCACCTGGAGCCACTCCTATTTGTTATATTTATCAATGATTTTTCGCAATTTTCTGCATCATGTGAATGCTTAATGTAAATATGTCAATTGAGTTTCCTCTCTTCAAAAAAAAACACCAATTTTTTTCGATTATTCAATCGCATATGGCCGTGGTGGCCGTGGCACATTGGTTGAGGTGCGTGGCTTGTAGGCGATAGAACCCTGGTTCGAATCATATCTTGCACAGAAGTTTTATTTTTAATAGAAATCATTTTCTCTTCGGCCGTCACCTCTCTGAAGACAATGGCAAACCTGAGAGAGTAAAAATTGCCATGTAATGCTTCTTGAGAATATAAGCCGTTCGGAGTGGGCATAAAGCTTGTAGGTCTAGTTCTTAATAATTTTTGTTCCAACATTTCACAACACGCACAAACAACAAAGGTGCGTCAAAGTCTGTTCAAGGGCTGAAATGGTCATTTTCATTTTTCGTTTCAATCACAGGCAAGCATCTAATACGGGTTGAGTCTATGGTAAATCTTATCTTGGACTTTTGCTCGACAGAAAACTTACTTTTTCCAGCCATTACGACCACATTATAACCAAAGCTAACTCTATGGTTGGTTTTTAAGACGTTATTCGAAAGAATACAACCCTAGAATACTAACCTTTAGTATTAATATTATACAAAGTTAATATTCTAGCGTTAAGGATCTATATACTGTTAACACGTTTTTTATGTCGTTAGTAAGATATAACTTAGAATATGGATGTATGATCTATGCTCCATATTATGACATTGATTTTTCGCTCTTTGCTCCAATTTTTGTTTGAAAAATTCAAAAACGTTTCACTCATTTCATCATTTATAAACTTAATTGGGACTTTATACCAACCCATACATTGCGTTGTACTCTTTTTTTGGGTATCAATACTTTAGCCATGAGACATATGTCTTGAGGTAGAATTACGTCTTACAGCGCAGTTTGTATAAGGATGATTTTCACAAAGTACATTATAACGTTTTTGGGAAACACTTTAGGGTATACCTACAGCCTTTAATATTCCTCATACAAAGATCAAATATGTTCCAAAATATTAGTTATATTGTCAATGAAATTAATATCTGACCTTGAATTTTGTCATTTATTTAATTTATTTAAGTCACAAGGTAGCCAAATCAAAGAAGAAAAATTCACATCTTTGTATGAGAAAAAATATGCATTAATGCTTCTGTTCCTGTTGACGTTCTTATGCTTGTTGCTGTAGTTCCTTTAGCCGAAATAATAAACGCAACGTCGGGTTTTTTCTTAAAACGAAGCATTCTACGATAGTTCTTACTAATTGATTGTGTTGTTGTTGTTATTATCAGGGGCGAAACTAGCGGAAGGTTAAGGGGGTAGTCTAATCCCCATATTTTTTTTATTATTATTGTTATTTTATTGTCTTATTCTTATTTATTGCTGAAATTGGTTTAAGTTATTGATACCTGTTTACAATACTTATGAACGCAACAAAGTCAGGCTCACAATTTTTCGGCATTTTCACCATCAGCCATATCAAAAACCAACTTTAGATGGCTATTTCACTTTAAGTCACCCGAAACCAACTTCAATAGGATATTTTTCTGTCAGTTATATCCAAGACCAACTTCAATCGGCCAATTTAATGCCAAAACTCAAATACAATGACATTTTTTCTTTTAGTCGTACATTTCTTTTGCCATGATATATTTCAATCGTGCCATTGGTCTATTGTGGCTTTAGTTGTTCATTAATAATTGATGCAAATTGGTGCGTTCTTTTGGCATCGCTAACATATTAACGCTTAGACCCTTTTTACATTGATCAAGACTTGTAGTCAAGTTTTCTTGACGTTCGCTTTTGAACTTGGCGAAAGCTTACACATTCGTCAAGACTTGAATTCAATTTCTTGTCTTCTTCTGCAAGCAAACTGAAGCAAACTGAAGCAAACTGAATTTTAATAAATTTCTATTAGCTCCTTGTTCCAATTAAACGACATTTTTGGCTATAAAAATATATTATTATTACAAATATCTACAAAAACCTCATTAAATAAGTCACACACAAATTTTACTGCAACTGAAGTCTAACAAACTCACATTGATATGCGAAAAATAAAATAAAAAGTACTGTCAACAACGCGAAAATAACAAAAGGAACACGAAAAAATTGCCGGTACAGCTTCAAGTCTTTTTTCCCCTTCCGTCGCTTCCGATGTGCGGCGAATTGCCTACAAACTCTGAAACTTGAATTCAAGTCTTGATCAATGTAAAAGGGGTCTTAACATTTTTCGTCAAAATTTGGCAGCATTGTGAGTTACTTGTCACTTTTCTTACTAAATGGATGCATGCTACACGATGGACATAGACAAAAGTTTTTGCTCAAATTTATACAGCTTATTGTATACAAAAAGGACTTTATAAAAATAATTTTTTTTTTTTTAAATAATTGTCAGGCTTTTATATAGAGGGCGCTGAAAATGACATTAAAAAAAAAAGACATCCAAAACGGTTCGATGTATATCGCATTTCCAATGTATCTAAAACAAAATAGTCAAATGTCATTTTAAAGTAGAGACCACTAATTTTGCATCCCTCGTACGCACGACCCCCGGAGGGTATTTTTAAAATTATGGCGAAAGTTAAAGTAATATTTTTTTATCTATAACAAAAAGCAGAAAAGATTAGGTACTTGAATTAAGAGGAGATGCTTTAAGGACAAAATTACAAACAAAATTCAAAAAAGTTCATTGAAATTGAACCAAAAGATTTGAAATCATCTATCGAACCGTTTTAAAAAAACCAGTTTCGAGGAAATCGTGTTTAAAGCGTTTGTTTTTCGAAATTTTGCATACATTTTTAAAATTATCGGTTGATAAACGTACTATTATTTAATCTGCAATGCCAGATATTGTATTAAAAACATGTATATTATGTATATTCTAGAAAATATGAAGAACATATTAAGCCTTAAGGGTATTGGAAAAAAAAACGAAATGGTCATTTCAGCCCTTGAAAGGAATTTTACCGAGCTTCTTATGATTAATTGTGTTGTGAAATGTTTGAACACAAATGATCGAGAACTGGACCTTCCAGCTTTATGCCGACTCCGAGCGGCTTATGTTCTCAAGAAGCTTTTCATGGCAGTTTTTTACTCTCTGTCAGTGTCTACCATTGTCTGCAGAGAGGTGATGCCGAACAGAAAAACTATTTCAATTGAAAAAATTTTCTGTGTCAGATGGGGGATTCGAACATGGGTTCTCTGACGAATGAGCAACACACTCTACCCACTACGCCACGGCCGCCACATAAGGGTATTCAGTCGGCCAAAATGACTTACTACCGCCACCCCTCTATCAACATGATCTCGGTATGCCCCTGGTTGTTATGCATATCAGTTGTTTTCGTATTTATAGTTTGTTATTGTTTTTGTTAATCTTCAGCAAGATCAATAAACCATTATATTTAGACCTTATTACAATTTTTAAAACTCATTTGAATATGTTGTTTGGCATAAGTTGCCCCTGAAGGAGTCAATTCGGTAGAATCGACAGTTGTGTTTTTTGTATGGGAGCCATCAGATGTAACATATAGGAGGTAGGTGTGTTCAGAAGAAATATTGCAAGGCAAAAAATATAATAGCATCAGCGAATAATTTTGAACACTCAATGGGTCAATTTGAGAGAGCTATGATCTATAATCGACAGTTGTGGTTTTTGTTTGGGGACCACCCGATAGGTGGGAGGTAGAGGTTAGATGTACTCAGAAGATATGTTGAAGGGTAAAATATCATAGTTACAGATAACATTTTTGAGACCTCTAAGGGTCAATGTGGGAGATTTTTTTATTCAATAATATGGATTTATTCAAAAGAAAAATACTCGCAAAGAAAGTGGTCAAGGTGACCATAAAGCGTGATGATGCGCGTTACGACAATTTGGAATACTTTTCAATTTATTTGCAATTTAAATGTGAAAACTCTAGAAAATATATCAAAAAAATTTCAATTATGACCACTGCAATATTGTGTGTCATCAACGCTTTTAAAGGATTTCATAACTATTTAATATGACCGTTTTAATATGGATCAAAATGCCCAGAATTGGAATCAAAACAGAATTGGGTACTATGGTCGTAAGAGTAATGAAAGCAATAAAAAAACAAGACCTCCCACTTTTTATACAAATACAAATGCTTAAATAACGCTTGAAAATTTTATTCAATTTACCAGGCATTTTAATATCTATTTTTCTTCTTCTTAGCACTAGTAAAAGTTTAAGGGTTCGATTTAAAAACAAGAGTTACTTAAAGTATATTAAAAATCTGTTCCATATATATTATTAAAGCCTATAGCATGAATACTGAAAAATTTGTCACAAGAACGATATGAAATTGATATCTAAGAAACAAAAAGGTACAAGTATATGTATTTTATAATATGAACCGGACTAACTCTTTAAATTTCAAATTAAAAACCATTTTTAAATACTCGAAAAAGATTAACCAAATCCTTTTCAAATTTCCCGAAATACTTTAACCGAAAACTTAGCAATTTAATATGTTAACGTCAGTTAGTAATGCATTCAGTCAAACTGGAGCCATTTAAATAAATACTAATAACATCAAGTTGATTGACTTGACAGAAACAACAACAACAACAAAAACAAATACAAATACAAGCTTGCAAAAGGGAAATCACGGAATGCAGCAGCAGGATGTTGCAAATTGATGACCCGGGAGATGTTCTTATAACAACGGCAGCCACCACAACAACAAAAATAACTGACATGCAGCTGTTTATCGCTACTTTTGTTTGTTGTAGCTGTCACCATGGAGATTGTTGTCGTAATAGTAGTAGTTGTTTTTGTTGTTATGACGTATGGCTGTTGCAGCTGCCACATTTATAACAATTGCTATTATTTGCGCTGCTGTGAAAGCTGTTGTTTGATACAATTGCTATTGTTGTTGTTTTGGTTCTTGTTCTCGGCGTTGTTAACTGAAGCTGAAACGTTATGTTTATTGAAACGTTGACATAAGAACGACGCTGTTTCATTTCATTTAAGCGTATGACATGAATGAAATTTAGCAGTTATTGCACTCGACAAAAACAACAACAAGAATAATAAAAAAGAAATGCAACAACATTGCAATACAAACAAATAGCCAGCCACGTAGCTAAGGAGGCGGTGCGCCCCGGCCGGAGCTATTTCGAGGGTACTATCGTATTAATAATAAGTTTAAATAAGTATAAAAGAATACAAATTTTAATACTAAGTAAGTATATACTATGATTCGAACAATTTCTATGGCCAAAATATTGTGCATGCTGTAATGATTCGCCATGCTGTAATGATACCTTTGAAAAGTTGCTTCAATTACGAGTCCATTAGTATACAAAAAATAAAAATCGTGAATTCAGATCTTATAATTTTTTAATTAAAACTCAAACCATGAAGAGAGATACTCACAGGGGGATTTTAGGTGTTAAAATCACCCAAATGAACGAATAAAAATAAAATAAATTTTATAAGATAAAACGATTATAAATCATAAGCATTATTTTTATAAGTTGTAATTTTTAAGCAATTTTTTTATTTTGTTGTGTATTGTTTTGATGCTCATCCTTAACATAAAGTTGCACAAAGTACTTAGCTAACTACTACTACTACATCAACAATCACTAAATCTAGTGCAAAAGCACTGACTTGCAACACTGTTACCCAGATCGACGCTGCATTAAAAGAGGATAAAACAAACAAAATTCACAATTTGACAATTACAACAAACAACGTGCTGTATGCGTATACATGTTCTATCACGCTGTTGTTTCTTGTAAAATAAAGAACCGTTTTGCAGCAGTGCCTCTGTGATATGCAGCTATAACTCAACCACTTTAATTTATTAGCTCGGTGAAGATGGGTGGTAATTAAATTAAAAGGTACTTTTAAAGTAATGTTTCAAAGCGAATAAGTGATTATTTTGGAGTTTATTCTAAAGAAGTAAAAGTTAACCTAAAATTATCAAAGAGTACATAGGTCCCAAAATGAATGGTAAGCATTTTGCATATATTTATATGACCCCACGTGCAAGAAAATTCACTTTTTCTCTCCATTTGTTATGCTCATAAGAACGTGTGGTAACATATGTATAACATTCATACAGTGGCCAACAAAAGAATTTAAATTTTTTTAAAGTTAATATGTACATAATTTAATTAGAAATAATAATTTCGTAGCAAAAACAACAAAAGTTTCGATCATTACCAAGACAACAAGATATTGAAGATATCGACAGTTGGAAGCTTTAAGGTTCATCAGGTTGTCCTCTACTTGGTCCTTCCAACGGAGATGCGTTCGTCCTCTTTGACCGCCGCTGGGTACCGAATCGAATATTTTCTTTGCTCAAGTGTCGCCTTTACATTAGAAAATGACTTTAGGCTTAAGTTTTTTTTTACGTTATCTTCTAATCAATCATGCCCATATAATGAGATCCCAAAATGAAAGTTCAGCTATCATACGAAAATGTAATAAATACATAAAGGAGCCTTTAACATAATTGTGAAATGAGTCAAATTTAATCAAGTCAGAGTAAAAACTTTTATAAACGATTAATTCAGATCTTAATCTGCCCCCCTTGAATCGAGCCACGGAACTGCCGAAGCAAATTTCTCGAAAATAACAGTACGTTCAAAAAGTCCATAGAATGACACATAGATGGCGTTACTAGATTTTCTTCCATATGATTTTTATTTAGTACCAACCTTCAAACGATACGTATAAAAATTTGACAACAATCTGACGATTCGTGAGTTAGCATTTTGTGAACAACTATTGTTATTGAAAAAAAAAACAAAATGGAAAAAAGTGAATTTCGAGTTTTGATAAAGCATTGCTTTTTGATGAAAAAAAAAAATACAGTGGAAACCAAACAATGGCTTGATAAACATTATTCAGACTCTGCTCCATCGAGACAAATGGAAGAAAAGTGGATTGCTGAATTTAAACATGGTCGTACCAGCACAAATGATGCAGAGCGCAGTGGACGCCCAAATCAGACGGTTTTCCACAAAACATCAAAAAAATCTACAAATTGGTTATGAACGATCGCAAATTCAAGGTGCACGAGCTAGCTGACATTGTAAAGATATCAGATGGTAGTGTTTTTACCATTTTACACGAACATTTGGGTATGCGAATGCTCTGTGCAAAGTGGGTGCCGCGTAAGCTCACAGTCGACCAAAAACAACAGCGAATTGATGCTTCAGAGGAATGTTTGGCACTATTAAACCGCAATAAAATCAAATTCTCTCGTCGATATGTGACAATGGATGAAACATGGCTTCACTATTACACACCAGAATCCAATAGACAGTTAGCTGAGTGGACAGCAGTCGACAAACCAAATCCAAAGCGAGCAAAGACGCAACAGTCGGCTTGTAAGTTGATGGCGTCTATGTTTAGGGATGCGAAAGGAATAATATTCAACGACTATCTCCAAAAAGAACCCAACATCAACAGCGACTATTACTGTGAACTATTGGATCGATTGAAGGCTGAAATCGCCAAGAAACGGCCACATTTGCAAAATAAAAAAGTTTGGTTTTACCAAGACAATGCACCGTGTCACAAATCTATGAAAACGATGGCAAAATTGAATGAATTGGACTTCGAATTTCTTACCCACCCACCGTATTCTCCAGATTTAGCCCCCAGCGACTTTTTCCTGTTTTCAAATCTCAAGAAAATGCTTCCTGGAAAGAAATTCAAGTCCAATGATGAAGTAATCGCTGAAACTGAGGCCTTTTTTGGCAAGAAAGAGAAATTGTACAATAAAAGTGGTATCGAATAGTTGGAAAATCGCTATACTCGTTGTATTGCTCTCGAAGGCAACTATGTTGAATAATATAATCGAGTTTTATCAAAATTTTGTTTTTTTTTTTCTTACTTATCCTACGGGCTTATTGTATGGCCTGTTATTTAAGTACTTTTATAAAAAAATAGGAGCAAAACCAAGAAATCCATGATTTAAAAGTTAGCCCCGCCAGTCTGAATGCCTGTGTGTTATGACGATTAAAGTCGTAATTTCGGCTTTTGTTATAAATTTCAATATATATGGTAGTATTTAATATATGAAATCAATTTCAGAAATTAGCGAAATAATTTGCATCAGACAAATCATTCAAGAAAAATTTATCGAATCCCTCAATGCTTGCTATTAAAGAATATTTACAACAATCAGTCAATTTTTACAGACAGGTGCAACTTCGACAGTATCTCTCGCTTTGAGCAAACGTTGGTTTTCGTCACTACGAAGATTCAAAACTTATCTAAGAATTAAAACTGAAGCAGAATCAGCGGTCTAGCTCTGCTAAATGTGCACAGGGATGTTGAAGTAAATATTGAGGACATTTGAAATTCAATCGCCAAAAATGGAAAAAAACATTGTAATCTCAAGATTATTTAAGAGTAAAAAAATGATATTAACTCTATAAATAGAAACATAAAACACCCCTCAAAATTGTTTTATTTAGGTGCGTCCCTGAGCCTGAACATAGGATTCGTGACTTTTGCAAAATTTCTGATGGCCTTAAGCCGCAACTTGTACGATGGAAACAATTTTTTATGTTTCAACTATAAATTTCCAAGTCGAATTCGAAGCGATTTTCTAGCCAATGAAGTAAAGGGCCTCCGGTAGGTTTTTGAAGGGGGAAAAAAGACAATTTTAAAATTTTTTTTTTGTGTAGCTGTATTTTAAGACCAAAAGTTTTTGGTCTTAAATCCAAAAATATCTGTCGATAGGAGAGAAAAATTCAATGCCGCCAAAGATCTTAAACTTCCAAGATATATGGAGATTGGTTCGTCTACAAAATGCCAAAAAAAAATTTTTCGGTTTAGTAAAAAGTTTTTGGGCTTTTAATCGTTGATTTTTGAAAAATATTAATTTTTGATAAAATGGAAGGCGTAAAAAAAATCTTAATTTTTTGTACACAAAATTGTTCTAAATTATAAATAAAAAAATATGTATCCGAGAAACAATCCAACGATTAAACTCCCAAGAACTCATTACTAACCGAAAAAAAAAAATTAGTTTTTTTCTTTTTTTAGATGAACCAGTATCTATATATCTGGCGCACTGCAAAATTTGAGATTTGTCGCGGCATTGAACTTTTCTACTTTATCGACGAATATTTTTGGACCAAAATATCAGTGACAAATTTTGAATATTACACATTGTAATGTGATTATACATATACATGATAAGTTATACTTTAATAATGTGAAAAAATACAGCTTCAAAAAGAAGTGTGTTTTTTTATTAAACTCCCGGAGGCCTTTAAATTTGTAATTTTGTTATTAAAAATCGTAGCCAAAGTCAAATTCGTTCTTTGCGATTCGTACTGCTTAGAAATATGGGCTTGTGTATTTGCTAAGTCAGCATCGGATTTTCGAATTATTTTGTACGCATTTCTATTTTATAAGTATGCATTTAAATATGTTGCGATAAAGTTTTAAGAAATATAGGTGGTTTTTTGTCTGCTTGTAGCTACGCCTCTGCAAATAAACAAAGCTTTTAAATTGAAATTGCATTTGAAAAATAACACAACAATAGCAGCATACAATAACTATAACAACAACCAGAAGCCAAACAACATTCAGTTAAGTGAAATGCAGACAATACGACGACGTTATTGTTGTTGTTGCTGTGGCTAACATTTTATTAGTTTGTTTTTGTGTTTACAGTTATCACAAGACTGAGTACGCTTACTTTGACAACAATTGATATGGTTATAAATTGATAACTTGACTCGAACATGATAAATAAAAAATTGATTAAATTTAAGACATCCTTCTTTTCTAAAAAAAAAAAATTAAGAAAATGGCGACAATGTCATTTTAAAAAGTTCAATTTAATGCTTGACAACATGAACACGCGCCATCAGCTAAAATTTTCTATTTTTTTGAACTACAAATAGTGTGTGTGTTTATCCAAAAAGTTTAAGTGCTGTTTTTTTTTTGTAACTTTTAAAAGTTTTGTCTCTCAGAGCGTGTGTGTGAGTGTGTGCGTTTATGTGTGTGCGGCTTGTCGTTATTCTTTTCGGCGGCTCTACACATCTAAGTGCACAACGACGCGCCATTTTAAGTTTGCTTAGGCTGCACACACATTCAAGCATATTGAGCGTATTTATGGCAGCATTAGCTAGAGTACGTCTCTTGTTCTTATTGTTTGTTTTTTTTTTTTTTTCTTCAAGTTCTTGTCTGATGATCATTATAGTTCTGGTAAAAAGTTCAAGGATATAACTACATTAAACATTTTTACTGTTTTACATATTGTTGTTATGGTCTGCCGATTTGCACTTGAGCGTTTATATCATATTTATGAGCCATGAAGGAACAAGTTGAAGGTTTTAAAAATTTGCAAGGACATTTAGCAAATATTTCTAATCAACATGACGTTGTAAAATGCTCAAGCTATACACATGTTATTTATATTACCCATTTATTATCAACATAATTAGAATAAGCATTTTATACTTACAATAAGTATCTGTTTTCAAGCGATCGATAGTATCTTGCTTCAATTTCGAGTTCTTCTTGCCCATCTTTAAGCCAATTTAGTCTCAATTATGTTGAATGAAATACTTCGTAATAAGTTTCGAACTCAAGTTTAATCAATTAATTTATGCAAATTTTGGTAGATTGCTGCTTAAGTTTGTTGTTTTAAGCTGATTTCCTTGGGTATTTTATATTGTTTAAACTTTGTAATTTGTTGTTGCTGAGATTTCAAGCCAAAGTTTTTGCAACTCAAGAAAGTTTATTGGTTTGTTTTGTTTTAAAATGAGTTGAACCGTTGGTATATTTTTCTCTTTTTAATTGATTATCCATTTAAGCGTATGCCGTGTTAATCACCTGTAAAGATAAATAAATAAATATTTCAGAACTATTTGAATAAAATCAATATTTTTTAAGCTACAGATTGTGTTTAATATAAATGGCATTTGGCACTATAAATGTTAATTTAAGATCCTCGAAATTCCATTTCAAATAAATTTCTATTAAAAAGATATTATTCTAACAATTACTCATAAATAAATGCCAAATTGATGATTAATAAAGAATGTCCTGCAAATTTATAGAAAATTTAACCCTTGTGTAGCCAACCGTATACCCAAGTGCCCACCGATGTACATTTTGTTGAATCATTTCTTGAAATGAAGAAAAAAAAGTCTCTAAAAACTAGTGTCCCACCGAAACTGAAGTTTTGGCCCAAACCGAAACCTAAATTCAAACTTTTTTGTAATATTCGGCTGAAACAAAAACTGAGTTTTAATATAAAAATTAAAATTTTTTTCCAAAAAATTTAAGGTAAGCAGGAAACAAATATTTCAAACATATGTCATATAAAATATATAATTTTGCATGAGAAAATTTGTGAAGCTTACGAAGACGATGCTGTAACTCGGAAAACAGCAAAGTGATTTGCTTGTTTTCGGCCCGATAATTTTTATGAAAAAGATATACCTCGCTCTGGTCGACCAATCAATGAAAATGTCGATGAAATCATGGAAAAAATTGAGTAAGACAGGCACATAAGTAGCGTAAACTTTGATAGGAAACTAGGCATTTATCACCAAACAGCTATCAACCATTTAAAGAAAGCTGGATACACAAAGAAGCTTGAAGTTTGCGTACCACATTAATTAACAGCAAAAAATTTAATTGACCGAATATCCATTTACCTGGTCAAACGGCTGATTATGTTCTCTAGCCTCAACAATTAACGGGATTGAAGCAACCAATTAAATTAAAACAATCAGAATTGAACAAGAGAAACTGTATTGTGTTCCATCATGACAACACCAGACCACAAACATCTTTGATGACCCGGCAGAAACTGAGAGAGGTTGGCTGGGAAATTTTGATGCATCCACCATATAGCCCAGATCTTCCGCCTTCAGATTATTATTGTTTCGATCTCTGCAGAACTCTCTTAATGGTGTAAATTTAAATTTTGTGGAGGCCTCCAAAACGCACTTGGATCAGTTTTTCGCTCAAAAAACCCAGAAGATCTACACAGATGGAATGATGGCTCAAGCCAAAAAATGGAAAAGCTTCTTAATCTAAACGGCAAATATTTGATTTAATAAAGCCGTTTTAAAGTTTTAAAGAAAGGGTGATCCAATAAGAGGTCTCTTTTCCAACTGGGTTGTTTTGACAGCTGTTATGTGTCAAATGGCTTGTCCATATGACGTTTGTGTTCAGTATTCAATACGACTCAGTCGTAAATAGACTTAATTCTGAACAACCTTTATTAATTGTGGAAACTTACTACCAAAATAAGTTATCAGTAAGAGAATTTTATAGAGTTCTTCACCATCATTTTGGTCGTTATAATCGTCCAACTGAACGCACTATTTATAACATGTGATTTGACGCCATTATATTACTTTCTTTGGGGATATGTTAAATCACTTGTTTATGTCGACAAACCCCAAACTATATTGCACTTTCGAAACCAACATAACTCGTGTTATTCAAGGAATACCAGCCGATAGGCTCGAAAGATATTGCCAAAAAGTGGACACACAAAATGGATCATTTATGAGCTAGTCGAGAGCAAAATTTGCACGAAATAATTTTTAAACATTGCGTTGTAAGAACCGAACTATCATTCCAAATAAAGATTTGAATCAATACATTTAGAAAACAAAGTAGAAAGCTCTTATTGGATCACCCTTTATAAGAAAAAAGTTTTTAATTTTTGTCAAATTTGTAACCGAACTTTTTCGAATACACAATATTTAAAAATTAAATTTTTTATGATTACCAATTATTTTTAAAAAATTGTTTATTTCAAAGGTTTCACTTAAAATACTTAAGTAAAATTAGTTATGCTTTGTTATATTTGTAAATTACAAATTACAGGTTTGTACAAACCTTAAATCTTTAAAAAGCATTTTTAGGAGTGTTCATTTATAAAGTAAATTATTGCTACTTTTCTAAATATGATGCAATCACAGGCAGCTTAAACGCTAATTGATCAAAATATCAATGTCGAGTTATGTCACACGATTGCATTTATTTTTGGAAAGTAATGAAAAACTTATTTTTTATCGAATACTGTTGGTGCTTGATGGAAAACAAAACGTAGTAGTTAAGTATATGTTTTTAAGCTAAGGCACATTTGGTGCCACCAAAATGAAAAAAAGCGTTAAAAAATACACCAGGCACCAAGCCACATTTTTCTTGGTTCGAAATTTTCAAAATGCACCAAATCTTGTTTAAAAAGCACCAAGTTGGTAACAGTGCTAAAAGTCTGAAATTATTTTAAGAATTTTATATCTTGAGATTGGAGATATTGAATATTTTTTATTATTCCAAAAGCTGACACGCCAAATACTTCGAACCAACTTTGCATTCCCTATACTTGAGATTTCACTCTTGCGATCTTAATTTCAAAATGTTCAAAATCCGGTGCAAATATCTTCGTGGTTTTTTTATATGTTTCATTTAATTATCTTTTGTCAAAAAACTCAATTAAAATCTAAATAATTTAACTTAAAGTTCTAATAATTATTTCAACTATACTGTCAGCTGACCATTTTTATTATTAATGTTTTTTTTTTTTGAGTCAGTTTCAAAGTATTGAATGCTTCTCAAAAATTTAGGCAAACTTTATTTTTTTTTGTAAAAATATTTTAATTTAAAATTGTCTCTTTTTCATATGGCATAATATTCATTATCACATTTTTCAGTTTTGCAAAAAAAAAAATAATTAATTAACTGATTCTTTAGTATCTGTATTAATAAAACTATTTTGTTGTTTTAAATTATCGATGCTTTGAGCCTTCCTCCTTCCTAGTACTATAGTACAAATTTGTGTGCCATTTGCTATATCAATTATATATCAATTATATATCAATTGTATATTTTTATTTCTTCAAAAACAGTATCCGTAAATTATAAATATTGTGAATATTGATTAACCTGCACACATTGGACACTATAGCAACATTACGACATAAGATTAAAAGCAATAATTTAGGTCAAATAAAATTTACATAAACGCTTGCCACGACAAATTTTTGGCTTGATTTTTAAGAATTTTTTTCTTGTTATTCAAAATGAATGAGAATATCGAATGAAAATATATGTTTGGAAAGTATCGACATGAACACATGAGTCACGATTTTTCAAAATTTTTTTCTCATAATTTAAATGTTGCAATTTTGCTCATTTTGCTGTAGTAACCGGTTTGACTTAAATGGTATATAGTGGCAGGAAGATGCACAAAACATTCCTTCTAAAGTTTTTTATAAAAATCCTTTATATAAAATCCCGACTATATTATTTATATAAGCGCATAAATATGTGCTGACGCATATTTTAAATTACTGCTTTACTACTTCATGCATCCCTCTAAAAAATCATCGGGTAGAAAACAAAATTAATTCTGACCCATAAGTTCTCATTCATGTTTGTCTAAAGTTTTTGTCTAAAGTTTTTTATTAGCCATCTAATTATAAAGAAGCTCCATTTACCACTGTAATCAGGTTTTCGCTTAGGACATAGTTGACTGAAGTTGTTGACCGATATACACATTGAGTATGATCAAAAACTAAAAAATTTCTCTTAGATTTCTCTAAAGCATTTGGCACTGTTGATCATTGTTTTCTTTGAAAAAAATTGTCCTGCTTTTTAGGGTTTTCAAATCTGGGGTATAGTTTAATTGAGAAAAAAGACCCCAATTTTATGAAAAAGGGCTTCAATATTAATGAAAAATTATCCAATTAAAAATGATATGACACCCCAATATTGTTATTACTTTTATTTACCAACATGACCGAATTAATATTTTTAGGAATTTATTAATCAAATCAAAACCTAGGAGTTAGATCCTTAGATAGAAAATATTGTAACTTTGGCAGGCGATACCAACGGCTGATCCTAAAATGACTGAGAATCGAATTTATATAAAATAATACAGATTATTTTATTTTTTTAAATATTTAAATCGTTAATTCAAAAAAAAAGCCCTTAAAATTATGCAAGAGTTGGAAAATTTTCATAATGCTATTGGGAATAATGTCCACCCTCAGCAAATGATTTAAGTGCACATTTAAAAATGTTGATGTGATTTTTGATGCAAGACTTGCATCTAAACGTATGCGATGGAATTATTATCCAAATATGATAAATGGTTTGCATCGGTTTTTTTTTAGATGCAATTGTATTGAAAACTATAAACAGCTTTGCATCGAAAATTTTCAGTTTTGTCAACTGCTTCAAGCTTAACAGAAACAAAACAGGCGGCCAAAATTGAAGCTACTCTTCGTGATTTTTGTTTTATTTTTCTTGTTAGTCGTTTTTTGTGCGTGCCGCGAAACACAGTTGTCGGTCATAAAAGTAACTGAGTACATTGGAGTATACGATACATTATTGCAGCTATGATTTAATTGAAAAAAAAGAAATGATCCAATTTGTATCAGTTATAATAACCTACAATTTAAGAAAAGCTATGAACAACATTTTTGTCAAAAAACTGAAAACGGTTATATATTCAGGACTAATATTGAATTTGTTCAATAAGTATAATACTAATAATAATAAATTATAATAAATGAATTTAAAAAAAAAATTCTTATCGTGTTTTTTTTAATGTTGACTTGCATTATATATTATTCGATTCAAAATACATTTATTTACGATGCTGTGAACAACACAATTTTTGGATACAGTTGACACTAAAAATGATGGATCTTGCATCGATTTGCTCCGATTCAAAATATATTTATTTCCGATGCTGCATACAATACATTTTCAGATACAGTTATTACTTAAAATGATGCCTCTGCATTGATTTACTTCGATTCAAAATGCGCTTCATTCTGATTTTGCATGCATTGAAATTTTTAAATGCAATATGCTCTGAAAATCGATGCTTTTAACTCTTTATATGATTTAGATGCAAATACATAGGAATTGTGATGCAACAGTCTCGATTTCTTATTGAATGCATGGCTTGCTTCGAAAAATGATACAAGCTTGCGTAGGATTCATATATGTACGTAATTAATTGCATCGCATACCACAAAAATTTCTAAGTGTGTGTCCATTCAGCAGAACGACATTAAAGGCTCAGTTTACGAGATATGACTCAATAAGATAAGAAATATCATCAAGATTTCACATATTGTTCACATTTTAATCAACTAAATATGGATTATGACCAGTTATTTATAATTGTGGTGTAAGTATTAATATATTCACGATGGCCGCCACAGATGAATAATAAATATCATTTTCACCTAATTTGCGACTTTATATCTTTTCGTTACAGTGATATTTTTTTACTTATTTTGAATGATAGATATTAGTTAGGTGGCCGTGGCATACGCAGGTTAAGGTGTGTGGCTGATATGCGAAAGAATCCAGGTTTGAATGTCATCCGACACAATGGACAATGCCAAACCTCAGAGAGTAAAATTGTCATGAAAAGCTTCTTCTTGTGAACATAAGTCGTTTGGAGTCTGCATAATTCTAGTAGATTCAGTTCTCGATCATTTGTGTGCAAACATTTAATATCACGCACAACACAATTGAATCGTTTCGTTCAAAAACCAGTCAAGCGAGAAATTGTTGCTTTTTAGTAAATCTAAGAAAACTTCCTAGCAAGCTAAAAATTTGTTTTTGAAAATTGACATATTTTCCAATGAAAGTTATCCATTTGTGTAACTTTTTGATAAGCATACATCTTTTGTTATCTATATGAACATATATTCAAAAATAATCTAAAGTTTCGAGCAGAAACCAGTCAAATGATGTCACCTGACTTCTTCTGCACTAAACAAAGACTCCTCGGCCTTACTTCACCAACGCATGGGGCAGCAGTTCACTTATTTTTTTATTAAAGTATGACTTTACGTTTAAAATGCAGTAATCGCCCTATAACTCAATTTTGTATTTTTTTGTTGCTTGACTGGTTTTTGAAATAAACGATTCAATTGATCATAAGAAGTTCGATGGAAATCTTTTCGAGGGATAAAATGGCCAATTAAATTTTTTTAAATATTATTTAAAGCCTAATATCTAACTATATTAATAAAAATCATTTTCTGTTTGTTTGTTTGTTTGTTTGTATGTTTGTTTGATTGTATGTTTATTTATTTGATTTTCATACAAATCTAAGCGGCTGAACGGATTTCGCTCATACTTAAAACGTGTATTCCTTACGTCTTAGATAAGGTTTTGCATACTTTATTTTAACCACGCCAGATTTAACCGCCCAAAAATCAATAAAAATGCAATATTTCAGACTGTTTCTATTGTTTGAGATTACAATTTTGTAATTTAGTTTGTATGGTTAATTTCGACAAGTGTACTAAAACTTGGCTTCCACGCCCACTTTTACCTCCCAAAAAAATCAATGAAAATCATATTCGATGATAAAATTTTGTAATTAAGTTTGTATGCTCACCGTCAGCAACTGAACTAAAAATTGACGTGGTGGCACTATAATTACGCCTACTTTTAAGAAATCATTAAGACTCCAAAACTTCTGGTCAACCTCTTCGAGCAAGAGATGGTTTACGGGAAAAAATGTTTGTCACACCTTCTTTCACCGTTCACAAATAAAAAAGTATAGTTGCTGGAACGTCCGTGGCGAAGCCGCAGACCACTGGGTCCTGCTAGTAAAGTATAAAAGCAGTTGAAGTCCAAGGCCTCGTATATAAAATTGCATAATAAAATTGCATACAACACAAAAAAACAACTAATAAGATGCTCAAAGTTTTCAAATGTTATATTGTTCTAAAATTCCTGGTTTTTTATGTTTTTTTGGTATAAGTAATAAGTATTCACAGCACAAACTCTGTTACTTCAAATTTACTAGCATTTTTTCACAAAATTATATGAAAACTTCAACTTTGTTTTCATAAAATGTACAAAATTTTTGCACAAATTGCTACAACTTTGCACAACTGCAGGCTGCACTAGAACTTCTTTAACGCAACCTAGTCTCATACGCTTCCGCATCATTTGCAAACAAGCTGCAACAAAGTTTTCATTAAATGTTGCCACGTTGCAAAAGTCTCAGCATGCAATTGAAATTTATTGCTAACATCCTGCTGCTGCAAAACAGCACTAAAATTTTGATGCACCGCTCATTTTGCTGAGCAACGCAAAATAGAAGATGAAGTTTAAGTTGAATTTTGTATTGAAAGCCATTTAAGTATTAGAAGCCGCAGGAGTTGAAGCTAGATGCAAAAAATATTGACAAAGCAAAATGATGATGATTATGATGATGTTAAGCAGACATGTATGCTTGACTGAATGTTTGTGCTTCAATCAGGATATTATTAGGACGATATTGTTAGGACGATGCTACAACTCAACTTAAACAGATTACTACATTTGCTTCAAGGATATGTGCAACTGAGCTACTTAAAATTATTTGCTCATTCATACATTAAAGTGTGCTTTGATTTTGACCTAATATAATTACTTAACTTGCTTGCGCTTTTGAACACTGTATTAAGCAGTCATAAATAACTCATTGCCTCCGGTTGATGATTTACGTGGTATTTATTGGTAATAAATAAGCAAAATATTCTCACAACAGATCTCAGAACATATCTATGTCATTAAATGTTTCCCAATTTTTATTCTCAAAAGGAAGTTAAGAATAACTACAATACAATTTTTAAATTTTGAGCACACCTTTAAATTCAAGCCCCAATCATTTTATTGAATTTATTAAATTTAATGTTTGAAGACATTTCTTTCTACATATAAACTTAACGATTATCAACAAGCTCATAAAAATATGGTTTTTTAATGATATTAAATGAAATATTCTCGTACAACACGAAACAATTCAAAACAGTCGTTTGCACAAATAAAATCCATTAACAAATGCATTTGAATTGCTTGTATAAAATTCACAGCCAACAGTTGAAATAATTTCAAAAACCTACAATACAACATATTCAATCCATTAAATATTTATGCATGAATTCATATAAATTTTATAAAAAACTTTAATTTGAGTTTTTGTTTTAATATATGCATGCAAGTGTGAATTGTATGCGCGACTATTTCCAAACAATATCTGCCAGCTGAAAAAATTTATATATATATATATATTATGCTCACAAATTCATATGCATAAATTTTTTTTTTAACAAAACCATATGCTTACAGAGCCTCAGAAAAGTGTTCGAATTTGTAAATTTTTTTAATTCAACTCATATATTTTTTATCATATATTAAGCATTTGGAATAAAAATAAATTGTATAAAAATTTATATTTTGCAAATTAAATTTAACTTTTCACACTTTCAAACCACTTTTAACACTCCATTAAAAGCTAAAAGCTTTGAAGTGTAAAAATTTAAAAAAAAAATATAATTTAATTTGTAAATAGTTTAATTTGAGGAATACTTTATTTAAAGTTAAATTGATTTTTCTAATCATAGTGGACGTAAAAATAAGAATGTTTTACATATGTTTAAAAATTAGTTTTATAATTGTTTTTGTGGAACGGCATGTGTAAATTGAGGTCGAATACTAAATTCCGAGGCTGTGCGACCTATAATTCCAAAACTGTTTGATATCGAAAATTTTAGGTGTATGTAAGGTGCCTTTTACGATCGGCACCAGACTTCACAGGAACCCTCTCAAGGCTTTGGTATAAAAATTGGCTTAGCGGTTTCGAAGTCTTTACGTGATATACACATATACATACATACGTATATACATAAAGTCGCTTCACGCTCTTTAGGAAAAAAAATTGTTCAGTCCGGTTCTTCAAAATAATCCATGGCGTATGTTATGATGATCCCCAAAATATTTCGACTAAAAATATTGCCTGGTATGGAAGTTAAAAAAAAACAACCCCTCAGAAGTCAGAGTAATGAAAAAAATCTTTTGCATCAAAAAATCTAAAAGTTTTTCCATTGGACCAAAGATTGTTTTCACAGATTTTTCACATTATTTTCGCTAAAATTCAAACGAATTTTTCCTATACTTCTTTAAGTCAAATAAATTGTGAAATGTAAAAAATGTGTAAATATTTTTGTAATTTCATTCAATTTAGTTTTTCACTTTACACTATATTTTATCATCAATTTATAAAATATTTGACTAAAAGTAACATGGCAAAACAAAAAAAAAAAAAATTTAATTTGAAGTTTCGTGAAAGTAATTTAAAAAAGTTAAAAAATTAATGAAAACCTGCATTATCTCTCGTCCGACTGTAAAAATTTAAAATTTATTGGTTCAGATTAGAAGAACTTTTTCATTACTATTATTTACGGCAAAAATTTTTATAAAAAACTCGATTTTTAGAGCATATTTCAAACCATTGCGTGGCATTCTGGTTGAGGTGCGTGGCTTATATGCCATAGAACCCAGGTTCGAATTCCAACTGACACGGAAAGTTTTTCAATTGAACTAATTTTTCTGTTCGGCCGTCACCTCTCTGCAGACAATGACAAACCTCAGAGAGTAAAAACTGCCATGAAAAGCTTCTTGAGAACATAAGCCGTTCGGAGTCTCGATCATTTGTGTTCAAACATTCCACTACACTTACAACACTATTGATCATAAGAAGATCGGTCAAAGTGCTTTCAAGGGCTGAAATTGGCCATTTCGTTTTGTTTTTTTTTTTTTTGTGGGTGGTACAAGTGGGCGTTGAAAATTTTATATATATATATTGACTGCCACTTAGAGCTCCTGCATATCAAGTGTTACTATCAAACGTGTGCAGCTCAGGATTTCGCATGATTTCGAAAAACGTGGGTGTAGATATGATGCGGCCACGGCCATTTTTTAGCAGTTGCCGATAGTTACCATATGAACTAAATTACCAAATCTTAGTCTCCTACGGCAAAAGCCGTCTGATAGAAAGCATTTTTACTGATTTGTGGACGGTAAAAGTGGGCGTGACAACGTTTATATTTACATAGTGACTGCCACTTGGACCCATAGCACCTGCATACCAAGATTGACTATGAAAACGTGTACAACTCAGGAATAAACATGATTTCGGTAAAGTGGGCGTAGATGTAGTGCGGCCATGTCCATTTTTTATACATTGGCCGACAGTAACCATACGAACTAAATTACCAAATCTTAGTCTTCTACGGCAAAAGCCGTCTGATATAAAGCATTTTTACTTATTTGTGGGCGGTAAAAGTGGGCGTGACAACGTTTATATTTACATAGTGACTGCCACAAGATTGACTATGAAAACGTGGACAACTCAGTAATAAGCATGATTTCGGTAAAGTGGGCGAAGATATAGTGCGGCCATGCCCATTTTTTATACATTGGCCGATAGTGACCATATGAACTAAATTATCAAATCTTAGTCTCGTACGGCAAAAGCCGTCTGATAGAAAGCATGTTTACTGATTTGTGGGCGGTAAAAGTGAGCGTGACAACATTTATATTTACATAGTGATTGCCACTTGAACCTATAGAACATGCATACCAAGATTCACTATCAAAACGTGTACATCTCAGGAATAAGCATGATTTCGATAAAGTGGGCGTAGATATTGTGCGGCCATGCCCATTTTTCGTACATTGGCTGACAGTAACCATACGAACTAAATTACCAAATCTTCTACGGTAAAAGCCGCCTGATATAAAGCATTTTTACTAATTTGTGGGCGGTAAAAGTGGGCGTAAGTATAAATACATAGTGACTGCCACTTGCACCTATAGATCCTGCATACCAAGATTTACTATCAAAATGTGTACAACTCAGGAATAAACATGATTCCGATAAAGTGGGCGTATATATAGTGCGGTCACGCCCATTTTTTGTATATTGACCGAGAGTAATCATATAAACTAAATTATCAAATCTTAGCCTTCTACGGCAAAAGCCGTCTGATATAAAGCATTTTTACTTATTTGTGGGCGGTAAAAGTGGGCGTGACAACGTTTATATTTACATAGTGACTGCCACTTGGACCCATAGCACCTGCATACCAAGATTGACTATGAAAACGTGTACAACTCAGGAATAAACATGATTTCGGTAAAGTGGGCGTAGATGTAGTGCGGCCATGTCCATTTTTTATACATTGGCCGACAGTAACCATACGAACTAAATTACCAAATCTTAGTCTTCTACGGCAAAAGCCGTCTGATATAAAGCATTTTTACTTATTTGTGGGCGGTAAAAGTGGGCGTGACAACGTTTATATTTACATAGTGACTGCCACAAGATTGACTATGAAAACGTGGACAACTCAGTAATAAGCATGATTTCGGTAAAGTGGGCGAAGATATAGTGCGGCCATGCCCATTTTTTATACATTGGCCGATAGTGACCATATGAACTAAATTATCAAATCTTAGTCTCGTACGGCAAAAGCCGTCTGATAGAAAGCATGTTTACTGATTTGTGGGCGGTAAAAGTGAGCGTGACAACATTTATATTTACATAGTGATTGCCACTTGAACCTATAGAACATGCATACCAAGATTCACTATCAAAACGTGTACATCTCAGGAATAAGCATGATTTCGATAAAGTGGGCGTAGATATTGTGCGGCCATGCCCATTTTTCGTACATTGGCTGACAGTAACCATACGAACTAAATTACCAAATCTTCTACGGTAAAAGCCGCCTGATATAAAGCATTTTTACTAATTTGTGGGCGGTAAAAGTGGGCGTAAGTATAAATACATAGTGACTGCCACTTGCACCTATAGATCCTGCATACCAAGATTTACTATCAAAATGTGTACAACTCAGGAATAAACATGATTCCGATAAAGTGGGCGTATATATAGTGCGGTCACGCCCATTTTTTGTATATTGACCGAGAGTAATCATATAAACTAAATTATCAAATCTTAGCCTTCTACGGCAAAAGCCGTCTGATATAAAGCATTTTTACTTATTTGTGGGCGGTAAAAGTGGGCGTGACAACGTTTATATTTACATAGTGACTGCCACTTGTATGCATAGCACCTGCATATCAAGATTCACTATCAAAACTTAAACATCTCAGGAATTAAAATTATTGCTGAAAAGTGGGCGTAGATATAGTGTGACCACTCCCTTTTCTTGTACAGTCACCAAAAGTAATCATCTGAACAAAATTACCAAATGTAAGTTTATATGATGAAAACCGTCTGGTATATAGCAATTTTTTTGGTTTATGGGCGATAGAGCCAATTTGGGTTGTATGGGAGGTACCACGCCCCCTTTCCGAATCAACATTAAACTTCACAGGAAGACTTCCAGAATGTTGTTTCAGTAAACCTAAAAATTTCATAAAGTTTGGTTCGGTGGTTTTGGAGTCTATACGTGATATACACACATACTCACATACCCACATATACATATACCCACCCTATAGGAACAACTAACTTGTTTTTAAAACAACTAATTATAAAACTAATTTAAAATAAACCAGTATATGAACTACTTTGAATTATATTAAGGCGGCATCCATTTCAATTCTAAATAGTTTTTATTGTATTATATGTGAAGTAATTGAAATACTACTTAAAAACAAGTGATTGATAAACTACTTTAAATTATATTAAGGCGGCAACTACTCTGATTTTGACATGTATTAATTGCAAATTTTTATTAGATTACAAGTTTATATATATTTAACCATGTTATTTCATCAAATATTATTAACTTTAGGCCATCAGGCAATTGGTTATTTAAAAGTAATTAAAAAAATAATTTAAATATAAGTAATTTAACAAGTAGTTGAAAATATATGCAGACGAAAGTCACTTGACTTATTTAGCGGACATCACCATACAAAATATGTTAGTTCGTTCTATGGAAAAAAGTGAGAATTTCAACTAGTTGTGATTGACAAAAAACTACTTTATCAACTACTTTTAAATTAGTTGATTTCCCTACAGGGCAAATACCCACATATACACATACCCACATACATACATCCATTTTTATGTATTATGTATATAGAAGAAGATAGATAGAAGATACCACTGATTATACGACCGCTTTCAACATTACTGCTAATACTTCTATAACTGCCGGTTCCAAAGGCAGTTCTGGACACTATTCAGGTTCTAAAGATTCTTGAACACTTTCTACAATACAGATGAAATACAATATTACACCATAATGAGTTAGCTAAAATTGTAACTTTTGAATAATTATAATATAGAATGCACACCGCAAACATTGACAACTACACCATTCTGACAGCACATACATAGTAAGTCTGTTTCTGTACACATTGTCGAGTAAAAGACGAGTAAACTTTAATGTGGGAGAGTAAAATGAAATTTGAGAATAGTGCCAAAAGTACGGAAACGACTTCTAGCTAGTTTCAAGCACAAAAACAGCAGATTTCCTATCAAACATAAACAGCGCCAATTTTAACATGTTACAAACATAAACAACGCTAATTTTAACTTGATATTTTATATTTATTTATATGTATTGATATTTATTGAGAGTTAAAAATTTGTAAGTTTATTTTTTATCGCACAACATAAGCAAACAACAAATGACAAATTGGCATTAGCTTGTTATTCTTGATGCTTATTCTTCTTAATGCTTGTTCTTATGCAGCTGGAAGAAAATTCTTCTAGCACACTTCGAGCAACTTTCGAGCTCGAGTGAGCGATTTTATGCTTTTTCTTCTAACTAGAAAAAGTACGGATTCTAGCACATTGCCAGTTACTAACAAACGAGTACGAAAACAGACCTAGTACTAACATAGTAAAATTTGTTTTTATCAAATGCCTTTATGTGAAGCAACAATTTAACTTATGAATGATTACAAAACATTTTGGTAGCAAACCACAAATTGAACAGGTGGCAAACATTTCCCCCAAAAAAAAAAAAAAAAATGAACAAAAAAAAACTAAATTCCAACCAAAAGAACCATAAACTCACCATCATCTCACAACACAAGCCAGAGAAATCTGTTAAAAAAAACAGCTATAACAACGTTACCTGTTCGGCACAGTCTACACAAACAGGAACAGCTTAATATAATATGGTAAAATATCCGCACACAAATCAAACATCCAAGCCAATAAATCAGCTTTTACAACCGCCAACAACAACTTATGTAAATAAATTTAATAAATAAGTGTGAGTCTGTGTGTGTGTGTGTGTGTGTGTGTGTGTGTGTATGGCTATGTGTGTACTTAAAAAGTTTCTCATGCATACATGTGTAAGTGTATGTATGCATGTGTTCTGTAAGTTGGCACATATATTTTTATACCATTATCTGCAAATAAAATTTGTTTATTTATTTATGCCTCTTAGGACCTCAACAGCAAACAGTAAATATATGGAACAACAACAGCAGCAACAACTACAATTTATGCAACCAAAGATTATTTTTCGTTTTCCCATTCAAAACGTGACTAACGAATTTATTCAAACCAACCTCAAATACCTGCCACCAACACCACAAACACCAATTTTTGCTCAGTGGTCTTGGGCTCTAGATGAGGAAGTAAAATTTTGTGGATTGTGGATACAAATTGAAATGGGTATTGATTGTGTAAAGTGATAACTTGTTAACTTATGCAACATGCGTGCAAAGGACAGTTACATAATAGTAAGAAGACGAGCTCATTCCTGCTCTTCTTTGCAAATATTTGGTAGATTTGTAAAGAGTGAAGCAATTTTTTTTGTTTAGCTCATTTTTGAAGCCATTTAGGCAAGCTGGAGCTTCCCGTTGATAGCGATTGAAATGATTTGTCATCTGCTCTACTTGACGGATAACCGATGATTTAGAATAGGGGACAAAAAGAATAAAAAAAAAAAAAAATCACAGCTGGATAGAATGTGATATGATTTGATAGAAGCTTACAAAGGATTTCTCAGCATAACAATATTTTTCATTATTTTTCTATTCCTTTTTTTCCCTTTTCTTTTCTAGCTTAATAGAATTCGGTGTTCATTTTAGCCAAGGTTGGTGAAGTAATTTTTTTTCATTTTTTGTTTGTTTTTTTTTTTTTTGCGTTTTATCAGTGAATAAGGTTTTATTTTCATTGTCAATTTTATTATCATTAAATGCCAATTGAGTTTGAATTTCACTTTCAATGTCAATCAAAACAGGTGCGTTGATTAAACTAGAAAAATGTGTTGGCATGCCTAACAGGTCATTCAATAAGTCCGTAGGATAAGTAAGAAAAAAACAAAATTTTGATAAAACTCGATTATATTATTTAACATAATTGCCTTCGAGAGCGATACAACAAGTATAGCGATTTTCCAACTTTTCGATACGGCTTTTATAATACGATTTCTCTTTATCGTCAAAAGAGGCATCAGTTTCAGCGATTACTTCATCATTGGACTTGAATTTCTTTCCAGCAAGCATTCTTTTGAGATCTAAAAACAGGAAAAAGTCGCTGGGGGCTAAATCTGGAGCATACGGTGGGTGAGTAAACAATTCATTCAATTTTGCCATCGTTTTCATCGATTTATGACACGGTGCATTGTCTTGGTGAAACAACGTTTGTTCTCTTTTGCAAATGTGGCCGTTTCTTGGCGATTTCAGCCTTCAATCGATCCAAAAGTGCACAGTAACAGTCGCTGTTGATGGTGGTTCTTTGATGGCTGTTGATGGTAGTCGATGAATATTATTCCTTTTGCATCCCAAAATACAGACGCCATCACCTTACAAGCCGACTGTTGGGTCTTTGCTCGCTTTGGATTCGATTCGTCGACTGCTGTCCACTCAGCTGACTGTCTTTTGGATTATGCTGTGTAATAGTGAAGCCATGTTTCATCCATTGTCACATTTCGACGATAGAATTCGATTTTATTGCGGTTTAACAACGCCAAACACTCCTCTGAAGCATCAATTCGTTGTTGTTTTTGGTCGACTGTGAGCTCACGCGGCACCCACTTTACACAGAGCTTTCGCATACCCAAATTGTTGTGTAAAATGGTAAAAATACTACCATCTGATATCTTTACAGTGTCAGCTAGCTCGTGCACCTTGAATTTGCGATCGTCCATAACTAATTTGTGGATTTTTTTGATGTTTTGTGGAATAACAGTCTGATTTGGGCGTCCACTGCGCTCTGCATCATTTGAGCTGGCACGACCACGTTTAAAATCAGCAATTCACTTTTCTACCATTTGTCTCGATGAAGCAGAAGCTGGATAATGTTCATCAAGCCATTGTTTGGTTTGCACTATATTTTTTTTCATTAAAAAGCAATGCTTTATCAAAACTCGAAATTCACTTTTTTCCATTTTTTTTTTTTTTCAATAACAATAGTTGCACACAAAATGCTATAACTCACGAATCATTTGTCAGATTGTTGTCAAGTTTTTATACGTATCGTTTGAAGGTTGGTACTAAATAATAATCTCACGGGAAAAAAATTAGCAACGCCATGTATGTGTCATCATATGGACCTTTGAAACGTACTTAACTGCTTTTCTTTTTTAATTTAATCAAAATTATTTAATTAAATATTTCAAAATAAAACCGAAAAGGAAACTCTTAAAAATTTTTTACTTTTAATCCAAAAGTTTTTTCGGTTACTTAACTGAGAATTTGTCAATTTTTTTGGAACTTCTAACTTTACCAGTCTAACTTTACTGGGGAAATATAAAATGAATTTTTGGCACTCATAAATAAATCATTTTTAAAATACCTTTCCAGAAGCAAAAGCAGTTTTTTGTAAATGAGTTCAAAAAAGAACCAAAAATTTTGATGTTTTTACACTTAAAAAAAAAAAAACGAAATGTCCATTTCAGCCCTTGAAAGGACTTTGACCGAGCTTTTTATAATAAATTTTGTGTGTGCGTGTTGTGCGTGTTGTGCGTGTTTTGAAATGTTTGAACACAATCGACCAAGAACTAGACCTACATGCTTTATGCCGACTCGTAACGGCTGATGTTCTAAAGCAGCTTTACATGGCAGTTTTTTTACGCTCTGATGTTTATGGCCGATCAGAAACAATTATTACTATTGAATTGTCTGCATCAGTTGGGATTTGAAACCGGGTCTACCGCATATGGGCCACGCACTTTAGCCATTACGCCACAACCGCCAAGTATGGCTTCAGTTGGCAAAAATGGAAGACGAAAAAGTTTTCGGTTTAGTTTCAGTTTTCAAATTTCTGATAAATTACATTTAGAAATATGTGTATCAAATTAAATTAAAATTGGTAAAAAGATCGTTAAGGAGAAAGCGAGGAGTATTAGAAACGCATAGTTACTGTCCGTCTTGTCGTACTTTATAAATGAGGCAACATTCCCTGTTTCCAGAAAAACTAGAATACAGAAATTAATGACGCTAAATAATGACTTCTACTTTATTTAAGCATCAATACAGTCAACATTCGAAGTATATCTAGCAAATAAATTTCAGCTTTTAATACACAGAATGCGCGTGTCAACGAAAGGATGAAGTTTTTCACTATGTTAAATAAACAAATCAGTTTTTGATACACAAATATGTGTGTACGTTAGCCAAGATAGGCAGAAAGCCTTTTACAGCATATATGTTTCCTTTTAGTAGGGTGGTGAATGATTATTTTGCAGAAAATTTATTTCTGGCGTTATTAAAGTTATTTAATCAATTGAGCGTATAAAAACTAAAGCTTACGAAACGACCCAGTGAATTCAATGACATAAGTATAATTTTGCGTACGCCTACATTACAACAATTGGGCAAATCTGCGTTGTCATTACTTATTCATTAACTTATGTACATATGTAGTATAACAAAGAAGAAATATAAATGTATAAATAAAACTCAACTTAGTCATCTCCATGTTCACTTAAGTAGAAAAAAATGTATAAATTCTCACACTCTCAATAAAGGTTAAGAGTTCATTATATGCACAGTACTTTACATGTTTTCGCTTAAATTAAGCATAAAATTCATCTTCATATATATTTTGGAATTATTTGCACAAAGGTATGTTCACACCAATCCTTACGTTAAATATTTAATTTCTAAGAGGTATTATATCTTTCTTTGGGATTTATTGTTCACATTATTCTTCATAAAATGTGAGCGTAATGTTAAGAGGACATCAATCAAATAAATTGGAAAAATAATTTTTGTTGAAAAGATAAATCATTTTGCTTACATTTATAAGCGTAAATTATGTAACACATTTTCGATTTGATAAAAAAAGAACATACAGCATCTGTCAGATCAGCAGGTGATTGATGGAAAGAAATATAATTGTGTATATTACATAATTTCATTTTAAAGTATGAAATAAAGAATGTAATAAAATTAAAATATTCCCTACTGATTTTTATCAGTTTTTTTTTATATTTGGAATATTCATAAGTTTGCGCAGGTTTTTAGATACAAAATCTATTGATATCAGCTCATGGCTCAATTTTTAAAAAGTTCCCAATTCCGCAAACATTGCTTGACATATGATTTTTTTTTTTATAGGTGAATTTACCAATCACTAAAAATATTAACAAAAGACCTGAAATTGTGTATGTCCTCAGAAAAGAGAACTAAAATTTGCTGTGAAAAAAAGGCGTGGTTGGGCATAAGCCCATACAAAGTAAAAACGTCGTTGGGCGTGCAATGCCACGTATCCGCCACTTGCACATACTTGCAAAATTCTACAGGAGTGCTGAAAAACTGCGTTCTTTTAAACTATTGAACTATTATCGTTACAAGCCTCTAAGATATGAATATATTTTATAATCTTATAAATAATTTTTAAAAAAAAAAGTTAAAACGAAATAAATCATTAATAGAAGATTTAAATATATATAAATAATATACCAAATTGCTTGAAATATTGAAAAAGAATGAAAAAAAGAGAAAAAAAAAATGTTTTTCTCCCTGCTGGGACTCGATGCCATCCCCAATCTGGGCACTAGACCTGTTGTAGTGGCAGCAAATAGTCCATCTCGCGTTGCATTGAGCTATCAGTGAATGCGTGTACTTCACATGTTGTTCATATGTTAATATGAACAAATAGTAAGCGAAATGTCACCATAGACAGTCAAGTGATTTAACCAAAATCAGTCGCTAAGCGGGTAAGCGGCTTTTTGGTGATTCTAAATATATAAAAATAATTTAAAAAAAAAATATCAAAAAGGCAGTCTATGTGGCAAGATCTAGCCATTTAATCACCAACAAAAAATCCAACAATCCTGATTCTGTGATTTGCTTGGAGTGAAATCTGAAAAATTTTCTACAGATTTTTTCCTGGAAATTTGACGGTTTCCTTTTTTGCTGGTGTTTATTACAACAAGAAAATTTAATAATTCAATATTAAATACTAAAAATATTTTTTGCCCTGCCCGTGGGGATCGAACCCACGTCCTCTCAAAAGAGAGTCCAATACACTATCCACTAGGCCACAAAGACTTGTTAGAAACAGTTGTTAATTTAATGCTAATTATAACAGAAACTATGCTGCAGTAGATCGTCACCATCTATCAATAGATAGAGGATTGTGTATATGCTATGCTACAATTTTCAAAAATTTGCTTTTATTTGCCTCAAGGTGTCTCCAGCATCGGTTTGTTTGCATTGTGAATGCGTTTGTGGTGCTGTTGGCATAGAGTATAAATTATTATCGAGAGATTGCATCAACTCTGCTAAATCTCTGGCTTGTGCTAACAGAGGCTTACAGAGTTTTTTTTTCTTCATGTTTTTAAGTGAAATAACTCTGTTAACACATGCCAGAGATTTAGCAGAGTTGATGCAATCTCTAGCATAGAGTGTAAATTATGATCTAGATCTTCTAATACATACTGAAAAGATTTCTCTTATTATTTTCTTCTAAGTGTTTACTATTTTCTTTATTGTATAAATTATTTTAGATGTTAAAATATGGATTGGATATTTTCAGCTTTTCATGATTTCTTTCATAGTGTCAAAATTGTCAGACCAATGCAATGATTTTCCGTTACTTGGCAAACTGAGTCACCACTCAGTGTTGTTTTGCGTTTTTTTGTTTGACAGTTCTGACACTCGGCTTTACGTCATGTATCTACCTTCTTTTATTGTGCCATGAGTCGAAGCGAGAGTTGACAAAGTGCTGGCTATAGTTTTTGTGCATTCTATTTATAGCTATACATGTTAAGACTCAATTCAATCATAAAGGAAAGAAAAAAAAAGAAAAGAACGGAAGAACTGATTGTTCATTTAAGATGAGTTTGAGCTACGCACTTAAATTTGCTTTTGTGGCCCAGTGGGTAGCCAACAGCCAACAGCCAAGTATGGATCACAGCGTACTGTGTTCAATCCTCAGTGGAAGCAAAAATATGAAATATAGCTAATTTTTTTCGATTTTATACAACTAGTGTGGCGAATTGCTGTGTTGTTGTTTTCATAAAAACTATTTCGTTACATTGATTTTACCCCCCATATAGCTCTCCGTATTGTATTATTACACTTCAAAAATGTATACACGGTTAATAATATTGTTCTAAATTGTAGTAAATTCTGCCCTGTATATATGACGACATCGAAATTGTATTAAAATTTAAACCACGCCAAATACTGAGACTAAGTTTTATTCCCTCGTGCGTTTTAATTGCAATACCCGATGTGGACTAAAAACTTTATTACAAGTTGTATTCGATTTTAAACCATAGCGTACTAAAAACAAAACGGGTTTTGCTTGCACAATTTATTTCTTTTTACTTTCTTTTATACTATAATTTTTTAACTAACTCCAATTAGAAGCTTTGAACTCATGTCTTCATTGAAGTGAAAGTAGTACACGTTGCTTGTGTGCCATAATCAAATAAAAAATGTTTCACAAAAATTGTATTATAAAGCTTTGTCAACCGAAAAAATAACTCTGAATCATAAGACTTTTGAGTCTTAACAATCTGAAAATTAAGGCAGAGAGTATTGAAATATAATACCGCATGGCTTAAAATGTAAAACATGTTGCATTAAATCTAATATCATGGCTATCTTAATTCAAAATCTATTCCAATTGTACTAGTTTTTGAAACCGATTTTAGTACTTTTTAGTAATTTTGTATTTAATTTTAAACTTTATTAAATTAAAGTACAGCTTTGACTAAAAAATTTCTAGTATTTTGAAACGTATTAATTCTCATGAAAAATCGTTTAAAATATACATTATTCCAACCATTGGTTTAAAAATTACTCCAAGATTTTTATCCGTGTACACTTTGTTTTGATGCTCACTGTATATAACAAAAAAAAAGATAACGAAATGGCCATTTTAGTCCTTGAAAGGGTTTTGACAAAACTTGTTAATGATCAATTGTGTTGTGTGTGTGTGTTGTGAAATGTTTGAACACAAATGATCGAGAACTGAACCTACCACAGCTTTATGCCGACTCCGAACGGCTTATGTTCTCAAGAAGCTTTTCATGGCAAATTTTACTCTCTGAGGTTTGCCATTGTCTGCAGAGAGGTGACGGCTGAACAGAAAAATGAATTCAATTGAAAACACTTTTCGTGGGAGATGGGATTCAAACCTGGGTTCTCTGGAGTATGAGCCACACTCTCTACCCACTACGCAACGGCCACCGCTCTCACTGTATTTACTTTCAATAATTTTGAAATACACAATAGTTTAATTTAATTTAAGAATACTCACAGGAAAAGAAATTTATTTTGCATGAATCGAAATATTTTGATCTCCAAAAATACAGTTTTATGGGAAATATGCAATTTAAGTGTTTTCTGATTCTTATTTTTTGATAACAATCAGTTGAGCCTATTATAAAACGGCCAACCTTGAATAATTTAACTTTGTTTTGAACAAAAATAGTATTAAAATTTAACTAAGGTAAAGGTGTAAATTTAAGTTTAGGAAATATTCAGAAACTAATTTCTGTTTTATTTTAATTTCGTTTTCGACACATACATAGAAAAAAATGTACATTAAATTCAACCATCACGGACGGTAAATTGTAGGTTGGAGACGAGCCAAACGATAAAAATTTTAAAACTTGTAAAACTGTAAAACTTGTTGAGTAACATTCTTACAGTAGCTCTACCGCAGAAGTTGTTTGATAATAATTTTTGCAGTGCACTTTCTAATAAAATTAGCACTGCGCTACTTATACTAAATTTTAACAGTACACAAAAATTTATTGACTTTGGCTCGATGATAGAGCACTGAACTCTTAACCGTGAAATGACGGGTTCGAACCCTACAGTTGGAACTATTTTTTGTTATTTTTATAATTACATTTTGTTTGAACATTCATTTTTATCACATAAATTTAATAAGATTTGAAAAATGCACACTTTCTTACTTCCATCGTTGGGACTTAAACCCAGGACCGCGTCGATGTCTGGCTTACTGCATGCTCTGCTTAAATTGTTGCACCACCGTCAATTGTATTTTCAGTCGGCTAATATTCGTGTAGTAATATTAGTAATATACTACCGGCTGACTTTAACTGTTCGAAGCGTGTAAATTTATTGTCACAATTGTTAAGTTAAAAGTTTTGATCAGTAATTTCAAACGAAAACATAGTAAGTGTGCAACAACAATTGTACTGATGGTAAAGTGACCGCAAATATCGTTTGAATTTACTGATGAGATTTTTTTTTTGTATGTAGAGAACATTGAAAAAATGTTTTCCTAAAATATAACTGAATTTTATTTTTTCGAACTTCGCCATTTTTAAATCTATGTCCTTTAAATGTCAACTTTAATCTGTAGAAAGCAGCTTAAACCAAAAACGAAGGATTGTGCAAAACACAACTTTGTTTCAGGCATATAATAATAACAAGCACGATAACAACAAAAACAGAAACAACAAATAAGTACTTAAACAACCAGAAAGTTTAAATATTTGCATAAATTAACCGCAACAAACATAAAATGCAAATCCTTGACGAAACCATTAATTAAATAGCGAGGGATTTTGCAGCAAAACAATAACAAAAACAGAGAATAACATGAACAACATAGCAACACAAACAGCATTGACATGCTGTGCGTTCATTTTAAAGAATGTTTATTTGACCTTAATTAATATCAAATTGAATCTAATAAAAAAAAATCAACTCATAAAAACTTTAAAAAAAAACATCACATAAGTTAGCTAACATACTTTAAGTCCTGGGGGTAAAATGACAAAACCCAACCACATCGAACAGTTGGGGAAAAACAGATTATTTCTGCCACCTGCCTAAAAGTCGTTATAAACTTTTTTTTTCGTTTCTCACTAAAATTATCTGCCTATATCGAGAGCTATTTTTAAATAACTGAAATACACTGTCAAGGTCAAAGTGACGCCATGTTGATGTATTGTTTTTGTTGCTATAGCTGCTGCTGTTGTTGTCTATTATTGGCTGCTACTCTTTGTATTAAAAGTTGAAAGGAATTTCATGTTTTTTATACACACAAATTCGGCTTTCTGGTTTTTTTTCTTAACTTAACCACCTTTCAGATAATTCAGTCGCATGGCGAATATAAAATTTTATTACCATAGCAAAAAATAAAAACAACAATAATAACAAAAACGACGATGACGACGACAACAGTGACAAGGACAAAACCAACAATGATGAGCGTAATAAGAAGATTCAAAAAAAAAAAAAAAAAACAAAAAATAAGAATAAAAACGAAAAATGTATATCTAACGTATAGCAACAATTTGAACACAAGACAGCCTAAAAATATGCCAGAAAAAATTGGCTACTTTTATACAACACAAACAAGGCGACATTTTGTGTTTGCTTAAGCAGCAGTGCAAATGTTACCAACAATATTAGGGTGAGAAATTTCCATTAACGGTCTATCTATATATTTATATATATATATATATGTATCGAAAATATGTATATAGCTAAATAAAGGATATCTTTTTACTTAATCTGATCACATTTCTTTTTTTTTTTTTTGTAAACATAATAATTTATAGCTTAAGAATTTGAAAGACAGAATTTTTGTAGGTAATCCTGCCAATGATTTTTGTGAATAATATGCATGAATTAAAGTTCATTGCGAAAAAAATGTAGACAGTAAAAAAGTTTGGATTATTAAATATATTCAGTTGCTTCAAAAGGAAAAGCTTCTTATAATATGCAAAAATTTATAATTTAAAATTTATAATAAAAAAATTAATAATTCAAATGTATTTTGAACAGAAGAAATTTTTAAATCTGTAAAAATATTTTTAAAGTATATTCAAAAAAAAAAAAAAAAAAACTAATAAATGAAAAAAATGTGGATTTATCGCAGGGTTGAAATAAAACTTATTCCCAAAAAGTTAGTAGTCTTTAAGATTTTAACGAATTTTATTTTAAAATCAGCTTCTTTAGTCTTTTTTACAAAATTGCATTTGACAAAACAGCTTTTCTCAAATAGAAAAATTTCAAAAAATAAATAATAAAATCTAAAATTTTTTTTATAAACATCCTCTCATTCTTTAACGCGAGACCATGTACTCCAAGTGCTTTTTCCCAAAAAAAAAAAAATTAAAAAATAATTGAAGTTGTTTTGTTAAATTCATTTCAACTTAAAAATAACATATCTTGATATAAGCGACAGAATTTTAAAACTTTTTTATTAAAATTAATTAGACAAATTAACTTATATGATGTCAACTGAATTTTTTTCAAAAAAATATTAAACAGAACAAATTAATCTTTGATTTTTTAGAAGTCACCAATGTCTTAAATGAAAATAAATAATTGATAAATGCTTTTATTCAATAACTAACATTTTATTCAATATCTAGTATACAAAACATTTTGTGCATCAGTTTAACTGTTCGCTTGTTTTCCTGAAATTTAAAAAAAAAGTTGTTAAGCGAATGTCTACAGAATTTATATATTATTATTTTAGAATCGGCTCAAAAATCTAGTTGCCCTTGACTATGGTTGCCTTGACTATGGATAAAGTGCCTTCATTTTATGCAAACTAACTTGCTATTGTTCACATGTAGGTCACGGGATTAAAATATTTTCTAAAATAATTTCAAAACTATTTTATTTTATCCGCCCCCTCCCCTCCCCCCCCCCCTCCATCCTCTTTTTCCAAATCGTATCTACGATATTCTAAGTCGGGTCGTTGGAAAAAGTGTTCAATAGACTCGGTTTAAATATTTCTTATCTCATTTCAGTACCCTCCAAGAAATTTTTTTAAAAAATTGCCTTTCTTGGGAAAATAGGTTCTTCATATCCGTCCTCAATATGTTAACTTTGTTCATAAAAGTGATTTTGGACAGATTTGTCAATTTGAATTTTAACTGTTTCCTATAATTTTTTGGGACTATTCTGGGAAAGAGAAGACATTTTTGGTTACATTCGGCTTTTTCCGGTTGCGTCTACTGCACACAAGGTAATAGAAACTGACCTAGTCTAGTTTTGTGTCGAGTCTAGAGTCTTAAAGTTTGATTTCCGGTTTATTTTGGTTTCTTCCGAATGCACCCACTGCACGCAAAGTGAGAGACACTAACCTTATATACTCTTGTGTTAAATATATTTCTTGTTTTTTGTCATCTTATTATTTTTAATTTTCATTTCTGGTTACTTTCGGTCCACTTACGTTTGCACGTATGCAATATAATAGAAACTAACCTACTCTATTCTTGTGTCAAATACATATATAGTTTTTTCTAGAGATGGGTGCGTGAGAGATTTTGACTCACGCTCACGCACGCTCACGATGTATTTTCTTCTAATCACGCACACTCACGACTAAAATTTGTTTTTTGACTCATGATCACGCACGCTTACGAAGTGTTTTCTTCTAATCACGCACGCTCACGATTAAAATTACTTTTTGACTCACGATCTCGCATGATCACAATGTTATTTTTGGCTAACGTATGCTTACGAATATAATTATTTACAATAAGGCATGCTTACTTGGAGTTAGTAAGTTATGATTTACCTTCTGTTATACTATACGGTCTTTAAGCCCTTTGATACCAATTTATTTTTCGCCTTTATGATTTCCGCCCTGCAGCTTTCAGAGAGCTTTTTCTTTCCAAAATGTATATCTATGGTTTTCTGCTTTGCATCTACTACTGTAAATTTGGTGCACTTATGTCAAATCAAACTGCTAATGCCTGTTTTTCCAGAGTATAGCATTATTTCTTTGCACTTATTGCATTGCGAAAAATTTTCAGCTGGTACTTTAAAGTGTATGACATGAAAATTTTTCAAAACATAACTTTGTGATTTATTGGCTACGCAAATGTGTATCGCTGATCTTAGGTTTTTTTTTTCAGATCATTCTTGATTTCTAATATTCTACTTTGTGCAGCACACATGGCTTATAAGCAGCAGCACTTTGGCGAGATCAGTACACAGGCTCCTGCCTGCAGCAACAGAAACGACACTTTTGCACAACAAGCCCCTGGTAAAAGTAGCAGGAGCCACACTCTCGCAGAAACAGCAGCTGGCAAGAGAAGCACACAGGCAGGAACAGCAGCAGAACCGACACTTTTGCAGGACTAGCATCTGACAAGAGCAGCAGCAGAAACAATACTTTCCCAAGAGTAACTCCTGGCAAAATCAGCACACAAGAAAGAGCAGGAAAAAACAGAGTGGTAGATGCAGCACTATAATTAGATAATTAGAAAAAATTAGATAAAAAGATAATTTCTTTTATTTAAAATTGCCAAATTTGACTCAAGTAGTCAGCCTCAAGCAGCTGTTTCGCAAAATAGTAAAAGAAAGTGAAGTTGATTGTTGTCGCTTTATTACATAGAAGTGGTCAGTGCCGCATTTTTGTAAAACAAAATCATTACTAATTTTACACAGATTTGAAAAATTAAGATATATAAGTCGTGACACGAAGAAATTTAAGTCACCCAAGCTAACACACGTGAAAAATTCAATCACGCACGCTCAAAACATTGCGTGATTTTTGGATGGGTTCGCTCTCGATCACGACTAAATACGTGACACGCACCCATCTCTAGTTCTTTTCATATTATTACAGCGTTCTTATATTTTATTTTGGGTTAGTTTTTCGATTAGTTACGCCCACTGCATGCAAGATAATAGAAGCTGACCTTATATGTATATTCTAGTGCCAAATATATAGTTATTTCATATAACTATAGCGTTTTTACAGTTACTTTCCGGGTTTTTTGGCTACTTTCGGTTGCACTAACTGTACGCAAAATGATAGGAAATTTTCTAGTCCAATTTTCGGCCAAATTGCATTATTGTTGCAGCAGTATGTACCGTAGTATAGTTTTTCCTTTTCAAGTATAATTTTCTGATATATTGGGCTAGTTCTGGTTACAACTACAAGATGATAGAAACCCGAAGAACTGACACCAAAAAAAAAAAAAAAATGCCAAAACACCCGAATTTGACATGGCAATTGAGCTCGAAAGAAGGAAATTACTCCCGAATGTTTAAAGAATAAATCTGTGGTGTGAATTCAAAGATGGCTTCAGGCAGGTTATTTCAATGTTTGGGTGAAGAGAAATAATTATTTTTTTTATGACGTTAGTGTGAGAAAAGAAGTGAAAAGAGATACAACTGAGAAATTTGAGAGTTCGATTTGGGTAGAAGGGTATAAGTCAGTGTTCGGCATCTTGCGGCAGCGTAGGTACCCTTTAGTACTGGAAATCACAATAAGTCTTTAAACGGTCATGATATCTTACATGAATGGTAGCTAGTGAATTCTAGTACCCGAAGTAATTCAGTAGGTAATGCGGATATATTAGTTTTATTTTTCACGTAACGTGAGCAATAACTTATGAAATAGTGAGTGAATGGTAATACAGAGAGTAAGGGAATTATTACCGGCAATGGCATCCCCGTGTTTAATTCATGAATAAAATGCAGTGTAGTGGTTACGAATAGCTAGTGAGCTCACTCATTCGTCACTGGTGAGCCGAACTGAAGGGTAAAAAGCTTTCTAGGCTGCCACACGTATTAAAGCACACGTATTTAAGCACACGTACGCTGCTAGAGCTTTCAGTGTGGGTTCAAAATTCATGAGTGTGGTGTGTCGATGCGCATTTTTCTATTCATATTGACAAGAAACCCTAAGCTAATCTGTTCCAATTTGGACAGATGGGAATAGTCTTCCATTATTTTTTAATGAGAGTCAAAAAACCTTTATTGTATATTTATATCATTGCATAACTTGAATGATATATCGACACAAAAGCTCCCTGAAGCCCAATTTTTCTTGTTGACAGGCTCCACTTTACAGATTAGCGCAATAAAAATGACAAACATAAATTGATCCTAACTACCTCAAAAAAATTATCCTCGGTCCAATAAGACCAAACAGCTTATTAAAATGTTTTTTTAATGAAGAACTATCTTTTGAAGACATTAGACTAGTTCTGGCTTATGCTCCCAAATACGCAACTTCTACAACTTGCATCGGCCTTTCATCTGCATTAAGAGCTTGGAAACATAGGCTCTCACACGTATTGTAGTTGCTGACCTTGGCGATGTAGCCAAAACGGAACTTAAACAAGTACATCAAAAAAAATCTAACCTCACAAAAACACGGCACCAAGGGTAACCACCCTCGTCAAGTAATAGCCTAGTTCTGGTTCAATGTCAAAATGTGGTCAAAAGGGTACAAGTCAGATATTGTTTTATGATAAAAAGGGTACATATCAAGAATTTATAAATTTCAATACCACTAAATTTCAATATCACTACAAAATGCAATTGTCTATGCTCGAGAAATATTCTAGCAACCGACAGTTTCTACAAAATCTGTTTTTAATTAACCTGCTATTTGTGAGAAGGACTTCAATTTTGAAATTACAACTTTAAATATTTCCAAAATTTGACATTTACTCCTGTACCCCAATACGACAGAAATATCGAAGGAAAATCGAAATTACGCCCGAAATTTCAAGCAGTTTTTCGGGTTTTATTCCAAAATTTTTCGGGCATAATTTCCATGATCAGATTTGGGTTGTCATGATTGCTTTTGGTATGAATTCCATCTTAATTCCAATTCCTTCGATATTAGGAAATGGTAATTGAACATCTCAATTCCTTATAAATGGAATTGGAAAACATTTTCAATTCCATTATAGGTGTCGATTTTTTCCCAATTCCATTTCTGAGGAATTGAAAGGTTCATTTACCAATTACAATTCTTGTAATGGAATTGATTTTTCTTTTTTTTTAATATTTTTCAATACCTCAGGAAGGGTATTGAGATGACCAATTATCAATTCCTAGTTCCAAGGGATTGGAATTGAATTGTAATAAATACCTTTTGACTCAGCTCTGCCCGTGATCCAATTTCAATGTGTGATTATCAAAATATAAATAAATACGAGTAAATGTATCTGCAAAGATTTCCTTTACTCTGTTTGTTTTGATGTTATTCCATGAACAAGAGGTCCATGGACATTATGTCAGGATAAGGTACCAATAGTTTTTTTTTTTTTTGATAAAATGGTGTGTCCTTTTACGGAATGTTGTCTTATTATCTTCCAAGCAAGAGTAAAACATTTTATCAAAACGGGTTTGAAATTTCTTAACTTTTTAGTAAGCAAAAATTCGGGCATTTCCCCATATATTGATTTGGCAAAAACACCAAATTTTTTTTTATTTATTGTCCTAAATTCCAAGCTAATTTTTTGGGCCTCACTTCCTTTTCGAATTTTTGGAAAAAATACCTGAAATTTATTGGCATAAGCACCCCAAACAAAGGAATAATCGCGAAAAATTCCAGGCATATTTCCATAGAAATTAATGACCGATTTGGTATTGAAAATATGAGTGTATTTTTCCATTCTTTTTGAGCGTCAGTTCTTCGGGCGTAAGTTCTGGGAATCATTTACTCATGTGCCACTTTTCATCATTGTAGCTTAAACGTGTACTGAAATGTGTTATCCTATGTAACAAAGAAATTTTAAAAATTTTTGGTCCACTAAAAAGGGGTGCGGCTTGGTGCGAAGAATATTCATAAAACAGTAAGTTTTATATAAACTAGTAAGGAATGGAGCTTCGGCAAGGTACCGAACCTAAAATATCCCCCCTTCCCGCGGCTCTACTTAAGTATATCCGAAGTCTTTCGACGTCTATAAAATTTGTATGTATAATCTGCAAAAATATTTGTGACATACGCTTAATTTAATTTTACCCTTAGCTGCCACATGGAGTAATTTGTAAGCAAAGTAAAATGCCACACCCACTTTTCTAGAAAAAAGACTCCACATTTTACCGAAGAATATATGCATGGGTTGGATAAACGACATGGGCGGAACTTGGGTACATAAAGACGCGATGTCATTCAGTTTTATACATATATTTACGAAAGTTTTTCAATTTTGATGACGTCATTTGATGACGTAGATATTTTGCCAAATATCAAAGAGTGGCTTATGTTAAATATCAAAGTTTGTATGTTAAATTTCAAAACATTTCTTTAATTTTTGCAGATTTTTAAGCGATTTAACGTTTTCAATAAAGCCACTTTGTATGGGAGGTAGGCGTGGTTTTCACCCGATGTTTTCAAATTTCATAGTGAGGATTTATATTGAATATTAAATCATACGTGTCAAATTTCAAAGCATTTCTTTAATATTTGTGGATTTTGAAGACATTTTACTGTTAAAATAAAGTCACTTTGTATGGGAGGTAGGCGTGGTTTTCATCCGATTTGGCTCATTCTCGAACTTGATCTTTCTTTTTTAAAAGGAAGCGTATATTTTGAATTTCATTGCGATAGCTTTAAAATAACGGCTGTAATCGTGTTGACAGATGGACAGACGGACAGACAGACGGACACACGGAAATCGACTCAGGAGGTGATGCTGATCAAAAATATATATATTTTTCTATACCTGCCACGCCTCCTTATTGATGTTACAAACGGAATGACAAAGTTAATATACCCCTTACGCAGTACGCGTTGGGGTATAAAAATTGGAATTAAGATGACTTTTCCATTAAGCTTACATTTGTCCAAATCGGTAGAGAGTATCATATGGTAATTTGTGCTTAAAATCTATATTCTAACTATAAAATCTAATTAAAGGTTTTTTCAAGTTTTTCAGTCGTGCTTCCCTTTATCGATGTTAAATACGTAGACTATGATTGCATAGAAGATGATAAGAACTGACCTATGTTAATGTACTGCTGTGCCAAATTTCATCATTGATGCATGCAAATCGCAAAATATCGCGATTATCAAAATTGGGTCCTTGTTACATATTTGCATTTACTACATTGTACTACATATCTTTCAAGGAGATAATAATATTTTAAGCACATTTCTATTTTTTTATAAAAACTCCTTTCCTAGTAAGTATTCTTGATACCACTTAATGGATGGATGGATCATAGAGCTCTAAAAAATAATAAAATTTTTTTAATTCATATTGACTCAAGCCAGGATATAAGGCATTGTCTGTCCACGCATAATCGGTACGCACTTGATGAACCATAACTTTTTAGTTTCCCACCCGATTTAAACAAGATAAAGTGTTTTTTAAAGCATCTTTATTTTTCTTAAAAACAGAGTGTAATAAGGGTCAGTTTTGACTGCTACGAATAAAGTGGCGGGCGTTTCGCTTGATAGTCGCCATAAGATTCTGCACACATTTTCGGTTTGCCTGAGCTGATATTTTATTGTAGTTAACTATTAATGTTTTATTATTTTTCATTAGCCGGCCATATTTTCTTAACCTATATTTAACAAGAGCCCAATATCTTTCGATTGGGCGAAGATGTGGACAGTTCGGTGGATTCAATTCTTGCGGTATAACGTCGACCTTGTTTGCTTTATACCATTCCCGCGTCGCTTTGGAGTAATGACAGGAAGCCAAGTCTGGCCAAAATTTTACTGGACCTCGGTGCCGCCGAATAAAGGGCAAAACGCGTTTTTTATGCACTCTTTAATGTAGGTTGCTGAAGTCATATTCGAGGAGGTAACAAAAGCTCGGGTCTTTAATCCACAACTACAAATACTTTGCCAAATTAAACTCTTATTGCCATATTTGTCAACTTCAACATACTTAAATTTATGCGCAACATCCCCACGTTTCTTGGCAAGATAATATTTTGCTCCTGGAAGCAGATTAAAATCCATTTTGACATATGTTTCGTCGTCCATTAAAATGCACCCTTTAAATTTTGTCAGCACTTTAGCATAAAGCAATCGATCTCTCTATTTGGCATCAATATTTTTCTTTATTGACCGATTGGCACACTTAATGGCACGATAGGACTTAAATCCATTCTCGATGTGGATTCGTCTAGCTGTACTTCTGCTATTATTAAATTTTGTTGCTCAATCATTGTCAGACAATTGCGGGTTTTGCCTAATTGACTTTATTATATTTTTCCTGAGCTGCACATTTCCATAACTTGATTTTTTAGATTTTTTTCTTTGCCCGATTTGTAGACTTAGTTAGTTTAAACCTTTTTATTACTGCTCCAATAGTAGTTTTTGGAAATTTTAATACTTTTGCTATACTCGAGTACAATCATGTTGAATTTTGCAGAAATGTGTGCACAATTTTTTCGGGACGTGCTTTTTCCATCTTCTCTAAAAACTACAAATCTTAATGGAAACAGCTGATTTTTTGACCAGGAGTGCATACTGATTTTCTCTTTTAATTCTCGTACTTACATTTTTTCTAGGGGTCACAGCGTAAAAAGTAACGAGCTTTAATTGCGTACCGATTTTGCGTGGACAATGCCTTAACATCTCAAACACTGTCGATTATAATTAGCTTTTCATCAGATCGTGCTCAGGACCGTTTGTAAGTCATAACTGATTTGAAGTCGAGCAAATTGGAAAGGTGTATATACCTTTTAAATATACTTTTAATAACTTACTAATACGACAAACTGCAGTGGTATATTTTTAAAAAAATATTTTTACAAAATTATTCTTCTTTAAAACCAAAACATTTACATACCATATGAATTCGATACGATTTAATACATAAAATAAAAACTAAGCACTCTTTTCAAAGTGCTATTTTTCAAAATGTATCTACATAGTTATCAAGAAAAAAGATTTAACATATTGACTTGAGTCTTTCAACAATTTGTCGAAGTTTATGTTGGCGATTTTGCCTGAGTAATACCTTTCTTAAAACATTGTTATTTAAATTCTCTCCACAATGTTTAACCCGTTTTTGTCGAAAAAAAATGACATTTGCCGTATTTTTTTTTTTTTTTACTAAAATACGCATGAAATTTCTTTTATGGACATATTTTGACTAATACAGATACAGGTCACTTTGAGTATCAGACCAATGGGGGTGGAGTTGATGCTGGTACCATTTCACCTTTTTATTTGCGATGCTTCTCCATCAGAACATGCTTTATTTATGACTGGAAAAGTTTATTTTTTCCTGAGCTTTAAAAGTGTTGTAAAAAGCATTGTAAAGCGTTTTGTAAAGTATATAAACATAATAAAGTTGTCTCCTCTGAAAAATTCCAAAAATCCATATTTGTCCTAAAAAAAATCAAAACTCCTTAAGGTGGAGGTAATTTTTTTCCAGAATAAGTTTTTGATCCCAGTCCGTCACTGCAATGAATGTGTACAGAAATATAGTCCTTTCCATAAACGAGACTTCTTAAATGTTCCACCCACAAAAAAGAAAAGGGTGAGGCGAAGGGTGCGAATTATGTGTCATGGTAAATTATATACTAAGAGATTTGTTTTGAGATGACCTTTTAAATAAGCCTCAATCTGTCCAAATCGATCAATTGAATTATATGAAAACATAACTATGTTTAAAATCTGTATAGTTTTTGTAAGGCGCTCTTTTTAATTTTTGCAAAAGAGCCTCCTTTATCGACTTTAAATAAATACGTATATACGCGCCAAAAAGTCCATGAAGTCTTAGATTTGACACTTCGAATAGTGGTGAAATTGTTTCGTGAAGCGTACTTCAATAAGCGAAGGGATATTTTAGACCTAGCTTAGACCTAACAGTGTTCCTGTTCATTTGTTATGGAGACCGACCCGGATTTATACATACTCGTGTATAGATATATGTATGTGTTCGACTAAATATATTATCCTTGCTATAGATATTGATCTTTCTCATGTAATCCTTGCCAAACGACTCATGCAGGCTTAACTAAGAAAACTAGCCAAAACCGCTCTGCTCTTTCATACTCGGCATCTTTCAAATATTTAATTTTCTGCTTTTTACATATACATGTGTTAATAAAACTGTGGAAGAGTGACTGTGTAGGGTGTGTGTGGGTGTGTGTCAGTAACTTTGTGTGCAGCTGAGTGAGCATATTAATTCGTATGCATGTTTTGGTCTTCTTTGTTTAGCCAAGAATGTAAACAAGTTAATACATTCGCTTACACACAAGCACACATAGATGTGTGCATGTTTTCGACACATCTTTACCACACAAATACTTTTGTCTTTGAATACATTTCAGCTGATTATTTTTCCTATCATTTCCCTTAACTATTTCTTCGCTAACATGCCAATTTTGAATTAATTTATTGACCTTCACTGTTTAGCATGCATAAAACGTTTAGCTAAAATATTTAAGCCAGCAGACGTCATAAAGTAATATACAAAAAATTAAAAAAGCAAATTGTGAGGGTAGCAAAATTCATGCTTGGTTAATAGCTATAAATCTTAACTATTTATGTGCTTGTGCAATTTTGTGCTGTATAAACAGCATGGCGGTTTTTACTGTTTGTGTTTTCTTCTCTATGTAAAAGTATATAACCAAAATTCACAATTTCAATTCAGCACGTTAAGCTCAATTTATGGCAAAATTGCTTTTGTGCTGCTTTAAGGCTTTTTTTTTCTTTTCGTTTTTCTTATTATTTTGCAATCTTGAAGAAAAGAGCAGCGCGTCTTTATTAAGACCAGTTCTCGACAGTAGATAGGATTTCGGAAATCCTTTAAAATTGTCATGACTGCTGCATGCTGATACATTATTAAAATGGTAAATACTGAAATTCTGTTGCATTAAAGCTTTGTCGAAAATTCAGTCATTTTAATTCAACTACAGGAACTGTTACTGCATAGTTATGTTTAGTTTAAGCTTGACAAAAAATAAAAAAATATTCAATTTTTGAAAGAACATTATGAGAGTAATATTTAAGTGAAACCCAAGAGTATGGATATTTTTAGCTATGATGGCTGGAATATAGTATGGTTTAAGGAAAAGTAAATCAAAGATTGCACTGGTCTTCAAAATACGTATATTTTCTTTTTCTCGGTAATCTATGAACTAATTTAATTTAATTTTTTTTTTCACTGATCTTAAATCTGTTGCTCAAATTTTCACAGCAACTCTATTTTGGCAGATATAAGTCATTCAACAGAAATTAACAGGTGCACATTAATGTTCAGCGCCTAGGGCTACGTTTATAGTGCACGCTCAAGAATAATATATATATATATATATTAGACTGGGTCGATTTGCAAACTTTTGTTGCCTGGGCGATTTTCGGATCGGGCCTGAAAAGTGATTAAAAAAAAACAAAAAAAGAGGAACGATAGGGGTGCACTTTACTTTCTTTAGGAATTTTTTACAAATTTTTTTGTATATAAACATGCACAGGTACAGCAAAACTGATGTCAAAAATGAAATCCTCGTACCCGATTTAACCTAAAACTGGTCTCACATTTATACGTTTTTATACAAAAATTTATCGTAGAAAATTCCTAAATAAAAAAATTCAACCAATTCAAGATATGATATTTTTTAGAATTCGTGATATTAACAAATTTTTTGATATTGATAATCCGAATTTAATCTTATTTTTTTTTTGTGTTAAAATTTTGCCAAAGATATTATTTATATTTTAATATTATATGGTGTTAATTTGGGCCAAATCGGTTTACATATATATTTTTTTAAAAAATGGACCACAGTGCCACCTAGGTAGAAAAAAAAAAACCATAATAAGAACATATAAGATGGCTTTTGTGAAAGAAAAATGTACTGAGTGGCAAAACTAATGTGTAATGACGCACGGGTGACAATCTTGAAGCGATGTAGGGGCTTAAGTTGCAAAGACACAATGGCTATTGGGTTAGGCTTTGTGGAGCAACGAACCAAAAGTCACCCCCCATTTCTAAGGTTGTAGACGCCATGCCGAAGAGATTGCACCGGTGGTGCAGGGTCTAGGGGTTTTAGATCGCGAATGGTGTCTCCTCAGGGCAGCCCACTCCCCGTTGTATTTTAGTAGGGTAGGGCGGATAATGGGGATCTCTGTCCGTTCGATCCGTTTTTCTCCCCAACTCGTGAGATATTTAATGAACACACAAAAAAAAAATAAACAAAAAAGGAAGGGTGCGCTGTGGGGACGAGTCCCGAAGCGGTGGAATCCCAAAAGGATTTAACCGTGGAAGGGTGCGGGAAGCCGCAAGGCAACCCGCCAGGCCTGGTGGACGATAAAACTCCGAAAGGAGTGGAATTGTCAGCCAGACCTGTCGAAGCTGCAACACCAGGGAAGGAAGCTGAGTCCGTGGCTAAGCGGCTCTTTGCTAGGGAGAAGCAAAGGCGGAGGAGGAAGCGTGAGAAGGCGGGCACAACTGCGGGGGAGATTGTTTTGGAGTCCCCCGTCAATAATATGACGGACCAATTCCAAGCATGTCATGCGATGAGTCCACCCCGGAAACGAACAAGTGTAAAAGATTCAGGGAACAACCTGGATCTTCCGGCGAAGTCGATAACGGGGTGACTCGAACATGTGAGTCGAAAGGTGGAGAGCTCACGGCTGTTAGCTCTGAAACTTCTTAAAACATCTGTATGCTATTGCTATTCAATTTAAGAAGTAGGCGTGGCAGGTATAGAAAAATATATATATTTTTGATCAGCATCACATTCTGAGTCGATTTCTGCGTGTCCGTCTGTCTTTCCGTCTTTCGACACGATAACAGCCGCAAGTTAAAAGCTATCGCGATGAAATTCAAAATATAAGTTTATTTTTAAAAAGGAAGATCAAGTTCGAAAATGGGCCACATCGGATGAAAGCCACGCCTATCTCCCATACAAAGTGACTTTATATTAACCGTAAAATCTCTTAAAAATCCACAAAAATTAAAGAAATGTCTTGAAATTTTACACATAAGCTTATATATATAATATGAACCATCTCTATGATATTTGGCCTCCCATACAAAGTGACGTCATCAAAATAGGAAAACTTTCGTTAATACATATAAAACGGAATGTCATCGTGTATGTCGTGGCTAAAGACTTCGAATATACTCCAATATGGCAGCAGGGGGATATTTTAGCTGCGGTACCCTGCCAAAGCTCCATCCTCACTAGTTTTTTTTTTTTATATTATATAAAATATGGTTCAATAATTTTAAAAACATAATTCAAATATATAATCCTTTATTATTTTGGAAAAAAATCAATGGTAAACTGAATTATTATTATAAGAAAATAAAAATTATACCGATATATTTTATTTCCTGAATATTTTTTGATTTTTAAAAAGTGATTGGCAAGTCAAAGTGTTCAAAAGATCATTCAAAACAAAAGAACATTTTGGATAAGTGGCATAAGTATTTTTACGTTGATTTTTGCACAAATATATATTTTGGAAAAACAACGTATCTCTTGTTATATAGATAATATTTAATTTATTTAATCTTTAAATATTATAACAAATTTCTAACTATTTTGTTTTTTTTTTTACTACCCGATTTACTACCCTGGGGACCTTAACAATAACAAATAAATTTAGAATGGAATACCTCGTGGAACCAAGCTTACTAGTGAAGAAAATGGAAAAATACAAATTCTTAAAGAAGTAGGCTATGTAATTCAGGAAATCTGGCGTAGAATTAGTCGCAGCCAAGGAGTGATTCAAAATTTTTTGAACGATCCTAAAAATTACCGCAAAACAAAACGTTCGGGCCAAAAAAAAAATCCTTTGTGACCGCAATTAACGGAAAATAATCCGAGCTGCAAGCAACACTACCCTCAGTTTAAACGAGTTGCGGAGTGTTGTTGCTGAAGAAGTTTCCTGAACAACAATGGTATGGAGAGTGCTGTATCAGTGTAAACCAGGAGTACGCAAAAGACCGCCCATGGTCGGATAGCTTTTACATGCATACGACAGCTTTCAATTAAAAAAGCTTTTTAGTCGAGTTGAGAACTTATTACACTGAATAAAATAATACGATCAGTCGCTTCATACTGTGAGGTTGCGGCCGCTCGCCTCTGCGTTGCCTTATTGAACACGACAACATATCATTAGCGTGTTTATTCGTTCATTCGATACGATCATGCTTATTGCTCAGTCCAGCCAAAGAACACATAGCAGCATAAAGAAACCAAGTCATGCATCTCTTCAGCTTCAATGTGTTTTTCAAACATTATAGAACAAGACAAGCTCTCATTCTCGCGTTATGCTGTGATCGTTCGAATGAACAAACTCGTGCTTTTTGTTCAGTGCAACCTCTTAAAACAAAAGCTTTGCAATCCAATCACAAAAATTTCAGTATAATTTTGAGCATCCCGGGTGTAAACATATCCGCAGTGAAATTATGAAGTGTGTTCCTGCTCTTACTAGCAAACGCTTGGAATTTGCAAGAATGAACATAGGAACAAACTGGCCATCAGTGAGCTCTTAAATAATGTTTTAAAAAAGGTCCCACTTTGAGAGTTATTATTTGCATCTCATTTTTTTCGATGGGAAAAACTGGAATCTTGATGGCCCTGATGGATCTCAGCATTACTGGCACAACAAACACAGGGAACCACTTTGTTTTAAAAAAAAAAATTTTGTGGAATGCTTTTATCTGAAATTGAATGGTTAGATCTGCAGTTAGCAAGTTCAAGGATGAAGAGCGCTGACTACACTACAGTACTGGAGAGAAGTTGGACTTCAGTTTTTGAAAAAAAAACAGGCAGACTCATCTAGTTTTCCAGCAAGAAAACGCAGCAATCCACGTAAGTCGAGAGACTAAAGCATGGTTTTACGCCAATAACATTGATTTTTTGGAGTGACCGGCATGCTCTTCTAATTTTAACTCCATTGAGAATTTGTGGGGAGTTTTTGTACGACAGGTGCATAAAAATAAAAAAACAATTTGGCAAAGTGGATGAACTAAAATTAGTTATTCTTGAAGAATGGAACAAAATTAATTCAAATATACAGGGTGCCCCGCAATTGAGTACAACTATTAACGGAGCTGAAAGATAATGTCGAGCTGAGCAAAAAATCGTATGGGAGGGGGTCTATTTTCACATTCATAGGAGCTACAGGGTTAATTCCTTTTTCACGACTTTGATTCACGTTATTGTTTCTAGCACAAAAACTAACTTACATAAAACTCATTTTGATAGCTCATTTTAAATGAAATCACCTTTCCAACGGTATATCAACAAACTCCACAAATTTAACCGATACTGAGCTGCGATCATGTGAAGATGAAATCAATCGGTTGAATCTACTAAATTTCAACTTTGAGTGCAAATTTCTCAGAATTTTGCGTAATGAATGAATTTTTTTTTTTTTAAATTAGTTTTGTAACATATTCAATTTTCTTTTCAATGACATCAAAAGCATAAAGATGTATTAAAAATAAAAAAGTTGGCTGTACTAAAAAAATTATACATAAAAGAAAATAATGATAATTTATGACATTACAATTAGTTATGCAGTAGATATTATCATTGTTTTCTAAAAAGTATAATTTTTTGAGTACAGCCAACTTTTTTATTTTTTAAGATATGTTCTTGTTTTTGGTGCCATTGAAAAGAAAATTGAATAAATTACAAAAATGATTTAAAAAAAATTTCATTTAATGCGCAAAATTCTGAGAAATTTGTACTCAAAGTTGGAATTTGGTAATTTCAACCGATTGATTTCTTCTTCACATGATCACAGCTCGGTAACGGTTAAGTTAGTGGGGTTTGTTGATATACCGTTAGAAAGGTGATTTCATTGCCTTTGAAATGAGCTATCAAAATAAGTTCTGTGTAAGTAAGTTTTTCTGCTAGAAACAATAATGTGAATCAAAGTCCTGAAATGTTAATTAACCCTGTAGCTCCTAAGTATAAGAAACCACCCCCCCATACGATTTTTTGCTCAGCTCGACATAACCTTTCAGCTCCGTAAATAGTTGCACTCAATTGCGGGACACCCTGCATAAAAAAATTAATTGCAAGTATTGTAATTCAAATATATTGGAACCAATGGGGCAGTAATTTAATAAAAATGTTGTTTTTTTATTTAATAAAAATCATTTTTTATTGTAAATTTTGAAGTAGCGTTAAAGATATGAAACAGCATTAAAAGTGATATCTGGCAATAAACAATGAACCGTTATTAGAATAGACTTCACTCTTGCTCAATATTGTTTTTGTGCATAGATGACCAAATTCGCAAACATTCTCTTTTGCTTAAGCTGGCCGTTACAAAAACTATTTCAAATTTCAAAGTGGCGTTATATATATGAAACACACCTTATTAATCAAAAGTATATTTTAATTTTTATAATTAAATGAAAAAGTCAGACTTAACTTATAAAATTATTTTTATTTTTGCTTTGAAAAAATATTTCAAAACAAGTTTGAGCCAAAACATGAATGATACAATAAAATCCGATCGGTAGCCATTTAGTAAAACTCAGAGGGCGTTTTACTTTCATCAAGTTCTTTAAACTACAGTACTCAAAAAGGTTCTTAACTACGATGAACTCAAAAATATTGCACTGTGTTTGTTCTGGATAGATCAAAATTAAAGCATTAAATAAATTTTCCATGTCATGGCAACCAATTTTTATATATTTACACTTACTTTTTGGTCTGTAGTTTTTTGTTTTTTTATTAATATATTTTTATTTATTAAAATTAAATTTTCTCCAAAACTTAAAAGCACCATATACGCATACATGATCAAAAGATAGCCTACTTTTATCCACTAAATGATCAGCATTTGATAAAAACTTTAAAAAATGAAGAAGATTCACGATTTCTTAAGTATTTTCTATACTAACGTAAGATAAAATTATTTTTCCTGCAGTCGTTCCATCTTTAATAACTTTTGATATTCATCTACAATGATGTATGTCTCATAATTTGCAATCAAGTGCTGACAAGCATACTATTCAGCGCGAAAAGTTTCACAACATTTCACCACTGTAGTTGTATTTGTAAAATTCTATGCCATTGTATGAGCTATGATGGGAAATTTTTAGCTTTTCTTCCTTTTGTAAGGAAGAAAGAAAGCTCAAGGCATTCCTTTTGTTAACAATGTTTGTTACAAGAAAATTGTTTGACCTGAGTTTCTCATTCAAACTCATGTTTACCTATTCAAGTAGCAAGAAGGTCAGAGTGACAAGCAAAATGAATATTATAACGGAACAGATAGAACGACAGAATAAGAAGGTGGATAGAAGTAAGCCTATTTAAAAGTTTACATAACAAAATACGATATAATATTCTAAATAGAACTAATTCAATTATTACCTCATATAATAGTTATATTTAAACAGTAATTTTACAGGATTAACTGTGCAGGATTATACAACTCAGAGAAAATTATATTCTTAAATTCAGCATATTTGTTCTAAACTAAAATTAATACGATTATATTTCTATACAAAAATATTTAAATCAACTTAAATCAAATTTACAGTGCAATATTAGATGTTTTTTCTACTTTGTGTGACTTTAGAAAAATAGTTAATTTTAAAATTTCTTAAATATGATGGGAATAAAATCCAAAAAAAATTGTTTTCTTTAGGAAAAAAAGAGGAATTTAATTGGTAGAACCATTTTAATGTTATTTAACATGCAGTTTGGAAAAATCTTATTGCGAGAAATATATCTTTTATACATATATATATCAATTTTTACTATTTGTAGTTTTAATCAATGGGCTATAGAGACTTGTGTAATACGGGGGACACAGAATAATTTAAACATCAAATAGATTAGGCACTTACCTTTCAGAAAATGCAAAAAAAAAATAAAACGAATAAAAACTGAATTATTGTCGCTCATACGCACCGAAACCGAAGCAATGTTCGTTGTAATAACGCTGCAATTAATTGCTATTGATTACTTTCAGTTGTTGCTTACAAGTATTTTATTGCTCTGAGACACATCAAAATGAGACACATCAAAAACTAATTGAATTGGAAACTTCTAAATGATATTTTGGATAGTTTTTCTGTTGTGCTCGTTTACAACATCCATTTGATTTAACAATTAATTGTTTAGCAGCAAGGAGCAGAGTTCTAACAAAAAAATAAATATTTAATTAGACCAGGAAGCCAAAAGTTCAAGTATTGTAGAAAAAAAAACTGTAAACACGCAAGGATATCATAAAATGACAAGAAGCATGTTATAAAAATTAGTGCAATCAATATCAATAAATTAAGACTGTCGTTTTTCTTTTTATGGCTTATTTAACTAGAATCAAGTACTACGCCCACCCCTTCAGACTGGGTCACTTATAAATAACCCTGTTTCTGTATTTCTGTTGTATTTTTAGCACTTCACATTTACTACTCTGCATCGTCAGCACAGAGCACAGTCATTTACATGCACTTCCGTTTCCGCCCTAGGCAGACAATAAATGTTGTCATTACTTAGTTTATGTTTAGCTTGATAAAAGGTTATCCTTGTGCCGCTAAGCGTGTGTGTGTATATGAGAAAGTGACTAAGTGACTGAGTGACTGCCTCCGAACTGAAAGCAAGAAAAATTTACTGCACAAATGCTCAAGGTTACGGATTGTGCAACAGTGGCTGCAGCTAAAAAAACAATGAATAACAACATTAAAGGTAACAAAAGAATGCTTAGCTGCAAGTGCCTCTTGTTGTTGTTTTTGTTGTAAGTTAGATTTTTATCTCTTGTGTTTTTGACCTCCATTCACTGACAATTGAAATTAAAACTAAATAAATTGCTTACCATTTAGCTGAGCTTACATATCCTCTATTAATATCCTTGTTAATAAATATAGTTTTCCTTGTTATAAAACGCCGTGTTTTTTAAAGTTATTCTTTTTTATATTTTTGAAATTTTTCTTAGCCCGTATTTTTTCCTTGCTTCAAACGCTTTACATAATCTTATCAGGCTATAGTCACAACAAACACACGAACAATCCAATGATTTGGCTTTTTAGACACTGCCCTCTAGCACCCCACTCTAAAGTTAGGCGTGGGTGTTGATGCCACTTTGTGGTAGCTTCACTGCTGAATATAAAATAAAATCGAAGAATTTACACACACGAATATCTACTTCGGAAAAAAGGCTTCTGCCGTAGCGAAAAGGTGTATTGCTTACCGTTACTAAGCACACACACAACGAAAAAACTTACTCACACACCTTTACACTACACAATACACTGAGTGAAATTGTTTGTATCGTTAAGGATACTCGCTACGGTTAAGTGAAGAACGTGTTGTGCACGTTGCACGTTCCGAAATTCAACTGAAAGCTTTACAAGCCACATCAAAGCTGAACTCCTTGTTGCGCTCGCCAGAGTCGAAGATTGTTCCTTATTTGTTGCTATTGCTGTTGCTTTTAGCTGGTGTTTGTTTTTGTTGTCCTTGAGGTGAAATTCTTGCGCATGCAACAGCAGCTGAAGAGCACACAAAACATGGCTGCGGGCTTATTTTGATTGTGAAAAGAGCGAGAGCGCAAATGCATGAATGAATGGCTAGAGTGTGAATGAACGTATTTGTTTGTCTGGGTGTGTGTGTGAACCGTTGAACAGTGGTGCATAAGTTGAAGTATTGCCATTCAGTTTCAGTTTAAAGATTTAAACTACTAAAAAATCTGACTTTTCCATCAAAAATCGTAATATACATTTTTAGGACTTAAAATTTCTTAGCAGTATAAGTTCTGTATTTTAAAATTTAATTCTCAATAAGGTGTCCGTGCTAAAGCAAAAAGCAGGTTTTTGTAAGAAGCAATCAAACCAGTGATGTGATTCTGATTTAATGAAAAATCCTGATCGCATCCCTATTTATACCTGTTTATCACAACAAAATGACACGAAATACCCACAAAAAATCCCACCAAAATAATTTGATTAATAGAGTCTTTTGTTCAATTTATGAAAAAAAATAATCATCAAAAATATTTTATATTAATGTAAAAAAGTTTATTTATTAACGAAACAAAACAAAAATTTTGGCTTAAGTCTACTTTAAGGAACCCACTGAATTTCAAGGGGTTGCTTGGAACACAGGGGGGATAGCGGCCTTTTTTTCAATACCATTATAATCTTAGAAAAAATGCTATCTTGTACGCATGATACAATTTTAATTCTGGCATGCCTTGTACCAAACAACTTTCTAAATTTAAGTAGTTTCATTAAATTAGACTTGCTCCCAAATTTTATATATTCATGTAAAAACTTTTACAATCTGAATTGTAAAAACAATTCATTGAGATCAATAAAACTATGTATACCTAAATATATATATATGTATATATAAGTAACTTGTACTATCGTAAATAATAATATGACTTATTTAGTTTATTATGAATTAAACTGAAAGAAATTTTTATCGAAGCAATGCGAATTCTGGAATGAAATAATGATGTTTATCTGGCATAACGTTGTATTATGGAGGTTTTACTTTATAAATTGGCCAAAAAAAAAGCAGTACTTTATCTTTGTTTTTTTTTTTTTTTTGAGGCAAAATTTGTCTATTTGACAGATGGGTTATGGAAAAATTTAGTTTTTGTTTTTCGAAACAAAATAGTAATTAAAAGTTGCGTATTTTTACGTAGTTTCAAAATAAACTAACCGTATTTAAATTCCAAAGAGCTGTTGGCCCTCTACCAGAGCTTTTATAACTAAAACTTTTCTTATTTGTACTGCCTTTTCACATAATAACAGAGGTATACAGCAATTCTATTAAAGTTCTGTCTGCTGGCGAACTTTTTACCTAATACTTTTAGGCCGTTTAAACCAAAAATTGTCATTAAAACTATCTTTGCTTAAAATTAAACACAATAAACAAAATAGTGTAACAAAATACATAAACCTAAAACATAATTGAAAGATATGAAAAAAAATCACTCATACGCCTCGAAAACAAATTATATCTAATTCTGCAAAAACTGTCCTTTGTATGTTGATTACTGAATTAAGCGACTCAAATTATTTAGTTGACTGCAAACATGGGCAAAATTTTCTTTAAAAAAAAACCTGATAAAAATTTATAAAATTTCAGTCAAAAAAGCTCTGGTAGAAGGTCAAAATTTATATTCATTTTAAAAACAGTAAGCGTATTTTAAATCAGCGCAAAAATACGCATTTTTTTAAACCTAGTGCGCATTAAAGTTAAGCCCAGCAGCCCAGCCTAAAATTTCAGTCAGAAAAGCTCTTGTAGAGAGCCAAAAAATATATTCATTTCAAAAATGGTAAGCGTATTTTAAATCAGCTCTAAAATACGCAACTTTTGATACCTGTTGCGTATTAAAATTAAAAAGAAAAAATATCGGTCCAGCGTAAAGTAAATTATTAAATATTAAACAATGAAAACATATCCCTTTTTTACAAATTTAAAATCAATGAAACACCACTTGAACGAACAATTGTGAAAAATTACAAAAAAATGATTCCAACAAGTTTTGTAAAGAATTTACACTTTTTAAAATTATGACATAGTAGAAAATCCCACCAAATCATCCAAAATTCCACATGTTCTCAAATAGGTCAAATATCCTAAAATGAGCCCGGAATCCCACCAAATCACATCACTGATTCAAACGCAACATTAAAAGCAGCTTTTTTCCATACGAATGCCAATAGAAAAAAGCAAAAAAAAAAAACAATTTTTATTCTGCTTTTTAGTATGTGTCACCCTATCTTTTGCCTTTACTTCAAAAATTCGAAGTTGGGTTTTTGTCATCACTAAGTCGTTTGTCAAATACAAACGAATTATATTTTTAAATTTCAAATTTTAAATTTATACTTATAATGTAATTATACGTTTCACTAAGAGATATTGGATCAGAAAAGCTGGCCAAATGTCCAATTCCAAATGAATATTTTGTTAAATTGCTAATTTCTTTGGTTAGAATTGATTGAGCATTATCCAACAGGAAAGCGAGCACTCCATTAGCGCATCTGAAGAGCTCCAAAAAAACAGTAGAACGCTTCATTCTCCTTGTGTATACCGCATTTTTTCACATAGTCATGTCATCAGATGTATGCGCTCCGCTCCCACTGTAGAAAATATGAAATCGTAGCGACAGCCGAGCGCTTTGTTCTCCTTGTATTTGATATAAAAACGTTGCAAGAACCGGACGCTATACGTAAATATTAAAAAATTTTTAAAACAAAACAAAAATGAATCACCCAGCCACGGGTTTAAACCCGGGCATCTCGCTTAGAAAGCAAGCACCCCAACCAGTATGCCATGGCCGCCACAATTTAGGTGAAAATTTTGGCTTAAAATAACGGAAAAACTTATAGCAACTTTTTAAAACAAAACAAAAACGAAAAATAATCGCTGCCAGCCAGTTTTGAACCTGGGCATTTTGATAACAAGGCAAACACGTCAACCAGTCTGCCACATCTCTATTGAAAAAATTTTTTCTTAATAACAAATAACAGCAAATTTGATAAAATCAAATCAAATTTTGTTTATTCACGTGAAACGATTAGATGAATTTTTAAAATTTTTTAAATTCATTTTTTTTTTTTATATTAATGTCTAATACTTTCTTTTCAAGTGCTAGTTTCGTTACGGAAAGTGCTACAAGTATAGCGCAATACAAACAGCACTACTTGCAAGGAGAATGAAGCGCTCTTTATGTGCATACAAGTAATGCACATTGAAATTTTGTGCTGGGTATGTACACAACCGTTATTTTTTTAAATACCGCTTGTTGATGAAATGCTTAATTTATTTAGAGTATTTCTTTCAAGCGTTCAGTATATTTTTTTTTCAAATTGATTTTTGTGAAAAACCGTGAATATATTAGTAATAGATCGCGATAAACAAGGTATTAAAAAAACAACAGCATAATTAAAATCAGCGTTATTTTATTATATAGTCATTCAACACACTTTTATTGGCATACTTGTAAGTTTGCTATTTTTTTCTTTTTTAATATATAAAAGTAGTTTTGTTGTACTTCTACGCATTTCCGCGCATCGATTGTGCCTTTTCATTGAATAGTGACTATATTATTTCACATATATGAAAAAATCCATTGCTGAAAACCACAACTTTTTTATAAATTAGTATTTAAGTAATGTCGTCGTGACATAAAAGTCTTCAGCTACTTGTGATAAGACTACACATTTTCTTGATTTTTCGACTTGAGGCTATTCAGGGCTAAGAATTGTTTTGCAAAAAAAAGAAGGATTTTGTAAAAAAATTGGATTTTGCTGAAAATGAGTTGATTTCGCAGCCTTCAACCAACCTTCAAAACCAAAAGTATTCAGCTACTTGTAATAAGACAATAAATTTTCTTGACTTTTTTTCGACTTTAGGCTATTTAGGGCTAAGAATTGTTTTGCAAAAATTTATTTACGAGCTCGTGAAAAGATTTTGCAAAGAGAAGGATTTTGCAAAAAAAATTGTATTTTGTTGAAAATTAGTCGATTCGAAATCGTTTCCTAAAGAAGAAGATAAAATTTTTCAGAGATAATTCTCCCATATTAAATTAAAATTGAAAACACTATGGCATGCTAGGCGTAATATAAAGACAAATTTTTTAAAATAAAATTAAAAATGGCTTCAGGTTGCTTCTGAAATTCCTACAAACATTTCTGGTTGTATCGGCCTAAACTTTGCACGAAAGTTCTCAAGAGAACAGTGCAATATAGATGTTATTAATTGCCTTTTGCTAACTTCAGATCCGTTGGCAAAAAACTTGCAACCAAAACAAAAAAATTCGAAAAAACACTTTAGCAAAGGAATGTATAAATATGCTGCTACCGGGAGATGTCGATACTTGCGGAGATGAAATGCTCCCTAGCTAGGACTTTTTAAAGAAAAAAAGCATGCATTTACTGCTACTTTCGGTAGGCGCTTTCTAAAAGACCAACTTTTTCGCCTATCTAAGGCATTTTAACAGTAATATTTATCCTGCATAGACTGGTTCTGCATATATTTCGGGGTAACTTTTTCGTTAAAAGTTGAATTTGGTTTGACCCAGAAAAATAAATGCTTTTATTTTTTCTTATAGCACAAAAACCATTGATTTTTTTATACAAAACTCTTTTTGTTTATTATTAAAGGAAAATTAAAAAATAGACCTGCACTTGAGTTACACTCAAAAAAAAAATATCCTTCATTAAGTTCGTAAACTGTCTTTTCGGTGGCTGTAGTGTATGCCCGACGCCATTTATGTCCCAAAGTGCCTTGCCCAAGTCCCTTATCAGTTTAAACCTAATTTGATATTAATTTACGCATAATTTAAATTTTCTTATTGTATGGATGGTGGGCGTTGTTGTGGAAGGGCTTAAAGTTTTATTTTTTTTTTGCTTTATGGTTTTATATTTTTTAATCTAACTCATATGCAAAATTTAAAACCTCAATTTATTGATATATTTTGTATGGACCACTGTGTGCCGCTCCAAACACTCTCTAATGTAAATTTAGGAGTTGATGGTGCGATCTGTCACAAACTCCTTTCTTCGATGGCTACATTTGTAAATGGCCTGCCAAACTATTTATTTTTTTCGAAATATAATTTACTTTTGTATTGTAAATTTCTAGGATACTCCACCCTTTTGAACCGCAATATAGTATTCATGTCCAGGTAACTGCTTGAAATCCGCTTTATATCACATTTCATCGTACATGATCACGCAGCCAAATTTGGTGAGAAACTCGCGATACAGTTTTTGAGCGATTTTTTCTTCTAAATGTTCAGGTACTTTTGTAATTTATAACTCCTCAGGTTTTAAAATTTTATTTCATCCGTTAAACAGTTAATTTCGAAACGTTCAACATTCAAGCAGTCAAAAATAACGTGAAGTATATTAAAAACTTTATTTTCACACCAGTAAACTTTATTACATTTCGTTATTCCGACATTGTTTTCTTAGAATTGATGTTTTTTCCAGCTTGCGTTCATGACAACAAGAAAATGTAATCTTAAATATTAAAAATATTGCCTGGCCTGCCGTGGGGATCAAACTCGTACCCCACCGATAAAGAATTCTATACACTACCCATCAATCCAAAAAATTTTGTTACGCAGAATGTTGATTCAATATTAAGTATAACAGAAGCTTTGTAAAAAATTATATGAATACATTTCTGTGAAAAATTTAAGTATGCTTTAGAGAGGATTACGAAATAACGGATACAGATATTGATTTAAGAATGTTTTAATTTTTTAAAGAAGTATAGAAATGTTTATCTCGAAATTAAAAAAATCTGGAAATAAAAAAATCCTATTAAAATACAAATTTTAGCCTAATGATCAACATCAAATGCTTAAGACCTTAAAAAAAAACTCGATGTTAATCCCTGGAAAATAAGTTATTAACGGCCTACAAACAATTTCAAGACAGTTTCCTGATTAGTTTTTGATTAGCCCGCCGACTTTTTTTCTTAATGCTCAAGGACGAAGAACTGACGTCACAGTAACGGTTGTTTTTTAAATTAAGTACTTCTTCAAATATATACAAAAATTTTTAAATCAATATCTTTAACGGTTATTTCGACATCCTTTAAATAATACCTAAATTTTTCACAAAAAATTAATATAAGTTCCTAGTCCACTGAATGATAATAAATGATTTAATTGATTTTTAAGGAAAATATTTGTCTCACTGCATACAAATAATATCAGTAACAGTCGTTTTTATTCCTTCAATTATTGGTAAACATATACCAAATCATATAAATCCTCTCTGATTAAAAACATTTATAAAATAATTATTCGACTTCTGAAAACATGTTCATTTTCTCAACATCACTAAAATTCAACACACCACCTTTTTTTGTAAGCTTTCAGATAAAAACAAATCTCTTTTGGAGAGTATCTGAGAACACTTTTAAGCACTACAAAAAAATTTGTGTACTCTTTGCTAAAGCAAAATATTAGGGTGGGTCGTTGTCAACATTAAAAAATATTTAAGAAAATACATTTAAAAAATCATAGCCTGTACTGAATTTTTGATTTTTTGATGAAATAAAGTCGAAACTTTTCTTCATAAAATTCTGAATTACTAATATGAGAAGGAATAATTTATTTTATTCAAATAAAAGCAGTTTGATCTATCTTTTGTCCGTTTTTTTAATTTTTTTTTTAATAAATTAATAATAATTTCTTTCTTTTAAATCTTTTATTTAGAGGATTTATATAATTTTTTGTTTTGAAAAATTATGGTTTCACATATTGATTTAAAAATTTTGGTATATTTTTAAGTATTAAGTTTTTAAGAATGACATTTTTGAGACCTCATTTCATTATAATAGATAATAAAATCCCTGAAGAACCAAGAAAAAAGGCTTACGTACAAGATTACTTACAAATTAATCGGCGGATTGACTTGAAGTTTTTTGTGGGTCTTAACCGTTGTGTCGATCGTAGAGCCCACGGGTACATTTGCAACTTTAATTTTCCTGTATCTTCCAAACGGTTAGTCCGATTGACCTGAAATTTCATGATATCCTCAACCATACACTTTTGCATCATGTGGAAAAGTTTCATCCAAGCAAAGATTGGAGCAGCAGTTCAGTCGATACAGCCCAAATTCAAGTTAGTGGAATGGCGTCGACTGCTGATGTACCCGGGTACTTGTATGAAAATTCATACAAATATATAGAAATAAATGGCAAAGTTCACTTTATATTGCTATATCTTCCAAGCGGCTGGTCCAATCTTGATGAAACTTCGTATCATAGCTTGGAAATATGTAATTGATATTTGTGTGAAATTTCAGGTCAATTGGACCAACCGTTTGGAAAATATAACCCAGTTACTAGAAAATGACCTAGCGTCAACAGCTGATGTTCTATGAAAATTCATACAAATATATAGAAATAAATGGAAATATTTAGTTTATTTTATGGAAATTTGTTTATTTATTTATAGAAAATCATTATAATGAAAGTAAAAAATATATTTTATGAATTTTAGCAGCATCTGAGGCATTGTGGATGATCCTTCGAGTGCTCTGCGCACACAGGCTTATTACAAATTGCACCATCCATTTTATTTTCACTTTTTATATATTTGCCGCACAAAATAAATTTTTAGGTCTTTACACTTCAAAAATCGCACATAAACTGACTTATGCATACAAAACTACTCAAAACGAAACCTGCGCAAAAAATCATGTTTCTGCCTGCAAAACTGGTTGTGCAAGGGTAGGTAGGCAAGATATTCCCAAATACCCTTTTGTTCCTGTTAGTAGACGTGTTTTCCTACACATTCCAAAAAAAAAAATGTTTACATTGAACAAATATTTTATGAGTTATAATTATTCTGCGCAGGTACTAAAAATAGCACTATGAGCAAGAGGGGTTGATTTTCAGTTCAAATATAACGGAATTTTGCGAATGAAAATTCAATGTTAATTATTTTTCTTGGTAAAAAGGGATCAAATTAGAAGGATTAAAAAAGAATTTGGAAATTGTTAAATTTTTATGGATTTTGGCAATTCCCATTTTTGGTAAAAATGGATTATTTAGGTACCAAATTTTTTTTTCCCAAATTATGATAAAAGTTTTGTTAACTAGACAATATTTCCAATAAATAAAAAAAAAAAAAACCAGAAAATTACAAGAATCCAGGTAGTAGTTAATATTTGTATATCAAAAGCAACTATCTGCCATACAAAACGTATGAAGTACCCGGGTACATCTACTGTCGATGTGGATAAAACCCAACAGCTGTTGACACAACGGTTAAGCAACTTATCTTACTAGGATTGACATTAAGCTTTTTAAAGGTCTACAAAAGCTTATGCGCCTACTTTTACACTCAAATTATGAGCATTCCCATTTTTATTTTTTTTTTTTTTTTGTGAATTTGACTTATTCGAGGCACAATTTTTTTATTAATCAAAAACTTTAAAAATTCTCTATATCAACCTCTAGTTATAAATGTGTACTTTAACAGTTAATTTTTTTTTACATGAAAAATAAATTGTGGCATTTTTAATTTATATTTAGTTTTTAGCAATTCTTAAAAAAATTCTTTTTTTAAGAAAAAAAATTCTTAAAAAAATTGATTTTCTTAAGAATTGCTAAAAACTAAAGTTAATTTTTTTTTTTAATCCGAGATATCTTGTCCGCCAAAAGAGACTTTTTTCGTGGTAAATGAGGAATTTTATTATTACGAAGAAATGGCACCACAAAAAAAAATTTTTTAATTAAATACTTCTCTAAAACTACATAAAAATTTTTAAATCAGTATCTTTAATCATTATTTCGTAAACTTCTAATGAAACACACTTTAATTTTTCACAAAAATTGATATCAGTTCCCTTAAGTTGAAAGTTTTTCTTATGAAGAAAAGTAAAACTTTTTTCTCTCTTAACTTTGTTCATTGAATAACAGAGCTTTTTATTGCTTTTTAGCTTTCACTGTTGAATTTTCTCTTCTATGTTTCTTTCTTACGAGTATGTTCAGTATCAATGCAATTGAAAAGCTTTCTTCAATATTTTATACCACCTTTTGTGTGGTGAATTTGTTGAATTATTTTGTGCAAAGTGTGCAAATAAACAAGAAATGGGCGCGATATTTAATTCAAAAATTCTTTGCATAATTTTTAATGTTGTGTATGTATGTTATGTAGATTTGTATACGTATAATGTTTTAAAAATTATGCCAAAAATTTTATAAAATAAAATTATTGAAATTTTTGATTCATTGTACATGCTGTAAAAAATTAACAACATTTATTGAATACAAATAGATTTTGGATTTTTATTTGAGACTATTCCTTGAGAAACCAAGTAACTCTGACCAGTTGTTCTTTGATACAAAGCATATTCATTCCTCATTTCAACCCTACATACATACAAATAAGTAGTTCGTGACTTACATATTGCAGTATATCGAAATATTTCCTCATCTTCTTCAGTTCTTCAAACTAAAGAACTTAACTTTTCTCCACTCTTACAGAAGCCTTTAATATTGCCCTATGCTTTCAGTCAAATACTCAAGGTTTATTGGCTTTCAACGTATCTCAAGAGCAGTTCCTTCCCACAACAAATATCCCTACACTCATAAATCTTTTGATGTGTTACAAATTTTGTTACTACAATAAAAACCGAATGACTTGAAAATCTATAATATTTCTCGCTATTAAAACAAGCCAACATATATCACAAAATATAAATAAATCAATACAAATTTTTTTAAAACCTTTTTCAACCAAGACAAATCAGCAGAAATAAATCTAGACGCAGAAAAAACACATTCATAACGCTGAAGCAAGTGATATAAAAGTTCTCAAGAACCACATTAAGACCATTCATCGTGATATATTATGGCATACAACAACATCAATAACAAAAACATTTTCACTTTTGTGTACAGCTCAAGAACAGCGGCGACAACAAAGTGCGACCAATCGTTCGACTATCCTGCCGTAACAGACATCAAGCCCTCTGCACAAACCGTTAAATCTTATTTTAGAGATTTGCGTTGTCTTGGTTTTTTTTTTTATTATTTTGTTTTTTGTTTACTTTTATTTTCGTTGGTCGAAATCATTGTTGTTGTGTTGCTTTTATTTCGCTTGTTGTTCTTCATTTTCATTTCTTTTTATTATCGCGCTACGCACTCATTTTTTAGCTACATACTTCCTTTTCTGCTACTATTTCATGTTGCTACTATATTTAGCTCAGAACCACCGAAGACAGGTGTTAATGAACGGAAGTCGCACCCGTAATTTGCCAGCAATAAACCGAAATTATAGAATGAAATCGTTTCAATTGTATTTATTGCTGATAGCCTAAAAGTAGACAAGCCTTAATGCACGCACACAACCAACAGATACAAGAACACAGACAGTATAATAGCGTGGCATTAGTATGCGTGGCTGTGTGCGGCACGCATTTATTTAGCGTCTTGATTTGTGTTGTTGGCTCGCTAGCTGCTTGTCATGCAGCGCACAAACCTCGGACCAACGTAATGAAAAATGTATTGCATGGGTGGCAGGAATTGAAGAAACTTCAAAGATCATCGCATTCGGTGGTAATTTACAGAGAAACCTCTCGAAGTGAATGACATATAAAAAAATGTATTGTTATTTCATGCAGATGCAGCAATAAGGCAACTAAACACTGTAAGTGGCTCAACCAAAAATGTACAAAATTTACTTAAATTGAATGTAGGTTCTTTGGGATCAAAATCTTAAATTTCAAAACATTAAATCGGGCCCGTAGCCAAGACGCCAGGATCATGAGGTATTAAGATAACAGAGAAAATGTATAAGTATCTGTAGAAAATTAAAAACAAGGTTATAGGAATTTTTCCAAGCAAAATCGTTTACTTTTAAAATTATTGTAACTAGTGCCCTTTTTTAAATAATTAAAAGAAATATCACCAAAGTTCATTAGATTTTTGATCAACCAAGTCGAAATAATTCCATACTGGCTGAATAATACATTTTACTTAAAATAATGATTTCAAATTTGATAAACGAGTGAATAAATCAAATATTCCATAAAGGCGTTTATTCACATTTTCATTAAAATTTTGCCTTTATATCGGATATAATTATAGCACTAAGTTCAAAGTGGCTCTGCTCACGTTTATCTTAATTTATTTAAAATCCAGTGCTTAAACACGAAAAGCCATCCAAAAAGTCCGAGATAATTTGTAGTGCTTTGTTTCGTCCTTCATGCTTTGTCGTATATTGGTAACAAAGTTTTCGCAATAAAGACGTTCTCAAGTTGAAATTGTTAAATTGTTGTAAAATTTATCAGCTTAAAATCCACAATACACGACACTTCCATCTTCATTTGTCGTCTTCTGAAGCCATCATCTCGAAAGCAACCTTAACCCACTTCTTCCTTCACAACAAACGATTTAATTTCGTCCAATTATAAATTCCTACTAAATGCGCTTAGCTGCCGAGCAAAAGCTTTTCGTGTGCATTTAACTGAATCGCAGCGCATTTCCTGCCGTGTCTGAACTTCCGGCCGCGTACAACTTCCGTAAGGGCAGACTTTAATTTTTTTTTTTTTTTTTTCTTTTGAAATTCTTCAACGCTCTTCATTGTTGAAGTCATCGTTGTCGTCTACTGACTGGGCCGACGTTAATTAGTTTGTGTGACTACCATCATTAGTGAGCAGCAGTGCCTTACAGGGTGTACTGGGAGGTCTTAAGTGTAGTCATAAACACAGCAACATTGATAGTGCAAAACTTTTACTTGTATTTTAAGTGTCAATTTAAATGTCCTTTTAATGAAAGCATCGGAAAATATTTACAGCCCTTTTCGAGGATATTAGTATACAATTATAAGGCAAAGCAGTTTTTAATTGGACTGTTCTACAAACAAAAAATGCCATATAATGCTGAAAAATATTTTCAATATAATATAAAGCAATTTTTTTTTTTTATTTTTCCTGTAGTCTTTGGCTTTTGTGTTTTATTTTGAGCCATAAGGTTACTTAATGGCTATTGCCTACTTTTTTCTAAATTGTTTTTACGAACTAATGCATGTTTTTGCTGCGTGTTGTAAAATTATAAATTGAACAATAGACTAAAAAAAATATCGTAATTAAAATAACACTTGCGTGTCATGCGTATGATCTGCAATCTATGACCTTTTGCCACATTACGTGACTGCGCTGAGTATTCGTTAATATTTGCACACAATCAAGTAAGCTAGTATGAAATTTGTGTGATTAAACAATTTAATAAGTAGCTGGTTTGATTGTTTGAGATATATTTAGAATAAGCATATGGGGCGAAACTCGTCAAGTGTACCCACCGTGAACTCGATCGCTCCGATTTTGATAAAACTAAGTAGAATTGTTATACAATATTATTGGTCTACATCATTGGTTGGTATTCTATTACTAACAAGCAAAGAGCTTAACATGTTGCCGTAAGAAATGCATGTTTGCTGAGAAAACTCTTTTTCCGCAAACGGTAGAATGCCTATCAATGGTCTAGTGTGTTAAATGGGAGGGAAGGAAATATGAACAGGATTCCTAGATACAGGGGTTAATACTTGCGGTTATTTTTGGCACAACTTTTTTCGTTCTATTAGGGGCTGTTCATAAATTAAGTAACTCTTTGAGGGGGGAGGGGGGGGTAGGGGGAGGAAAGGGAGGAGGAATATTTGTCGAATATTCGAATATTTGTGACGAAGTGTGACCTGGGCGGAGGAGGTCGTGTGTTAAGCCACAAAAAATTTTTAATTCAGTATTATGTAAAGAACCCCGTAGTCGTATTTAGGTATATTCAGAGTAATGAAGCATGGGCGTAGCCAAGAAATAAAGATTAAGTTCGAAAATTAACTAAGTTGGCTTAAGACCACGTCTACCTCCCATAGAAGTGTCTTTTTAAATCTTAATCCAGAGTATCTTCAAAGCACACAAAAATTAAAGAAAATTTTGCATATAAGCTTCAATCTTTAATATAAGCCCCGACTTAAAACTAAGTGCTGCGCACAATAAGTTATCGATATATAAACGTGATTAGATGCAAAATATTAAACAGTAAAATTATAAAATGCCTTTTTTTATATCAATGGAATTTAACATTGATTTTTCACTACTCTGAGCGCAATGAGCGCAATTATAATTTTTTGCAAATACTATGGTTGCCAAGCTTGCTTTTCACAATATCGAAACAATCGACTCTTCGTCCATTCATCTTTTGAAAACTTTTTTTGCAAAAAAGTCAATTTGCAAAATTTTGGTCTATAGGCACATGTAAAAATTAATATATATTCTGAAATTTTAACAACTTTAATTTTGTCGCAATTGCCCTCTTTCAATGCAATGTCAGAGCTGTATACGCTCACCCGTTAATAAGAGCTAATGGTGAGCTTCCTTTTCTTTTCTTATCTTTTCACTGACTTGGGTACTCTTGGGTAGATTGGCAAATGCCGTAAATTTTGTTTTTGTAAAGTGCCATTGTACCTAAGTACCCATCTTCCAATCAACTCTAGCTGACCCCCTGACTTGTTTGAGTAAAAAATGTTGCCACACTCCCTTTTACCGCCCACAAATCAATAAAAATATTTTGTCACTAAAACTACTAGGCCGATTTTAGCTAAAATTTTAGCAGTAAATTTCCTTCAAGTAGAAGATGGGGCTAAGGTAAAAATTTTTGCCACAACCCCTTTTACCACCCAAACATCCATAAAAATTCAATATCACCAAAACTACTAAGCTGACTCAGCTGAAATCGTGACACTATATTTCTCTAAAGTGGAGATGGTTTAGGACAAAATTTTGCCACACAACAGTTTATTTTCCACAAATCAATGCTATACCAAAAAAACTGTTATGCCAATTCAGATGAAATTTTGGCTGTAAATTTCTTTCCATTAGAAGATGGTTTTGAAGGTACTCGAAAGAAATTCATTGCCAAAATGTCAGCTGAAACAGCCGAGTAGTTTTGGTGATATAGCGTTTTTAATGATTTTTGGGTGGTAAAACGGGGTGTGGCAAAAAATTTAATCATAATATTAGGTTGTCGCCGGACTTACATATGTATGTTAAATTTCAGCTTAATCGGATACCAACAAGTTTTCGAAAAATGGTTCGCAAATTTTGACGGACATAAAAGGTTTCCCAATAGGGATGACCTAACTTTGACAGCTCATGGCGGCCATATTCGAATATAGATTTTTAACATTTTTAAGCAAATGTGTTCAGTTTAGCTTGCCATTTTATCACAAGAACTTTAATTTCGGTTCAACGCTTGGAAATTGTTCAATTTTTTTACGCAAATTCGCGTTCTCCTGTCGCTAAGTAAGAGCGCTTGGTGCAAAAAATGGTCATCATAATGCTCCTTCTGTGCGCGCTTTTGGTCGCATAATAACGAAATTTGAAAGTGAATTAACTTCTTCAAGAAAACATGGCCGCCGTTCAAGCCAATGTTCGTGAAGTTTCAAATCTGTCTATTCCGCGCCGTTCTCAAGTGTTGGGACTCTCCAGGATGACCACATGGCGAATTTTGCGATTGGATTTGTGTGTGCATCTATATAAGATGGTGTTGGCACAAGAACTGAAGCCAACCGACCATCACATTCATCGTCAGATCGCTGATTGGTCACTGGAAGTGTTGGAAGCCGACAATGAATTTCATCGAAAAATCATCTTCTCCAATGAGGCTCATTTCTGGCTCAATGGCTTCATCAACAAACAAAACTGTGGCTATTGGAGTGAGTCAAATCAACAAGTTTTTCATGAATCACCATTGCATCCTAAAAATTTCATCGTTTGGTTTGGATTATGGTACGGTGGAATCATCGGACCTTATTTCTTTCAAAATGAGGCAGGAGATTCCGTTACCATTAATAGTGTGCGCTATAACACGATGCTCACGATGATATTGATGCTGACGACCTTTATTTTCAACAAGACGGTGCAGCGCTTCACACTTCTCGACTTAACATGGCTTTATTGCGCGATAAGTTCGGCGAGTCGTTAATTTCGAGAAATGGGACCATCGCTTGGCCGCCCAGATCGTGCAATCTAACACTTTGGGATTATTTCCTTTGGAGCGACGCTAAGTCGAAGGTTTACAGTAACCATCCTACAACACTTGAGGCATTGGAAGCCAATATTCGTCAGGCCATAGCTGATATACCGGCCGAAATGGTGCAAAGAGTGATCGAAAATTGACGTGATCGGATGGCCTTGTGCAAACAAAGCCGTGGTGGCCATTTGGCCAATATTTAGTTCAAATCATAAATGGCATAAAATTATCTTCCAAATAAATGAATCCGAACCATTTTTGATCGAAAATTGTGTGTTTTATTCAAATTTAAAGTTAGGAAGTTCTTATCTGGAAACCCTTCATACATACGTACGAAGTAACTCAAATAAAAAATTTGATACATTTAAATTTGTAAAATATTAAAAGCATAAAAAAGTCGAGAGAATATTTTCGACATAAATTTCCAGATCACAAACAAACAAACAAACTTGCTGCTCTGCCCAAAAAGTTTTACAAAAAAGTACTCAATTGCTATTTAGTATGCTCGCGATTATCAAAAGTACTCAATCTACCCATACCCAACTACCTAAGTCAGTGTGAATAGCCCTATTGATATGGAATTTCGGTTTTATTTTAAGTTAGAGACAGCAAATTAAGAAAGTTGCAATAGTTTGAAGAAACGTTAAAACCACAAATATATTAAATTCAATTTGATTTTACACAGAATTTGTCAATTCTAAACAATTTTGCTAAAAATTTGTAAATACATAAGTATTTAATAAATGGCAACTATGTAGATATCACGATCTTTATTACGGTCTTGGTTAAGTTCTATCTCATTTCCCGCGTTTCCCTTACCAACGAATTTATGACCAAAGTGCTGTCGCCCGTGAGGCAAGCAGTATGCAATTAAAGAACACGTACAGGCAAAATACACATAGGAGTAACTTTGCCCACCCCTAGGGTAGATAATATGAATATTTTTATTGTATGGTATTTTTTGTTATACAAAACATAAAATAACTTTTTTGAAGCAATGTTTTTTTAGTACCGTTTGTATTGGAGGTTTGAGTATCGATAGTAATTGAATAAATTGCTAATATCGAACTGCTTCAAAATATTTTCCCCTTCCGTTTTTTCAGCACTTGGTCATATCACACAAAAAAGTTACAAATTTAAAATATCTTTAACAAAACAGACAAAATTTTAATCCGCTCGGCTATTGCCAGTGGTATGTTAATCGCAGCAAACTTTTTTATTAAAACTACGGCCAGAGTGGCATTTCAAGTTCACTAGAGCCGTCATATGCTTAACAGTCAGCGCCATCTATTTGTGAGTTGGAGCAAATAATTTAAAAAACTGAATACCACCAGGTTGGATTCCTGAAATAATCCAATTAATGAAAGTATATTCGAAGTCTTTAGCCACGACATACACGATGACATTCAGTTTTATATATTAACGAAAGTTTTCCTATTTTGATGACGTCACTTTGTATGGGAAGTAGGCGTAGTTTTGATCCGATTTTGCCATATATCAGAGAGATGGTTCATATTATATATCGAAGCTAAAGTGCAAAATTTCAAGACATTTATTAATTTTTTTGAATTTTTAAGAGATTTAACGTTTAAAATAAAGCCAATTTGTATGAGAGGTAGGCGTGGTTTTCATTCGATTTTGCCAAATATCATAGTGGTGGTATATGTTGTATATCAAAGCCTATATGCAAAATTTCAAGACTGTTCTTTAATTTGAGCAGATTTTTAAGAGATTTTACTTTTACAATAAAGTCATTTGGTGTGGGAGGAAGGCGTGGTTTTCATCCGATTTTTCCAAATTTCATAGCCAGGATTAAGACTGAAGAGCAAAGCTCACCTGCCAAATTTCAAGGCATGTCTTTAATTTTTGTGGATTTTAAAGACATTTTACTGTCAATATAAAGTCACTTTGTGTGGGAGGTAGGCGTGGTTTTCATCCGATTTGGCCCATTTTCGAACTTAATCTTCCTTCAAAAATAGGAATAGGAAAAAAAAAATCTTTTTTAAAAATAAACTTATATGTTGAATTTCATCGCAATAGCTTTAAAATTGCGGCTGTAATCGCAATTTTACGCAGTACGCGTTGAGGTTTAAACATTAGGTAATAAGACACCATACATTCATTTTGAACTTTTATCATTGATTCGTAAAATGCATGAATGAAAGATATGGTAAAAACATTTTATAAGGTCTTGCTACCGTCCCTCCTCTCCCCTAATTTTCTTCCTGCGTACACCCTTGGGCTGTAAACATTGTGGCAAATTATGAAATTTAACATAAAAACTTAAAAGAAAATGACAAGTTCTCAAATTTTATTTCGCGCTTAATCAATTTCATTTTAAATTCAAAGTTACTCTTCCTTAAAAGTTAAAAATGAAGTGCATAAACAAACGAAATTTGACGTCGAGGCATAACTTAAGCAATATTGACACTACTTTATCTGCTAACATTATTTTTTGTTAAAATTATATGGAAATAACGTGCAATAAAGAAAGCATAAAAAAAGATTCTAATCAAAGAGGAGGAAGCAAAGCTCGGTCACAATTTCCGCTGATTGCTATAGGCTAATTTTCTGATTCCTTTACTTTGTACGTAAGCAATATGCACATAATAGCTACTAAAATAAAATTTCAACATTTTTACTTTTCTTAATAAATGAGGTCATTTATGTTTATGTTTACTTTTTTCCTCTTTCCCTCTGCTAGTTGCACCCAAGGCTGAATTCCGCGAAATCACGCAGACTTTTTGACTTCCCCCAGTTCGAAATACTGTTAAAGGTGTTTAATTTTTTTAATTTTTATTGGGCAAATACAGAGAATTGAGCACACAAACCTGCAGGCTTACAACGTATGGCAAGCACTGATTGACGCTCGGTACAAATTTAATTATTTTTTAATATAAAACACTTCAAAGGTAATTAATTGAGAGCCCGCAATTATTTATAGCGTGCTATACTGAGAATTAAGTTGTTTACAAAAAGTATTCAAAATTTACTTGCAAAACATTTGGGAATAGAATCAAATCAAATGAAAACTTACTGAAAATCGCATAAGCACAATATAAGACATCGTTTAAATGTTCGGATTTTGTTATGGATAGACGGCGTTAAAATTTTTAATAGCTTAATAATAATAATCTGTATTTGCGTTATTGGAGCTAGATTAATTGTTTTTAATGGAAAAATTATGGAGCAATAAAATATTATTTCGTGTTTTTCTAATTCGGCACAGAAAATTAATTGTGGTGTGTTCGCGTTTTAAAATTCGAAAAGAGAAGATATTTGAAATGTTTGAATTATTTCTTGAATTGTTCGTATGAAACAAACATATGTATATGTACGGCAGCAAATCCGTTTTCAGACACCGAAAAATTGCACTATCACTGGGTACAAATTTTCGAATAGCCTGTTGCAGTTAAATAAGAACAACAACAATAGACGAATCATTTACTACAATATGCATCCACGATTTTTTCTTCAATTATTGGATATGTGCCAATAAAATAAGTGAAACAAAAGATTTTCATTAAAAATTTAGTAATTTATTTGCTTGCATGTAAAAATTTCCTAGGTTTGGTTTATTTAAATAAAAATTACAGAAAGAAAAACTAACTTTAATATTTAATATTGATGTAGGAAATTGTAACAGTTCTAGCAGAATAATTCAGTCATTTTTATTTTAAATGCTAGAGATAGATTTACAATAATGCATACTGAGAAAACAAAACTAGCTGCACGGAGCATGTAGAAATCTAATCTTTCTCGGCACGTGTAGAAAAAGCATTTTTTTTTTTGCCAAAGTTCTACATGCAACTTGGAGAAATATGAAATCTAAACGTTTTTGTAGAAAAACCACTCAATCGTGTTGGAACTAAAAAGTGGCATGCCATGTTGAAACTCATACCTCATATCATGCGTACACTCAGAAAAAAACACATATGTTTTTGTTATAATAAATTTCTATATTTACAATTTTCTCTATTTAAAATAAAATTTTCTTCAATTAAAATAAAAATTCACATATTCGAAGAAATTTTTCTTCATTTGTGTGAAATGAAAATATTTCATGTCTCTAATAATGATAAGTATTTTTCTCGCAGTTGAAAACTCTCATTTTTAGATAAAAATTTATAGAAAATGAGGAACTTTTTCTATTGTTGATGAGCAATTCACTATGCGAAATATTTTCTTCGGTGGAGGCATAACATGTGTTGGCACGTGACTTTATTTTGCTGAAATACCACTTTGCTCAAAAAGAAAGATTCATTCACACTGTGAACAGAACTTAACTGTCCGATTCGAAAATTTTTTTTGTAGGTTGCCACATGTGTCTATGACAAGGCTGCCAAATATCAGCGTCTCTCATTGACATTTGGTAAAGTGTTTTGTTTACAACAACTTTTTTTGTGTCTTCGATTTTTACGATGGAAGAAAAAATTGAGCTTGGATTTACTCGCCTGATGCCTGGATTGCGTGGCATACTCGTATACCCATGTCTCAATACCAGTAAGGATGGATTCGATGAATGATTCGTCGTTTTCGACCATTTTCAGCATGTCTTTTGCTATAGCAACTCGGTCTCTTTTTAGCATGAAATGGAGTTCTTTCGGTACCAACTTCGCAGCGACACGTCTCAAGCCCAATTCATTCTACAAAATGTTCTGAACGAATCTAATTGAATGCCGACATCCTCTGCTATTTCTCTAATCGTCAATTTGCGATTTTTGACCAAATTTCTATGATTTTGTCAAAGTTTTCTTCGGTAGTCGAACACGATGGCCGCTCTGTACGAGGGTCGTCTTCTACTTCGTCTTGGCCACTCACAAATCGGTTAAACCACTTGTTTGCCTTCTGATACGATAGAGCATAGTCACCGTAACATTTCACCAACATTTTACTCGTATCGGCGCAGTTGCAACCATTTTTCATACAAAATTTGATACAAACTCGTTGCTCAATATTTTCTTCCATCGTAAAAATTGAAGACACGAAAAAGTTGTTGTAAACAAAACACTGTGACTTTACCAAATGTCAACGAGAGATGCTGATATTTGGCAGCCTTGTCATAGACAAATGTGGCAACCTACTAAAAAAAAATTTCAAATCGGACAGTTAAGTCCAATTCACAGTGTGAATGAACCTTTCTTTTTGAACAAGGTGGTATCCGATCATATTATCAAATTAACTTTTGTATGCTTTTCAAAACCGTTTTGCAATATTTAGATCCGGCAATTTTCATCTCGAAGATGCTCCATGTTCTGGAAGCCCAGCTAAAGCTGATGAAAACACAATAAAGGCATGAATTAATGCAAACCGGCGAATAACAACTCGTGAAATCGCTGAAAGTTTAAATTTATCGAACTCAACTGTTCATAATCATTTGAAACGGCTTAGTTTAATCTCAAAACTCGACATATGGATTCCTCAACTTCTTACGGACGAAAATTTGTGCCATCCCGTTGAAGTTTGGGATTTGCTTCTCAAACGCCAAGAAAATTAACCATTTCTGAAGCGTATCGTTACTAAGAACGAGAAATGAGTTGTATACAAGGATGTTAAGCGCAAAAGATCCTGGAGTAAAAAAGATGAACTGGCTCAAAGCACTTCGAAGGCCAATATTCATCAAAAAAAGGTTTTGCTATTTGGTTGTTGGGATTTCAAAGGAATCGTTTATTTTGAGCTTCTACTGAGCAACACAATCATCAATTCTGAAGTGTAATGTAATCAGTTGGACAAATGGAATGATTCACTTAAAGAAAACAGGCCTGAATTGGTCAGGTAAGGTATAGTGTTCCACTCGGCAAAAGCTTTTAGAGCTTGAATGGGATATATAGCCTCAACACATTGACGACGGCTGCAACGACAAGCTAACAAATAACAAATGATTCTATATCGACGACAAAACGCTGCGGCATTGGACCAGTTTCTCTCGGCGCTATGAAAAATCGCCCAAAAGAAAAATCGACAAAAAAAAAAACGAAAGAAGTGTGCGTGTCAGCTCCGACGCGCAGTTGGAGTTTACTCCTCTAGATCGCTTACCTTAGAATTTGAGATGTATATTAAAGGTAAAGAGGGTGAAGAAAGGTATCTCTAATATTAGTAAAAGAATTGTATACTTTTTAAATTTTAAAATGTATTCACTATGAGTTCAATTGATGAATTTCATTAATAGTAACGTCATTGTTAAATACTGTAATATTAGGTTCACGGTAATAGTGAAAACATAGCATCAATGGTTGTACCACATCTGGTCGTTGCCATTGTTCTTCCAGAAACTAAATCTAAATTAACTTCTTCTTTCAAAAATTGTATTAAGCGCAATCCATCATCTGTACGATGAAAAATTTCCTTACATTTTACATATTTTTTCTATTTAAGATCAATTTGTGGACATATTGTGTATTAAATGTCCAATTATGTCATAGCAATAAAAAGTCTATATAATTGTAAGTCCAGCAAGTTTTATTTAATTGAAATCGGTTGAAAATTCGTCGACTTATTCAATTTGAAGTATTTCTACTTCACTACAAAATCAAAATCTAAAATTACTATGTTTTGCTTGATCTTCTTTGCGAAAAACTCAGTTTAGGCAAAGCTGCATGAAAAACAACGATTTTGTGCTGTTTTTAAAAAATTAATGCTTAAAATGTAAATAACACGACGAATTTTTAACTAATTTCGATAAAATAAAACTTGTTGGATTTATAATTAACCAACACATATTCAAACACACAATTTTTTGTTGTGCTGTGGCTAGCTGAACATAAAAAGAGAAGAGTAGAGAGCAACATCGAGTTTATTGAAACTCTCTCTGCTATGAGTATGTGTTTTGTTGGTATTTCTCTGCTGTGAGTGTGTATTTTGTTGGTATAGCACTGACTGCGTATCGCTTGATTTTTTAGATAACGCTCGATTTCACTCGCCATAAAATTTTCATACCGCGGGCAATATATCGTCGCTCGTATGACTAACTGACGTAACTAGCATTTTTTGCGAAATTGAGTTAAAAATGCCAATATATTTCTTTAGCCATACTGCATCATGTCCGAAAAAATTATAACTATAAATAAAACAGTTAGGCTAAAAACAAACATGCCTTTGAGTCGTATCTAACATATTACTTAAACCCTATCGTCACTAAGTGGCGTAAGTTAATAAAGGGCACTTAGTGGCGCACTTAGCCGATGACTACTGTCGCGATCAAGGTTTTATTTATAACTACGCTCTTTGCATACTCTTTAATTCCTCTTTACTTGCATATGAAAGGTAACGGGAATAATGTTAGCGAATAAGTGCTACATTTAAAAATTTATTTGTTGACGGCAAAAAATGCATTTAGTTGACTATTACATGTTAAATGAGTGGTTGGTTGCAAGAAATTATTTTTGACCTTGGAAAGTTCTAATTTTTTTCATAGAAAACTTTTACGAATTTATTTCAATATTTAAAAATAGGTAAGCATCGGCGTAATAGCAAGCATTGCTATTTCATTGATTATAAGCTTGAGCATAAGCTTGACAAAAATATTATTTTTTTTTAAGTGGTGGTGACTTTAAATATAATGAGTGAAAAGGATAATCATCTTCCATCATCATTGAGCTCCTCAGATGATGAACCTCTTGCACAGAAAAAATATTTCCGCCCATCATCACAACACGATCGAAACGCATTTATGCGCCGTTTGGACTCAAATGCGAACGTACAATCTTGTGAAGCTTTTGGATGCAGAAGAGTAGTATTTAGTTCCTGTTTCAGATGCAGTTGCTTGATATGTTGGGACCATTTCGTTGCTGATATTTCTTGTGAAACTCATACATCAAAACCGCGCAACTCCTTGACAGAAATCTTGAGTACTGCAGCGTCTACCAGTATGCGTCCAGAGGATTATGAAATGGATGGTTCTCAAAGAGAATTTGTCATAGCAAAAAATAAAAACATCAATAAGAAAAAGCTTGCGAAACAATTAAAGGAGAACGGAAAAGAATATATAACACAAGTTCATAAAAATATTGTTCCAGGGCGTACGTTAGGGTTAACTTGCAATATTGAAAACTGTAAAAGAGCAAATCGAAACTGTAGTGATTTTTCTCACCAAACTCGAAAACTTATATTTAATGATTTTTGGACGTTGGGGTCATTACAAAGTCAACGGGAATACATTGCTCAGTTTGTAAAACAACATGAAACAAAGCGTAAAACTGTTGGAGCGAATTCAAGAAGGTTAAGTACATTTGAATATTATCTTCCATTGCAAGGTACATCTGTTAAAGTATGTCGAAAATTCTTTTTAAATACATTGGATGTCAAAGAACGCACAGTAAGAACTGTTATGGCTAAAACTTCTGCGACTGATATCGTAGAAATTGAAAAACGTGGAGGGCGTAGAAAAAAATGGATTGAAAGCGACCAACGCATCAGAGCCAAAATTGATAAACATATCGCCAAATTTCCAAGAGTTGAATCCCACTATTGCCGCCAAAATACAACTCGTGAATATTTACATAGTGACCTTACTTTACGAAAGATGTATACTATGCTATTAAATGAATTAAGTCATGATACGGAAAAACCTAGTTTTTCAACATATCGAAAGGTATTAAAAACAAAGAATTTGTCATTCCATCGCCCCAAAAAAGATCAGTGTAGTCTTTGTATGTCATACTACGAAGGTGCAGAGGACACTAGAAATAATTTGAAAGAAAGGTTTCTAAGCCATAAAGATGAAAAAAATATGTTCCATACCATAAGAACAGAATGTAAAAAATATTCGAAACAAAACACAAATATACTATGCTGTTCTTTTGATTTGCAGCAGGTCATAAATTTACCGATCAGCAATGAAAATGCTGTGTTTTATAAAAGACGGCTCTCAGTTTATAACTTGACGATGTACGATATTGCTTCTGGTGATTGTTGTTGTTTTACATGGCATGAAGGAGTTAGTAAGAGAGGTGCATCAGAAATATCAACTGCTCTTTATCTCTTTCTTCAGAAGTATGACGAAAAAGGTTTCGAAAAAGTTGATTTGTTTGCTGACGGTTGTAGTGGACAAAATAAAAATTCTATTGTTGCCTCTACTTTAATGTATGTGGTGAACAATTCAATAAATATAAGAGAAATCAGTTTACGCATATCCATACCTTGCCACGGTCAAAGTGAAGGCGACTCAGCGCACAGTGCAATCAACTATGCTTTGAGGAAGAGCGGTGATATACATGTTCCCAGTCAATTGATTCCAATTTTTAGATTGGCAAGAAAAAATAAGCCATATCAAGTAGTCGCACTTGATTATTCTGACTTTATGAACTTTGAGAAATTGTCACTTGATTTGAAACTTTTAAAAATCCGAAGCGATGATACTGGGGAAAAAATCGATTGGACGGAAATGGTGGAATATTATGTTAAAAAAAATAAGCCAACATTACTATTTTTCAAAACTAGCCATATTGAAACTAACTATCGGTCATTAAAATTAAATCGAAATAATTCAAAATTTTTAAATGATGCAATTTTTCCACTTAACACTTCGCCACCAAAGATTTCTAAAGATAAATTTAACGACTTAAATTCGTTAACAACTGGTAATACTCCTGTAATCAGATTATCTGAGCATGTTGCCTTTTATAGATCACTTTCACACTAAAGTGTTCAATTTGTTAATTACAACAAAGCATTTGAAGCTTGACATGGCGATTTTGTTAACATTAAATTATTTAGTTTTTTGTTTTTCGTGTATAATTTAATATTACCTCAGTTTTCAGCTATACATTTCCGTGATAATAAGTTACTATTCGAAGCCAAAATTATCGCAAAAAATATATAATTATTTTATTTTTGATCAATTAATACATTTCTTACTTTCTTCTGTTGTAATAATATTTAAGTATAATTTTTTAAAACCGTCGATTTTGTTACTGTTTATGGACATCTGAAATAAAGCTTATTTTCAAATCTTAACATGTCCATTTATTTTAATTTTTTAGCTTATTGAAGGTCGTATCTGCAAAAAAAAAAAAAAAAAATTTCACAAACTGGCGTATCTTTTCAAACACGAATTGCACAAATTATACAATGCTAATTTTTTTTTTTCTTACAACCATATTAAATATTAAGTATTTAAGTACACAAATAGAAAAAAAGTCTTATTATTCAAGAATATACGACCGTCAAAAAGAAAAATATACAAGCTAAAAGTTAAAAAGTGCTCTCCTGAACAATTAAGAAAATTCAGATACGTCAGTTAGTCATACGAGCGACGATATGACATCGATTCTAAATGAGTAAACTCCAAAAATTAAAAATTATCCAATAATTTTTCAAACAATTTGGGAGATTTTTCATATGAAAAATCAGTGAATCAGTTCTTAGAGATAACGGTATTCAAAGTAAAGGCAGCAACTTCCTTTCTTTATAAAAATTTTTTACCTGCGGTGCTTTTTTTAACGGTGCACCCTTTTACGAAATAACCAACACGAAAGAAGATTTTTTTACTAAAACTTTTTGCTTTTTTTTAACCGATTAATTTTTTGGACATAAAATATTGATAATGCCTCAAATGATCTGAGTACAAGACCTGAGTTTTGAGTTACATCTTCAAAAGTGATGGATGCATTTTTATGGTTAATGGTTTGCTTAATAGGATAAAGCATAGGAAAACTAAAAAATAAATCAACAGTCTTTTTGGCTCATTTCATCAACTATAACCAAATATCTATAACTTATAAATTGCATGAGTTTTGCATGAGCCATGAGTTTTTTAGCTCCAAATGCACATTTTGAAATTAAAAAAAATTAAAAAGGCGATTTTAGCTAAAAATAAATTGTTCCTACGAAATGTTTTTTATAGATTTTTGAACATGATTTATGGAAAATTAGCATTGAAAAAATTAAAAAAATATGCTTTGAAAACTGCTCATTTCGTACAAGGCAAACTTGTTTTCCTGGGAACAATGCAAAAAATTGTGCGTCTTTTTCATTAATTTGTGCGTCATTTTTCATTGGGTAATTTTTGCGTTTTATCAATTGAGCGATTATTCATAGCGCCGTTTCTGGCTTAAACTGCGAACGTGAATAGGATACTTTGAGATGGTTTTGAATTATATTGAGCTATATTATGAAATTTCATTTTCGAACGGTTTGGGCTTGATTTTAGAACAGTTCTTTCTCTCCGTGTAGTCGCTCTGCTGGTGGAGTGGTGCAGTACTCGTCAGGGTGTGTTTTTCTAAACTCCATCAGTGAATTTTCACTCATTGGTGTTTGCCAGCCGGGGCGTTCCTTTCCCAATGCACCCCTCTTACGCCACCACTGATTTTGTTCAATTAAAACAAATCTTTTTTGAAAAATAAAAAAAGTCTTCCTCTCTAAAAACGATATATTCTTTATATATTGAATTAGATATGGAAAAAATTAGAAATCGTTAAAGCTAGTGAATGATGTTGTGTAAAGCAAGTGTTGCATATTTTACATATTATGAAGATTTTTTCCTTCAAAGGGATTTTTGTTGATGTTGACTGATTCTTTGGATGCACTTATAAAACCGTTTCTCATAAGAAATTTCTGGAATATTTATAAGAGTGCCTGAAAAGTAATGGAACAACAATAATTCTTCCTGTACCTCTTAACATATTTTTAACTAATATTTTTAAAACCTAATCACAATAGAATATTAATACGTTTACTTTGCGTAGAACAAGTTAAAGCAAATGTTTCACAAAAAGAATAACGGAGTGTCACTTAATTTAATCAGAGATAGTAGATAATAATTAATTTTTAATTTTCAATTCAAAATAACATAGTGACACCAATCCTGAAAAATGTATTCCCGGGATTTGTAAGAGAGAGATTCCGTTTTTAAGATAAAGTTCAAAAACTTTTTGGAAATTTTTAATTCAAATTTGTTGATCAACTGTCAATATCCATGAATGTAAAAAAAAAATTAGATGTCTGTACCTGCTATCTTAAAAACGGAAACTCCTTTTATAACTCCAGGGAGAAAATATATCACGATTGAGATGAGTGAAAAAAGTTGTCGTACTGCTCTTTCGAAGATATCATTAGAACCTATCTTATGGTCTTATGGCTGGCTAGATCAAGTTGAGCAGATGGAAGATTACGCTTCAGCGAAAAAAATATTAGATTCAGTACCCAGCGGTGGTCTACGCAGAAGAGGACGACTGCACCTCTTTTGGAAGGACCAAATAGAGGACAACCTGACGAAACTTGGAGCTTCCAACTGGTGCCAGCAAGCGCAAAACAGAAATGGCTGCCGCAATTTCTTGCACCAGGCAAAAACCGACTTACGGTTGTAGGCGCCACCTAACAAGAGATCACTCTTTTGGAGAAAGTGTTCTTTTTTTGTGAGAAACTATAAACGCAATTTAAAGAAAAGATTTATTAAAATTAAATAAATATTTCTATGTTTCGGGCAAAATTTAAAAAACTATAATTCACATATCTTCTCTTTCTGTTCTGTTCTATTAATATTCTGTTCTATATTTTCTTTTCGTTTCGATCCCAGACCAAACATTGGTTGTATAAGGGCACGCCTTCTAGGTCCGCATATAAGAAACCTAAATGTTGCGTTTAGAGCTACTCATTCTAAACGTACATGCAGAAAAGATAAACGTAGATGTAGAAACCATAAAGCTACGTGCGCATCTAAGAAACCTGCATGCAGTGTCTAGATCTACACTTTCAAAACAAATGTGCAGAAAAGCTACAAATGTGGAGAAAGTGATGGGTGCAAAATCCCTGCCAAAACGTGTAGAAAAACTGCATAAACGTGTAGCTTTCCCTGGTTTTGTATTCTCTATGCATGAATGGGTCACTTATTAATTTTCATATTTATTGAAATACCAGCTTATACCGGGTGTGCGTTGCTATACCCGGCAACTATCATATATTAGAAAATAGTAAATAAATATATTCATAATTTTTATTTCACTTTTTATTTGACCCACGCTCATTGTCCAATGCCCGTCCCAGTTTCCCGGTAGCAGGACATCACCAAATAGTAGCCCCATTCTGAGTTTCAATGTTCTGTAATTTTTACGTTCAATGCTATTCGATATCAAAAATTTGATTTATATGGGCAGAGCCACAGCCCCTTTTCCAATGCCCATTCAAGTTTTCTATTAGAAAGACATCACCGAGTGATAACTCTATTCTAATTTCCATTTTCTGTTACTTTTACTTCCATAGCTATTCGATATAAAAAATGCGACTTATATGGACGGAGCCACAACCCCTTGCCCAATGCCCGTCCAGATTTTTCATTAAGAAAATATCACCAAGTGGTAACTCCATTCTGAATTTCTATATTCTGTGACTTTTACTGCCATAGCAATTCTGTATCAAAAATGTGACTTGTATGGGCGGAACCCCGCCCGTTTTGCATTGGAGGGTGAAAAATGCTTTACAAACTATTCTCATGCCTATCAAATATACAAAAAAAAAATCATTAAAATCGGTCAAACCGTTTCGGAGGAGTTCGGCCACAAACATCGTGACACGAGTTTTTTATATATATTAGATTTAGGTATTTTTATTTTGTTTTACATTTGTTTTTTGTATAATTTGTGCATAATTTTGTTAAGATTTTCATATGTAGAAGTCTATCCGGAAAATTTTGGGATTCACCAATTTGATTTTAGACAATTCATTTCGTATTTGAAATCACTACACGATGGCGGATACGAAATGTATTAGTTTCGAGTTCGAAACAAGTACGACCATGTTTTGTGTTGAAATTTTCGTGTTTTGTCTTAAACTCTTATATGTAGAAAAAAATGTTGTCTTCAATAATTATGTTACGCCAAATAAACTCAACTCCACCATCAATCTATTGGAATACATTATCATTACTAGCTTGGAATATAAGTTAACCGCACTTCTAAATAAAACCCCAAGGCACAGACATAAGCACACGCAACTAATCTAACAAAGGCCAAATCGCTACAAAACAAGCATCAATTTATTCTAATTAAACAATAGCAACAACAAAAACAGTTCAGCAACTGATAAATCGACATAAATGTTTGACACACATCAATTTCTGCTTAGATGGTGACAAACTTTTAACAAGCTTAACAAATGAAACAACAAAAAACAAGACAGATCATCAAAAAAGTCCACTTTTATGTACATAAAACACTAAGTTATGCTTACTGCAGTAAAGCTGATAAAACAAAGAACAACATTTAGAAAAACAAATAAGAGCTGACAAAAGACAGACCGACAGACAGACAGGACTGGCCTAGAAGATGTTGCCTGCCAATCACACATGAATAAAAACTCAGACACAGTGCTATATGTAAGGATCTGATGAGAATTCGTTTTTCTTAAAGCAAAGCATTCCAGTTTATAACAAACGACTTTATCGAGAATGACAATGACGACAACGAGAACGACAAGGACAGCGAAGATGAAAAAGACAAAAATGAAAAAAGTCAAATATTTAGCTTACAATAACAATAGAATCTACAGCAAAAAGTTGAAAATTCAACAACAAGTAATAAAATCTACCAATAGCATGTGTAATGGGTTGCAATAGTAACTCCCCTGCGCATTTTGCTTCAACCCAATTGCGTCCGTCTTACCACTTGGCTTCGGCATATCGTGGTTTTGTTGTTTTGGCCAAATCAGCCTCATGTTATTCATCTCACTTACACTTCCAACTTGATCTCAGCCCAACCTCATCTAGTAAATCGTGGTGAAGATTTCAGTGTTTTTAGATTATTTTTATTTATATTTGGCTTTATACGAGTAAAAAAAAAACGAATGTTTAGTTTGGGCCAGACAACGGTCAATCACAGGCCAAATAAGGACAAATTTTAAACATTTTGTAGCTAAGGCCATACGGCGGGCGAACACCAGTAGTTTTACAATGAGCGTGGCTTGAGCCGAGGCTTTTTCACTAAAATTGGCCTAAGTTCGGCAGCTGTTTGACCGAGTTAAAGCCCAGAATGCTTTTTGGATTCTAGTTATGCCATGTTCGATACTTGTCCGAACCTGGGTCCCTTGTTGGACCGCTGTTCGCCCGCTGTACGCCCGCTCATATTTTTACTCGGGTAGGTTAAAATGACGCAGATTTTGTGTTGACTATAAATGTGCTATGCAACAAGATGCTGTGAATCTTCTTGTGGTTGTGCAAGTTAGAAACTTTTTTGGCAAGCATTCAAGTTTAACTGACTTTAGCACATATAGAGAATGAATGCAAGTGTGAGTTGTTAGTGTTGCAAGAGTAATAAAGACTTTTCTAACAAAAGGTTATCTTTTTTATAGTTTAAAGAATTTGTCAGATATTTATTCTTTACACAATTAAATTCATTTCAAGCAATTAGGTATTTAGATAAAGAATTGTAATTATACTTTATTCGCGGGTACATTCATTCATTCATTTATTTATTCAGAAAGAAAACAGAAAAAATACTATGAGCATTTTTAAATCAATATTTTCTTTTCAAAGAATTTTTGTAAGAAATTGAAAAAAACACAATTCGGGAAAAAAGTTATACCTGTTGGAGCTTGATATTTTTTTTTTTTTTTTAAATACTTAAAATGCCCATTTCTAGCATTTCGATCACAAAAAATATCATAAAAAACACAGGTGCGTCGTAGACACATGAAAGAAGCGAAGTTTTTTGCAGTTTCATAGATTTCATAGATTTAATAATTTAGTGTTCTTTTTTTAATAAAATAGCTTTCAAATTAAAAAATTTAAAATTACATAAAATTAATATAAAAACACACGTTAATATTCACACCAGTAAATTTTATTATATATCATTAATATTTTATTTATTTTATTCCATGCTACATTCATTATTTCAACGCACTTGTGGGCTAGACATGGGTAACGCCGCAAAAATCACTGCGTTGATACACCAACTCAAACGCAGTTTGCTGTATCAGCGGAATGCGTTAACGCAATTGCGCCATAGCATAGTTTGAACTGAACTGAAGTGAGGACCAACGCGTTGCGTTATGTAGTTAATTTTTCGAATGTGGTGAATTTTGTGGTGGAATGCTAAGCGCAAATTGGGCTCACTTAGAAAAAATAAATAAATCAAATAAAAATCTTTAATCAATATATCTGATCTATTCAATCACTATATATGATCCTGCGAATGGCAAAACATTAATAACAGTCAAACGCACTCCAAGCATCTTCCGCCTGCAACCCCTTGTCCTTATTTATACAGAGTTATAATGTTCGCTTTCAACTTTCTGTTTCTATCCTCGATGCGCAGTACAAAATGTGCGAGTTTTGCTCGCTGTGTAAATATTTTTTACATTTGCTTTGAGCGAGTCATTTGCATTACTGCGCTATTGCGTTAGTTCAATTAAAACAAGTGTATGAACACAGTAACGCATTAAAGTGCTTCAACTCATTAACGCAACGCAGCGCTGCGTTACCCATGTCTATTGTGGGGAATTGTTAATTTTTGCTGATGCTGACGATATCTTGTATGTATGTAGCAAGTAGAAGCAACATTTTTTTTGTAGAAAAGTCAACACGCAATCCTTTTAATATATAGATTGTTTTCAATCTGCTGTAACATAGTTCAGTTGTACTTTATTAAAACACCGATGCTGGTGACATCTTGTAGTAAGTAGTAGCAAGTGGAACATTTTATGTGCACTGTATTTATACGTATATTAGCCAATACACAATCCTCTATCTATTAAGAGATTATTGTGATGTACTGCAACATAGCTTTAGTAATATATACTTGATATTGAATAAACAACTGTGCTTACCAGAGGCTTTTAGATCAGTGCATAGTGTTTTTAACTCCTAAGCACAATGATGCGAGTTCGAATCCCAGCGGAAAATCGAAGAAATATTTTTAATATATTGAAAATACATTTTGTTCTAATAATAGATGCAAGGAACAAAGATACATCAATTTCTAAGAAAAACACTGTCGAAATTAAAAAGTGTCTTTTTTGAGATTTCACTCAAGCAAATCACAGAAAGAGGCGTAAAAAGCTTCGCTTCAAAAATCATACTTCTCAGTTAGAGAACCTTCCATAATTCTAAGAAGATATTTCTAGTTTTGAGTAGAAAAAATTTTCGAATTCCAGGGTTGCCAACATACCGTTTTTTAAACCACAACGCGTACAGCGTAAGGGGTATATTTACTCTGTGATTCCGCTTGTAACGCCAATAAGGAGGCGTAGCAGGTATAGAAAAGTATATATATTTTTGATCAGCATCACCACCTGAGTCGATTTCCGTGTGTGCGTCCGTCTGTCCACATGTGATCGCGATTACAGCCGTAATTTTAAATTTATTGTGATGAAATTTAATATATAAGCTTCTTTCTAAAAAATGGAGATCAAGTTGGAGAATGAGCCAAATCGGATGAAAACCACGCCTACCTCCCGTAAGAGCTGACGTCATCAAAAGAGAAAAACATTCTTAAATATATAAAACTGAATGACATCGTGTCTGTAAGTACCCAAATTCCACCCGCATCGTTTATCCAACCCTTACATATATTCTTCGGTATAATGTGGAGTCTTTATTCTAGAAAAGTGGGTGTGGCATTTCACTCTTAATCGAACTTCTGTTACACCGTGGGTCTGACTTCAACCAAATGTTCCACACATAGTCCTTAGTAACTTTATCAGTCTTTAGTTTATGAAATTGGGCGGTACTAGACAAGGGGCGTGACACTTTATTCTTATGCTAGCTCCATCACACCATTTGTCCGACTTCAACCAAATTTCGTACATATATTTTTTAGTATAATGAGCAGTTTTAAGCCTACAAAAGTAGGTGGGATTGGACAAGGAGCGTGTCAACTTAATTCTACTCGAACTCCCTCTACACCGGTTGTCCGACTTAAACCAAATTTTGTACACATATTATTTGGCATAAGGATCGGTCGTTAGTTTATAAAAGAAGGCGGGTCTAGACAGGGGGTGTGGAACTTTATTTTTAATCTATTTCCATCTACGCCGCTTCTCCGATTTCAACCAAATTTCGCACCAAATTTGGTATAATGATAAGTTTTAAGCCTACAAAAGTGGATAGAATTTGACAAGAGGCGTGTCAAATTAGCCGATGTTAACCAAATTTTGCATATATAATCTTTTCGTAGTTTATAAAAGTGGGTAGAACTAGGCAGGGGGCGTGATACTTTAATTTTAATCGAATTTTTTTATTTTTATTATTATTTTTATCAATGATATCTTTAGTGTCTGCAAACATGCGTCTGTGCACGCATATGCTGATGATGTCCAGCTTTATTTCTCGCGTAGTACTTGTCTTCTTGAAGACCTGTGCTATAGACTAAATGATGATCTTAGCAGCATTAAAAAGTGAGCCATAAGTAATGGACTCCAACTTAATGCTTCCAAATCGTATGTCCTCCCTATCTGTAAGAACAAAACATGTATTGATGATGTCCCTGACCTGTTTGTCGGTGAAAGTAACTTAGCAGTGGTGTCAAAAATAAAGAATCTAGGTTTCTATATTAACTCGTCTCTATCCTGTGTAGATCATATCAATAGTGTAGTCCAAAAAATTTATTATGTTATAAACGGTATAATTATAAACGGTATGTTATCCTACGTAATTTAAGGACGTCGTCAATTGTAACTCCTATCAATGTTAAGCATAGGTTGGTAAAACAACTTATTTTACCTTTAATAACGTATTCTGATATAGTTCATAGTAAACCTGACTCAACCTTTCGTTTGAAGTTACAAATTTCTTTCAACTATGCAACTCGTTATGTTTATGGGCTGCGTAAATTTGATCACTTCTCAAGATTTCGCAATGCTATACTTGGATGTGATATAACAGCTTACCTCAATGCACGAAACTGCATATTTTTGCATAAACTCATTCATGAAAAAACACCTTTTTACCTTTATAATAAACTTCAGTTCTGTGTATCGAATAGAAATCGTGGTCTTATTGCCCCTAGGCACAATTCATTGAATTCGTCTTGTCGATTTTTCATCAACGCCAATAGACTGTGGAATGCTCTGCCACGTAGGATAAGAGAGATCAGCAGGAGAAATATTTTTAGACAATCTATCCTATCTTTCTTTTCTTCTTCTTAACTTATAGTTACTGTACCTTTTCTGTTTTCCTTCATTTTCTCGGAATAATTTATAACACTTCATAATGTCTATGATTAAGCTTAAATTTTGATTAATGTATGTTGTCACTTGAAATCGTGAATGTGAAACCTGTATGCGTTATTAATTAATACGTTGTTATTATTGTAATATAAGTTATTGTTGTTATCATTTTATTTTATTTTATTTCCTTCTACACATCCTTCTACATTCCTTCTACACAGACTTCTACCATATTTTGCAGATATATTCTTTGCAATAATGAGCAGTGATTAGTCTAAAATTGGGCGGAATTGGACAGGGACGTGTCACTTTAATTTTAATCGAACTACTTGTATAGCCCTTTTCCAACTTCTTCCAAGATTTCCCATATATTTTTTGGAATAATGAGCAGTCAGTAGTCTAGAAAATTGCGCGGAATTGTCTACAAATTCTACAAATTATAAATTATGTATACATAAACATTTTATAGACAGCTAAAGACTTTCAGTATAATTCAGTACGGCTGCGGGGGGGTATTTTAGCTTCGGTACCGTACTGAGGCTCCATTTCTTACTAGCTTTCAGACTTTTTTTTTTTTTGTTTTTGGCTTAAGTCTACCATAATGAACCCGAGAATTTCAAAAGGGTTGCTTGGACGACAGAGGGAATAGTGACCTTTTTTCAATACCATTACAATCTACGAAAAAATGCTACCTTGCATGCATGATACAATGATAACTCTGCTATGCCTTGTACCAAACAACTTTCTAAAATTTAAGCGAATTCATAAAACTAGACTTGTATTTTTACCCACCTCCGGTGAATTCTAGATCCGTCACTGCTCACTGTTGAAAATATCAACAACTTCTTGTGAGGCTGTCAAGCCTCCACAATTTGGCCATCAAACTCCGAATTCTTCTCACCATTGAATGTTTCTACAACTTCGTGGGAAGTTGTCACAGTTTGATATATTAAATTTTTTGAGAGCCGTAATATTACGGCAAGAGTCAATAGGGCTATTCGCAAACTTGAGTATTTGACATTGCAAATTTATGCAATTGTAAAAATTTGCCATCAATCGCGAGCGGTCTTTTTCGGTTTACTTTGCAATACTTGTTGCAAATAATGAAATAAGCAGCTGCTAGCTCACTGACACTTTAATGAATTTTTTGTTGGGTTTCTCCCGTTTAATTCGTTTTTTTATTTACATATTTTCCATATCTTTGTTTTTTTTTTTTATTTGTTTGACTTTATTTTTTTTGACAATCAGCTGTTAGCTTAGAGTTCAGTATTGCATATGTATAGTAAATATAAACTATGAGTTTTAAGTATGGCGTATTTACACAAGCGTAGTAAATGCATCTCTGTATATTTTGTTAGTGTAGAGCAAAAATTTACTCTACCATTTTGCAAATGCTATGATGCAAGACCATTTGCACCGGATTGTGAACAGCCCTAATGTTTTGATAGCATCGATTGTTCCGTGAATATATGTTAACTTATTAGAATAATTAAACTTTTTGTTAATTTATTATATGTTAATTAGAATTTATGGTAAATAAAGCAAATAAAATATTAATAGTCCAATAGGAAGTTCAATAGCCTTAATAAAAGAAGCTCTGACACAAAGTCAACATAACGATATATGGCAGCCACAGAAAGAAGAGAGAGAGAAGAGAGAAGAAGAGAGAATGCAGAACAAAGCATCCGATTAATTTAAGAACTTTTTGATGTATTCTTCTTGACTATCCCGGATTTACCTAAGTAAAGACAATTTCACAATCCCCACCCCCCCCCCCCCCCCCCCCGTCACCATCCACAAATCAAAAAAAAATTATATATTTCAGACGGTTTTGGTCGTATAAGACTAAAATCTGCTAATTTAGTTTGTCGGGTACAGTATGGCACTCTAATTTGGAAATTAAGTTTGTGTCATAATTGTCAGCAACTGCATCAAAAACTATAGCTACGCTCACTTTTCAGAAATCATTAAAATTTACTGCTGGGCTGATTGCCCTAAAAGTTTGGCCGTATTTTATTCGAGTACGGTATAGTTTGAGAAAAATCACACTCACAGTCATACTCCGTTCTACCGGCGTCAAATCAATAAAAAGGCCATATTTCAGACGGTTTTTGCAGTATTACAATTAAATTTGATAACTCAGTTGGTATGGTTACCGTCGGCAACTGGGTGTTTTAGGCTACGGCAAGAGGTTTGGTGATATCTTTTTTGTTTAAGCTTTTACACCAGAGGGCATGGTTGTACAAATCGGTGGCACATTTGTAAAACGATGCGCCATCTAGCAAAAAGGACAACACAACATCTGCCGGGTTAGCTACTCGCAGTAATAATCTATTTTTAAAGTTCATTCGTGTTGTGTTTAACACAAATAACATATATTTGTTATTTTCAATATCTTGAGTAGGCTTTTTTGATCATTTTTTTTTTTAATGCAATTTAATTCAAATTTTTTTTACATATTTAAATTACATGCGTTTCATATAAAATATATGCTTAAAAAGTTAAAAGAATCACATATAATTTTACCTGCATTGCAGCCTTTTTTTGTTATTTCTTTAGTAGATGAATCCTGAATGTGCAGGAACACAGGTTTTTTTAACTAAAGAATAAGGCACTTTTATTAAAAACTCCATCGATATTATTTTTAATTTGATTTATTATCGTCTTTTTTTATATGTAATAATCACGGCTACAAAAGTAATCGTTTTTAAATTGTAAAAAAATTAACCTTACACTTTTTTATTTGTAATCACAAATTCGTTTGTTTGCATTATTTAAAGAAATGCATAAAAAATAACATAAAAGAAAAATATTGGATCACATTTTTTTTTTATTTTTTGTATGAATTGAAAATAAAATCTTGCAACATTAAATTTGCATTTTTATTACCTTAATGCATTTAAATAAAACTGGCAACAATGAGTATTATTTTGACATTAAATTTAATGTTTGGAAAAAAACGCATGCTGTGCAAATATCACGTTCGCACAACAATAGCAACCTTATCAAAAAAAAAAAAAAAACAACACTGCAATAAAAATAACAACAGCCACTTGCAGACCAAACCTATGCAGCGAACAGCAATCCGCGAGATACACGAGTTGCGGCAAAAAACACACTGATACTAAATGAAATTAAATTAAATTTATAAAAAGGAAATAATAAAAAAATAAATTTAAGCACGAAACGTATTGAAATAAAACGCGAAAAAATTGACGGAGCTTAAAAAAACATTAATGAATCGAGTGTCTTAAAAAGAAAGAACAATATTAACTACCAGTCAGCAATCGTGCGAATTGTCTCAGAATTCTTTACGAATTATTGACCTGCTGTTTCAGATTGCTTCCCTCACACTTTAATAGCTTTCATTCAATTGCCATTTAATTCCCATTGAATCCTATTCAACTTGTATTCAATTCCGTTCTCAATTTGTTTTCAATGCACATTCAATTGAATATATTTCGTGCCGCTTGGCAAATATTTTGTACTCTAATCTAGCTGTTTCAATTCTGATCTCTCAGCTTAGCCAGATTGTTTCTAAGGAAAAATTTTAGGCTCTCTATCAAATATACAAACACGCACATTCACACATATAAACAAGGCTACACCAGGCAAATTTTTGCTTGAGTTTCATTGAGGCTACATTTTATTGTGTATTGTTTAGAATTTTTATTGTATAGCTTTGCACAATGCAGAGGTGCTAAATGGCATCAGTATAAACAAAAGCAACAAATACAACAACAGTAATACAAGTGAAAGCTATATAACCAAAAAAAAAAAATAGCTATTGAAACAGCAACAATAAATAAAATGCTAGTTCTAGGCATTTTTAAAATAAACTTTATGTTTGTTGTTCTTTACTTGTATTAACATTTTTTTTTATGCTGATTATAGAGTATATCTTTGATCTTTTCAGCTTTTAAAAGGATTCCGATTCATAATGCGTTATATAATGAAAATTTAAAATTAAATTTTATGTTCAATTGCAAATAAAATTTTAAAACTTTCGTTAGCAATATTGTCGAAAAGTTACTCTTCACTCAGAAAAAAAAAAGATGTGTGTGGCCGCCACGCACGGTAGAAGTGAAACTTTTACACAAAAATGGAAAATGGAAACATGCAGATTCGGCCATATATTTCATTGACGAAAATCCCATGTAAAACTCTCACGAACGCAATACAGAAATGTGGAGTTTTTTCGTGCATGAACATATTACTGAATCGTTGCGGAAGTTTCGTCAGCAAACAAGACAGAAATATGAAAAAAAAATTGTTTTATATTTTTATATATTCTATAAATTTGGTTTAACATGTTTTTTGGATGAAATTATTTCCGATTTGTATCTTTGATATGACATATCATATAAAGAACATAAATACTTACATTTGACTTAAGAAATTAAGAATTTTAATTTAAAAGTAAAGTTTTTTAAAAGTAAAGTAAGAATGCAAAATAGTCCAAAGTTATGGGAAAAAACCTGAAAACGCCATTATTCCTTAACGAAGCGAGATAGCCAAAACTTGTTCGGACTCTGCGCCAAAAAATCCGAAATAGTTCAAGTATATGAAAATAAGGGAAAAACTAATAAGAAAAAATAACAAACGCTATAACTCCTTAACGAAGCTGTATACGCAGAGAAAAAATATGTTTATATATCTTTGGTTTCAAAAACAAAATATTCAGAGGGAACCACCTAATAATTAAGAACTTTCCTCCAATAGCATTATTTTTCGATATAAGAAAAATGTCTACATTAATATATTTGTGAAAAATAGAATTGTGTGTTTCTACCCAATAAAAATGTATTTGCATCACTGTTAAGCTTAAAAAGAACAGAACTCTGCAAATTTAAAACAAACAGAACTCTTTTCTTTTAAGTGTTTCGCCTAGACATACATATATCTGTTTCTTTTGCACTTGCACGAAAAATAGCGAAAACCTTGTTGCCTAATGCGCTTGCCATCTACCGTTGCAAAGTCTTGTCGTCATTTTAAGTTGCAAGCAGCCGCGCCAAACGTGTTGAAAAGTTTAGCTCTTGTGAAAAGTGTTTCTGAAAATGTTTGTTTAAATGAAAGGCTTTTGTGTTTGCAGATTAATAAAATACAAAACAAAATAAAAGTAAAATAAGTGAAATATGTTTTCAAGTAAATATAGTGTAATCATCGGTTAATATATTATGTTGTTGTTAATTATCGTTTTGAAAATAATTGCTTGACTGCAATTAAATTATGTATTCTCCAATTAATATATATTTGTCCTTGAATATTTAATGTTATTCTTGTCTAAACTATATTATAATTATAATAGACTAAAAGTGTTCTCAGTTCATTTATAATTTCAATATATTCCCTGTCGGAAAATCAACTAATTTAAAAATAGTTGATAATGTAGTTTTTTGTCAACCACAACTAGTTGAAATTCTGACTTTTTTCCATAGAACGAACTAACATATTTTGTATGGTGATGTCCGCTAAATAAGTCAATTGACTTTGTCTGCATATATTTTCAACTACTTCTTAAACTAGTAGTAAACTAGTGGCGGCCGTGGCGTAGTGGGTAGAGTGTGTGACTCTTACGCCAGAGAACCCAGGTTCGAATCCTCCATCCGACACAGAAAGTTTTTTCAATTGAATTAATTTTTCTGTTCGGCCGTCACCTCTCTGCAGACAATGGCAAACCTCAGAGAATAAAAACTGCCATGAAAAGCTTCTTGAGAACATAAGCCGTTCGGAGTCGGCGTAAAACATGTAGGTACAGTTCTCGATCATTTGTGTGCAAACATTTCACATTACACACAACACAATTGATCATAAAAAGCTCGGTCAAAGTCCTTTCAAGGGCTGAAATGGCCATTTCGTTTTTTTTTTTTTTTCTTAAACTTATATTTAAATTATTTTTTTAATTTCTTTAAAATAACCAATTGAATTGAATTGATTACTGATGGCCTAAAGTTAATAATAGTTGATGAAATAACATGGTTAAATATATATAAACTTGTAATCTAATAAAAATTTGCAATTAAAACATGTCAAAATCAGAGTAGTGGCCGCCTTAATATAATTCAAAGTAGTTTATCAATCACTTGTTTTTAAGTAGTATTTCAATTACTTCATGTATAATGCAATAAAAACTATTTATAATTGAAGTGGATGCCGCCTTAATATAATTCAAAGTAGTTCATATACTGGTTTATTGTAAATTAGTTTCCTAATTAGTTGTTTTTAAAAACAAGTTAGTTTGTTCCTATAGGGACAGAACCAGAGCCTTGCACGAATGTTCGTTTGGTCGTTCGTATTTAATAAAATAAATGTCCGTCGATTCGTTCGTAGAAAATTGATGTTCATTCGTTCGTTCGTAGAAAATAAGCGGTCGTTTGTTCGTTCGTAGAAAATACATGTTCATTCATTCGTTTGTTCATAGAAAAGAGGTGTTCCAGAAGTAGAATCACAAATAACTTCTAAGTCAGTGTGATTTACAACAGTTAATTTGCTCATTACGTCGGAATGTTTGTCCGCCATTTTTTTTTTTCGTAGAAAATAGTTGTTCGTTTATTTGTTCGTAAAAAATAGTTGTTAGTTCGTAGAAAATAGAAATTAAAATTTTGTTCGTTCGTAGAAAAAATTCAACAAATGAAAATACTATGTTCATGCAAAGCTCTGCCTATAGTGTAGAATATTAAAACCTCATCAATGAAGTCGGTAATTCGAACATCGTGCACGCCGAAGATTTTTCGATTGGCTTTTTTTGTAGTTTTACTGCAAAAGAACCCCTTGCTCTTCGATGCAGTGTGTGGTCGCAAGATAATTGTTCTTATGAAATGCTCCCTAGCTAGGTTTCTTTTAAGGAAAGAATGCATTTACTGCTACTTTTGGTAGGCGCTTTCTATAAGGCCAAATTTTTCGCTATCCAAAGCATTTTAACAGTAATATTTATCCAGCAAGTACTGGTTCTGCTTATATTTCGGAGCAACTTTTTCGTTAAAAGTTAAATTTGGGTTGACCCAGAAAAATAAATGCTTTTATTTTTTTCTTATAGCACAAAAACCATTGACTTCAAATAAAAAACTCTTTTTGTTTGCTGATGACATCTTGTAGCAAGTAGAAGCAAAATTTTTTGTAGTTTTTGTAGGATAGCCAATACGCAATCCTGATTCTATTAATAGATTATGGTTATCTGCTGCAACATAATTTCTGTTATACTTAATATTGAACCAACAACTCTGCTTATTAAAGGTTAGGTATAATGAGTAGTGTATAGAACTCTTAATTGGTGAGGTACGAGTTCGATCCCCACGGCGGACCAAGAAACATTTGTAAAATTTTTTATTACATTTTCTTGTTCCATTGGATGTTAAAGCAACAAATAGCCAATAGATTCTAAGAAAACAGTGTCAAAAGAAAAAGTGTTGTTTTTGAGATTTCACTCAAGCAAATCACAGAACGAGGCGTTAGAAACTAAATTCTAGAGGATAGAAAAAGGAAGGCTTGATATATTTTCCCATTTATATAACAAAGAAAATATACTTTCATGTGAGCCGGTAAGGGCTCCGAAAACCGAATGAAAACCTGCACGTAGCGCTTCTACATAGTTCAATAAGGACATAATTTAATAAGTGGTAGATTTTTGCATCTGCAAAAGTAATTCCCTCGAACACCTTTTTCGCTGGAGCTTCTTCATTCATGCAAAAGACATGGTCCAGCCAGCGTATAGTTATATTGTGGCTGGACTATGTTAATGTTGGCGTAGAGCTCATACAGTGATTCCGACAAATGTTTGAGTCAACACAACAGAACGCAAGATTTGCGAAGAAATTTCCTCTCGAACACCCCAAAAGTGGCTGCATTCGCTTGCGATATCATCCCTGTATCTGTGACTTAAAAAAAGACGGGTATAATGCGTCTTGTGGTGTGTAAGTTTTGTCGTTCGTAAGAGAGCTCTACAACCAAATTGCTTACTAAGCCTGTAGACCCAACAATTTGCAATTGTGATTCGTTACTTTATCTCCGGGCTGACATAATTGTGGCTGTTAACGGCGATGACAAGGTATGTCAATTTCTTGACTTCATTAAAATTGGAGTTGTCTGTTACCTATAGAAACCTAGATGCCACTCTCCCCTGTTTGCAAACAGCATATACTTAATTTTACCCTAGTTTACCGTCAAACCCACTTTGGATAATTCATTTTGAATACCGGTGAAAGCAGCAGGAACATGTCTATTGGTGGGACAGATAACATCAGTATCATAAGCGTATGCAAGAAGAAGCTTTTATAGAAGCCGGTCCCATTGCGATCACACCGGCCTTGCCTAGGATTCCTTCCATGATGAAAGGCATGAAAATAGTGCCTTGTTTGAACCTCGCTCAGAACGCAGCTTTATAATAAACAAAGAGATGATGAGATTGACTTGAATTTTGGTGGGCTTTTTTCAGGATTTGGGGTAGTGTAAAAATCTGGTTTACTCTACTTGAATATTTCATACAGTACGTTCAAGAGTACCTTAAATGTATACTCGGCATAGATTGTCGGGTCTCCTTTCTTTAGAATAAGACTAAAAACGCTAAGATTCTAGTCGTCGACTTGCTTTCTACTAGCCATATTTTGCTGATTTTGCTTGATGCATGCACCTTATCAATTCGTCGCCTTCAATTCGAACCTCGTCATGGCTAGGTAGAGAAACTATTCTTATAGAATATCTTGTAAAATTATTTACTGAATGCTGCGTTAATGATAAAATTTTATTGATATATTTGAAATTTAATTTTTGTTTTTTTGTATTCCTAATATTGTATTTATGCTATACGGTTTGAATGTTCATTTTTTGCTACACTCTACAAAACCTTTGCAAATCTTTGCTTGTTTACACAGCAAACAAGAATGTTTTTTTGCAGTCAAAACAGCACGAAACGGTTTAATTATTTAAATTTGCAGTATAAATAAACTCTGTTTGATCTTTTATCACGTACAAACGTTTATTTTTTACATGTTAAACAAGAAAACAAAATATTTTAACAAAATTTCTAAGTGAAAAATAATAAACACTTTAATTAGAAAAATAGCACTGCTTAAACCGGATGTAGCCACATATGTAGAGGATAATTAAAGCAAAAGTTTTAATTGGAAATAGTTTAAAACTATTATTATTCTTAAACAATATCTACTCTCGTCGAAAATTAAATTAAAATAATATATGAATATAAGTTGGCGTAATAAAACTTTCACCTAACTTACAAAAATTCGATTTATCTTCCTTGTTGTTACTTGCTGCTTTATCAGCAAGAGTACCTATGTTAGCAACTGTAGCATTTCTGATTGATGTTGACTTGTAGAAAGGTCAACTCAAAAGCAACATAAAAATTATTGTGTAGTTTATCTATAAAGAAACGTGACTAGAAGCTACGTGTTGTATTGTTACTAAGCCCATTCCTATACGTTTGTGATCAAATTTTTTTCCATTACCTTGTTTTAGGTCACTTTTATCCATGCTATTGAGATATTTCAATGATTTTTGGGTCATATTTTAAAATCAGTTAATGCTAAGAAAATGTAAAAAAGCTGTTGTAACTGAATTCTTTTGTTATAGTAGTTTTGAATTAAATTATATCACAATCCACTTTACCATCTTACCCCATTCATTTTCCCTTTTTTCTTTTATGTTTAAACACATTTAAACGCTCGAATGACGTTTACTAATTGACTCATTTGCATGAGTAGCGAAGCATGGCAAAAAATAAAAACATCCTTTTATAACATTTTATCGCTAAGAAGTCAAATTAACTAAAATATGCAATTTATTTACAAAAACATTTCAATCTAATCATCACAGACAAAAGCTTTCGCTAAAGTAATTGCAGAGCATAAAACCAGTAATTAAAATTTGTATTAAAAACGTGCCACTATTTAAATATTTAAAACAAGAATCATTGTCTGAAATACTGTGCAATTTGTTGTTTATACTTTCTCTTTATTTTCGTTGCTATTTGGTTAAATACTATTTGCAACTTATATGAAAACAAAATAATAACAAAAACATAATATTTAAATTCAGAAAAAAACACTTTATTTTAAATGTCATGCTGGCCATTTTGTAAAGTGAAAACTCATAAAATATTTTGCAGTCACTTTAAATAATTGCCGCTACTAACCTTCCAAACACACTCACACTACACACTACACATAAATGCTAGTAGAGCTACCACTAAGAACAAAAGCTTCTAACCCAGTTGGAATCGGACTATGCATTTGAATGTTGAAGTTGTAATTTTAATTATTGAAGTATAACACCTATTTTTTTATGTCAATATATTAATAAGGAAACAAACAGTTTGGGATCGCTTTTTACTTGTGCTAACTTTAATATATTTACATAAAACTTATATCGTAGAAAGCTATTTTCGAGTAGATGTGCACAAGACAATTTGTATTCGAATATATTTTCATGAAAATATGTAAAACTAAGAAAATGTAAAAACCCTTTTTTTCCAATGGGACAATGAGAAAGCAACAACAAAATACATCATGGCACAGCTCTATTAAACATCGTTGCATACACGAGCAAAAGTAGAATGCGAGAGAGCCGCAGACACTTCAAAAGAGCTATGCATCATTATTGTTGTTGGTGCTTTCTCTTAATTTCGCTCTCAACAAAATAAATTTGCGACTGTGTCAGCGTCAAAAAAATTATTAAACTGCTGCTTGCTTCATATCACACATTAAAGCTCTGCAAAGCTCTCTGATCTGGAGAAAAATTAAAAGAAAATTGCCTTCAGAAAACAGTGAAACATCCAGCTGGACAGAAGGATTTTGTTTTATCGATGCACCTGCCTTATGGCTTAATCATCGGGTTTATTCAAATACTATAGGGTAATAGTTCATGGAACAGACAACCAGCAGTTATGTATACTCCAACATGAACCCGTTTATGTTTTACAAAGTGAGCAACACGAACTTGCAGCTGTTCCACAAACACAAAGCATCACAAAGTGCCCTACTGATTAAAAACATTATGCAATAAACTACATACTGCACCCAGCTGGACAGATGATATGGGGCTGCTTTCCATATTATGGAGTGACGTTATTAAGGGAAATGTGACCTCTTAAGGTTATAAAAGTATTTTGTCCAGTATATAGTATATATACTATAGTATAGTATATATATAGTTTGTCCATTTGCATTCATCGTTGAAAAATCATTTATCCGTGGCTGATGACATTTTTCAGCACGACAGTGCCCCATATCATCGCTCAAATATGGTAGTTGATAATACAAGGTTAAAGTCCTATTAACTGTTAACAAATTGATTAAGAAATATTTTACAATTACTTTTTATTACTTCTCAGACAAAAAATATTTTTGACGGAACTTCAAATTCCAAAGTTGGACTGGCCAGGAAATTTTGTCAGACTAATAGCCCTATTCTGTTGATTGACAATTGTAAATTTATTGACAACTGTACAAATTTTTTATTCTTAAATATAAGCAAAAGCTCATAACATTACAAAACTGTTAGCAACATAAAAAAAATATTCAGAACAAATTAATAAGCGAAACATTTTGAATGTTTTCAACCCATTGGACCAAAAAATAGCACATAAAAGACTAGCTTGTCAATGAATTTACAGTTGTCAAACAACAGAATAAGGCTATAAGTCCCAATTGAGTATCACCACCTAGCCATGAAGAGGTTCGAGTTGCTATCCAACGACTCAAAAACAATAAAGCGGCGGGTGCTGACGGCCTGTCAGCTGAATTGTTTAAAACACCGGCGGCGATGATTGATAAGGCGCATGCATCAGCTCATCAGCAAAATATGGTTAGCAGAAAGCATGCCCGACGATTGGAACCTCAGCGTACTGTGCCCTATACAACTCCGCCAGGTTTCGGCCTGCCTGTCCCAAGCCAGGATAAAGGAGGAGGGTTGTTTGTAGGATACGTCCTGCAAACGTAAAAACTGATAAAGCCAACCAAGAGCTTGGGGTGGCGCCCATCTTGGTAGCAGGTCATATTCGGTATATCGATATGAAACAAGCCTGCGAAGGTATAGCAATTGACCTTAAAACTTGCTAGTACGGGGACAGTCTTTACCCGTCGGATGGGGTTGACCCTATCTATCCACCGCATGGAGTCCTTAGTTCAGCTGGAAAATCTGGATGTTAAGTGTTGGCATGCGTGCATCAAAGTGTCAACTCTTCGGCTTTCCGAAGTGTTGCTTGTCAAGTGTTTGACTCGCACCCTCAAACTGGCACGGCAGTCACTGAGGGAAGTGTTGTTTGTTGGTTGTTTTAAACTAAGGGTTCTCATACTGAGCACGGCAGTCCCTGAGAACACTGGCCAATACTCTGTGTCTGGATGTTGACTTTCCGAACTGCCAGAGTGCGAGTGGCAATTGCAAAGGTCCTCCAAAGTAGGTACCAGTCATGTGCAATAGTTTCCAGCTGAGTCGGCACCTGCAAACTGTTAGACTAGCCTCTAAGTGCTCATTGAGCACAGTCATGCATAAGAAGGCACTTTTTCATAATTGCATTTGTGTCTTCTTGGTCTTCTTGCGGGGATGTTGTGGATCCTCATCTGTCGGGATCGAGTTGCCCAGATGACTGTCGTGGGCTGGCCCTTCGGGGAGTCTCGTACTGGTTGTGGTTGTGTGAATGCTACACAGGTCTAGATTGACTGGCGGGGTCGCGCAATGGTACGACCGGGCTGGCATATCTGTCTTAATATGCAAGAGATTGGGTAGGTCTCGTCTCCACCAGTAGATGGATGGAAGTACGTCGCTACGGAAGTCTAAACAGGTACTGCTATTACGGGCAGTATGTTAATTCATAATGCTCCTAATCAGCAGGGCACTGGGTGATGCTTTGTGTTTGTAAAGCAGCTTCCATGTTCGTGTTGCCACACCGGATGCCCCGTACGTTTTACTTGTTAAAATGTAAACGGGTCCGTGTTGTGGTAGCACAAAGTTCATGGTTGTCTGTTTCATGAACTATTACCCTAGGTTTTGGATAACTCAACTTACTTAAGCCTTACGGCAGGTGTAGGTTGTAAAATGCTGAAACCGTCTGTGCCCTATACTAATTTCCATCACATATAAGGTTCTCTCAAGCGTAATGTGTGAAAGATCAAAGCCGATTACAAAAACACTGATTGGACCTTATCAGTGTGGCTTTCGACCTGGTAAGTCCACCATAGACCAGATTTTCACGCTATGACAAATCCTGGAGAAACCCACGAAAATCAAATTGACACACACCATCTCTTTGTCGATTTTAAAGCTGCGTTCGATAGCCCGAGAAGGGATTACCTATACGCAACAATGTCTGAGTTCGGTATCCCTGCAAAATTAATTAGACTTTGCGGAATGACGTTGAGCAAAACACGCAGCTCCGTCAAGGTAGGAAATGACCTCTCCGAAACCTTCAATACCGAAAGAGGTTTCAGGCAAGGCGATCCACTGTCTTGCGATCTCTTCAACATCATCATGGAGGGGATCATATGAAAGGCCGGTTTGCATAGTAATTGCACCATTTTCTATAAAGGTGTCCAGCTCCTTGCGTACGCTGATGAAATTGATATTGTCGGCAGAACCAAGAGAGATGTTACCGCTGCTTTCACCGCTATCGAAAAGGAATCAGCCAAAGTGGGTTTGACGATAAATGAGGGTAAAACAAAGTATATGCTGTCTACAAACAAGGAAGCGCGGCGTTTAGACTCCCACGTTTCATCCGGCAGCTATAACTTTGAAGTAGTCAAGGAGTTTGCTGACCTTGGCACAGAACAATAAGCAACTAAGTTCCAGAGCCCTCTCCCGATCGACAAAAGTAACACTCTACAAGACGCTCATTCTACTGGGGGTGTTCGAGAAAAAGTTCTTCGCAAAATCTTCGGTCCTGTTCGAGTCGGCGATGACTATCGCATCCGAATGAACCACGAGCTGTATGCGGTCTACGAAGACATTGACGTAGTTCGGCGTATAACTGTGCAGCGACTACGCTGGCTGGGTCATGTCCATCGTGTGGACGACGAAGCTCCAGCTCGAGGACGAAAGGTGCTCGAGACGAGGGTCGCTGGTCAACGACGTCGAGTGAGACCATGCCTCCGATGGATGAACCAGGCTGAGGAAGCCCTAACCGCACTTGGTGTATCCGATTAGAGAAGGCGCGCGCAAAGCAGAGGCGCCTGGCGAGAGCTGATGAGGTCGGTCGAAACCCGGACACGGGTTGTTACGGCCACCTAAGTAAGTAAGTAAGTCCCAATTGAGAACTTGTGGCACATAATGAGGGTGAAAATTAATAACTGCAAGCCTTCGTCAACAAAAATATTACTTGGTATTATAGAAAAAAAAGTTTGTTATAACCTAATATTAAAATTATTTGTTTACCAATATTTTATAATTAAGCAATCATTTCTCATAATTCTTCTTTTTGGTATTCCTGATTAAACATTTAATAAAATATAAATTTTTCAAAAACCGTGTATTGACTTTCTACCTCTATATACTTATACCTGCTACATGTATTTCGAACCTATGAGATGCTAAATTATGATGTCATTTTTCGCAGATTACAAATCGTAGAACATCTTTTTTAGCTGTCATTAAGTTTTGACTAGATTTTGGGAAAACTCGACTTTGTTTTTGTTGTGGCCTTTTATTTTCTTGTAACAGTATAATATAATATAATATAATATATTATAATATAATAATCGAAGATTTTACAATATCAACAGCTTCTTTTATATAAGTTCATTATTTGCGTGAGGACGGATCACTACGCAGAGTCTTTTAAGTTTTTTAAGAGTTTAAGAGTTTTTTAAGAAAAAAAAAATTATAATCACATAAAAATTGTCTTTAACATAATAAAAACTAGTATTGTTTGGGGCACCAATCCATAGCCTGAACAGAAATATTTAACAAAATACACAATTATAAATGTCTTTGCATATGTGATGAGAGCCTGCAGGGAACCATTCATTATACTTGTACAAACAGTACAAACTTGATATTATTGGCACAAATAAAACAACGAGTACAGCTTATCTTATGCTTACATGTTTTGGATTGAGTAGTGAGCGTATCATCTCTTACTCTGGCTCTCATTGTAGTGTAAGCTTTTTTTCTCTTTATCGGCTCCACTAAGCAGAGTAAATGTTTAAACTTTTCTTTAAATGGATAAATCCATTCCAAATGGATATATAGCTTATATAAAGTGTTTCTTTTATTGTTTTATTGAAATAATTCGCTCTTTATTCTTTATACATTTGACGTTACATATCCAGATGTTTCAAGTAGAGATAACAATATTACCCATATATCTGTTTCTTGCGTATGTTCTAAAATTAGTATTCTTAATTCTTAATTCTTAATGCTTGGTCATATCCATACTCAATGCTTAGAGAGCGAAACTGATTGCTGAAACAGGTTGATATAAGAACAAATAACAACACATAATTAGTATGCTTGGATGGTTCGTTTCGCCTCACATATTGAATGCCATCTGCTCCGAACAGGTTACATTTACTTTCATCAAAGATAATAACCTTTCACCAATCCAATACAGTCTAGTTTTTATATTGATTTTTGCCAATTTTGTCGCGAAAGGTGTTTTTGCTTGTCGCCTTGGAAGAAGACGCTACGAAAGATCTGACGAACCCTTCCACGGATTATATGGAACTCCGCCACCTGCTAAAAGTTCTGTCTGAATATCCACGGCTGTTGAAAATGTCAAATATTATTAGATCTGATCATTCCATTACAAATCTGTTTATATAAAATAAAAGAATCTTGCCGAAAATCCCCCTCCCAACCACGTTACGACCGATAGACCTATTTTTTTTTTTTAAGTGAAGATTTTTACGCCTCGTTCTGTAATTTGCTTCAGTAAAATCTCAAAAACGACTCTTTTTTAATTTTTCTTTGAACTTGACATTACTTTGTCCCTTGCGTCTATTATTTTTTCAAAAAACTCATAGCATTACAGATTTTGATTCTTATACCTCTATTAAGTGCAAGTATCGTCAATTATGCAAGCAATCTTACGATATTTATTTAATAAAAGTAAAATTAAACATCAAATCTGATGCTAAATAAATGTGGAACTTTGTCAACACAAAACGCAAGATTGATTCCAATCCTTTTTTTATGAAATATAAAACTGTTGAATCAGATAGCGAGAATATCATTTGTAATCTTTTCGCTGACTTTTTCAAAGCGACCTATTCATCTTCATCCTATGATAATCTCAGCTATCCATTTACAGTTCAATCTGTGGATATTTGTCTCCCAATAATTGATACTAACACGGTTTTATCACACTTAAAAGCTCTTAAAACGTCATATAAAAGTGGTCCTGACAATATACCGTCATGTATACTAAAATATTTCTGTGATGAATAAGTAACTCCAATCACTTTGCTTTTTTCTTCTACATTAAAATCTTGCTGTTTTCCAGTTGCCTGGAAGTCGTCTTTTATTATTCCATTGCACAAGTCTGGTAACAGGTCTTTAATAGAGAACTATCGTGGAATTGCAAAATTAAGCGCTTTGCCGAAGCTTTTCGTGGCAATCATTACTTCACAATTATCACATAGTGTTAAATCTTTATTGACTCCACTCCAACATGGATTCGTTTCAAGAAAACGGTTACAAACCTACTTGAATTTACTTCCAAAGCCATTGAGAATTTTGGAAAAGGCTTACAGACTGATGTTATATACACAGTTTTTAGTAAAGCTTTTGATGTTGTTAATCATAAACTCTTAGTCTTAAAGCTATCTCTTGCTGGATTTCCCACAACACTTGTAAGATGGATTGAATCTTATTTATGCAATAGAACACAACGTGTTCTTTTTAAACTTGTGAAATCTCATGAGTTTCCTGTCACTTCTGGTGTACCTCAAGGAAGCCACCTCGGCCCTCTTCTTTTTTTACTGTTTATAAATGATTTGCCATCTGTCATAAAGCATTCGAGTATTTTAATGTACGCAGACGACGTGAAACCATTTTTTCCTTTCAAAAGGGCTAATGATGCCGTTATCTTGCAAGCTGACATAGACCATCTTTATAGCTGGTGCTACGTGAATCGTATGAATCTTAACATGAAGAAATGCAAGCACATGACTTTCACTCGAAAATGTCCTGTCACATGTATTTATAAAATTTGTGACCATACATTAGAGTCTTTAGATGTCTTTCATGATCTTGGAGTAACTATGGATACTAAACTTCGCTCTCATATTCATATTAATAAAATTATAAATCGAGCAAATAGTACTTTAGGTTTTATTAAACGATGTGCAAAAGAATTTCATGATCCCTATATAACAAAAACCTTATTCACCTCTCTAGTGCGACCTATTTAAGAGTATGCTTCAATTGTTTGGTGCCCTCGATACAGTTGTTACATTGACGACATAGAATCAGTTCAGAAAAAGTTTCTGCTTATGCCATCTTTACTCCAATTTCAACTATCACCTACCACCTTATGAATATCGTCTGCAACTTTTAAATCTTCCTACTTTAAATAATCGGAAAATTATGCTAAATGCTACTTGGATTTTCAAACTTTTACATGGATATGTAGACAGCCAATATTTACTGAGCAAAATTAACTTTAATATTCCTCTCCGACCTAGAAGATCTTTTGAGTTACTGTACAGGAATTTTGTAGAACTAATTACTTGCAAAACGAACCACTTAGAAGCGCTTGTGTGGACTTTGATTTTGTTTCAGATGCAATTTCTTTAAATGAATCCGTTTACTCAATTAAATTTAATATTTTAGATTATCTACAGTATCGCCACTAATCTGGATCATGCTTCCAAGGATACTTAATATTTTCCTGTGATGTTTGGTAATCTAACTGTGTAGTTTAATATGATTATCCAGAGCGAGACCACGTCCGTTTTGCCTGCTTTGCATGTGTGAGCTGTGCTCTAATCCATATTTATATAGATATACACACTATAGATATTTTTTGATTATCGAGAGCACGACCTCGTCTATCTTGCCTAGCACATGTATGAGCTCGACCTCGTCCGTCTAAGCCTGGCATATGGGAGCACCGCTCTAATCAATTCATTCTATTTACTACTAAGAAGCTAACCGGATTGCAACTGTATATACCTGAAATCCTGACAATTTTCACATATTTATAAAATTTAATTGTACATAAATTAATTATATCATATTTATTTTGTCTTATATTAATTGCTATAAAGGCATATGTTCTTAGCATTGAAATAAAGAACAATAATAATAATAATAACAAGAAAATGTAATTTCAATATATTCAAAATATTTCTTTTAGTGTAATAGCATGTTCACACACAGGTTGAAAAGCCGCTTTTCAGCTGAAAAACCTCTTTTCAGAAAAAGGTGTTCACACTTGAAAAGCAGCTTTTCATTTGACAGACAGTAGCCATAAGTTTGTTATTATCGCGATTTGTTTCATTGTGCTTGGCTTAGCAAACAAATATCGCCTCATGAAGGTCACTCTACTTCACGCGCTCCTTGTATTATTTATTTTCAATCTCCAAGTTGTTTTATAATTGGGAAGAAAGTTTATCACAACAAATGAAAACAGACAGACGAAATGTCAAATATCAGTGACAACTTGGATTTTTGTAATAGATTTTGACTTTACTTCAAGGAACAGACTTCCGAACCAGTTGGTGTTTCTAACTTTTCAGAGTATTTCGCTGAAAAGCAAACAAATATCAGCTTTTCATTTGACAGTTCTTCTATGGCGAAAAACTTAATAGCATGTAGCTTTTCAGCTGAAAAGCCATTATTGTTCGAAAAGCGGCTTTTCAGCTTTAGTGTGAACATACTTTAAGTTATAAATATAAATCTGAAAATAAATTTCTTTTCTCAAATTAACAAAAACTGCGTATTTGAGTTAAGTCAATCACATTTAGTGACTTAAAAAATTTATTCAGCTCAAGCTTTGCATATTTTATACATAAACAAAATTTTTTATACACAAATTTATGTTTACACAGAACCCTGCATTGAATTTAATACCTTTAACACCTTGAAACTTAATAAAAAGGTGTTTTTGTAACGTGTAAAAAGACGAGCTTATTTAACTTAAGCCTAAAATCCTCTTTCATCCTTGTGAAATATTTTTTATCTAATTTATATTTGCCTTAGATAACATCAACTTTTTTTCAATTACCCCGTAAATTTTAACAAAATCACGTATTTCCAAAAATCTTAGCTTTTGTCCCACTTCGTTGGACAAAAAAATCTGGCATACCAATATTAATATATATAACATTAAATTTTTAAATTTGTTTAAAATAAATTAAAAATGTGATTGAACAAAAACAATTTCAATCTCTTCATCCTTTTTCCCGTTTGAACTGTAAATTTATCTCTTTATTTTACCTGCTTCTTTCTAATTTCACTCCCCGATATTCTTTCCTACTTGGTAGCTTTAACATGAATTTGGCTATCTGTCTGCGACTGCTTATGCCTGTCGGTGTTGTTGCTTTGCTTTATTGCTCTTTTGACTTAATTTCCCGAGGAGTTTTCATAAATCTTGCTTCTCGTCTTCAATGCCATTAAATGTATTTTTTATTTTATTTTTTTTTGTGTGTTGTCGTTTCTATTTTTTTTTTTTTTTTTTTGTCGTTGACGTTAGTGCAATATTTTGTTTATAATTTACCTTGGTCCTTCTTTTTATCTGCTCATGGCTTGTCTCATTCGTGTTCCTTACCAAAATTTATCTAAAAAGTTTTCCACTAATTTTCGGTTTTTCCTGCTCATTACACTTGGCTGACTCACAGTGAAGCTGTCTTAAATTGCCTGGCTGGCATATTCAAGGTAATTTAAATGCTCTGTGGCTACGAAATGCAAACGAAAAATAAGGCATGTTTAAAATAATTGTGTTCGAAATAAATAATAAATAATTCTTGTTGGCATGAAAAATTCTTAAATTCCATTAGTCAGAAGACGTAAAAGTTGTCTTTCCTATAATTAGAATGTTAATTGGCGACATGTCACATCAAATTCTTTTGAGAAAATCTTTATTACAATTTACTCCAAGTTTTTTTTTTTTTTTTGTGGAATTTTTGGGTTGAATTTTTGAGTGTATTGTTCATTAATTACATTGTTTTTTCCTGAATTGATTTTCTCCAAGACAGCACCTTTAACAGGTGTGTCTGACAATAAAAGGACTATTAAGATTTATTTTTCATATAACTTAAAAGCTTTCAGCTGGAAAATTTCAGGTTAATGTTGCTTGACAAAAGCTATTATTTTACCCTTAGGGTGGATAGAGAAGTGTTTTCTTTTTATAACTGGTTACGAACTTATGCAATAAAAATAATTTATACACATTATTTTATAAAAATGAACCAAAATTTAAAGAAGTGTTGAGGGACTTTCTGCAAATGCTTGATTTCTTACTATCAGTTCTATACTTATTTTTATATTTAAAAATTTTCCATTGCTTAAGGGGTTACATGACATTGGCAGTTTTTTTAAATCGACTTTTTTATAATAATTTTGTATTTTAGTAAATAGTCTTAAGATTCTAAGAATGGAAAAATTATTACGAATTCAAAAGTTACAGCCGGATTAGTGAGAGCGCATTTTTAATTTTTGCGCTACCTACGTACGGCAGCTGGTATATACTTGTTTTACTTGCTACCTGCCTTTTGGTGGTTGTTATTTCGTACCTACTTGAAGGGTGAGGCCCGAATTGCTAAACGATTGCAAAAAACTATAAGACACAGCGCAACACAAGATAACGAAAGCATACAGTACGAAGCAGGCATGGCAGATTGAAGGTAACCTTTTTTTTTTTTGTTCACAAACTTTGAACGCGTTTATCTCGAAACCATGTTTTTCGTACTGGTTGCGGCACTAGCGGGTTCACTTTTTGATGAAATTTTTTTTTGGAATTTTTTTAAACTTGATTCGCTATCGTATGACACGAGCTTTTTTTTAAGATTTTTTATGAATTTTTAAGGTCACAATTTTTTTCGAAAAAACACACTTTCAAATTTGGAACATCGCCAAAAATTGAATAAAAATTTAAAAAAAAAAGCTCGTGTCATACGACAATCAATTTTGTTAAGGTTTAAAAAAGTCATTTTTTTCCAGATCGGACAATTTTTGCAACTCCCAGCGCTGCAACCACGAGGTCCCGTTTTTTTCTCTGCCGCCAGCTTGGAGCTCTATAAAACCATGTTGGAGTGAAAAATATATTTTTTTTTTAATTTTTTTTTTCTTGTAATTTGTTCAATTCTCTACAATAATAAAAAAAACCTTTTGGAAAAATGTTTATTTTTGACTGAGTTATGAATTTTTAAAAAAAGGTCTGTTTTCTCTGCCACGAATATCATGTCATCCCTTAAGGAATACATTTAGAGGCAACCCAGAATCCAAAATTTTTTTTGGTTTTAAATGACTAAACAACATCTCAAAATTATGTAAGCAAAATTTTAAAAATTTTTACTTTCTTTAAGATAGAGCAAATTTTTGGTATACTTAGAGAAAAAACCTTTAATTTCAATAAGTTTAGGCTTTTGTAGAGTTATGCAGTCAGATCTTTAACGTTATTTTTGACTTTTTTTTTTTATTTAAAATGCTTTTAAATTCAATATTTTTCCGTATTAAAAACAACAACAACAACAATTAAAGTAAAAATAAAAAATTTAAGTGGCAGCTCTATGGAAAAATACGTTATTTTGAATTTCGTAAAATTGAAAATTTTAGGTGGAAAGATTAAGGAAGTTTTCCTTAATTTTTACTACTTTTGCCTAAAACCTCCTTTAATGCATTGCTTGGATCAAAAATATGTGCAATGCAAAAAATAGTGCACTGAATTTGTTATAGTTAATGATATTAAATAAACTTGTATTATCATTGATTTGATTTATTTATGGAAAAATGGTCAATGCATTACCTCATTTAATGTCCAATAGTCTCAGGTCTGCAGGATACTTGCCGTAAGCAACCCTGTTCCTTTAATCTAATTTCTTGGATTAAAGTGATATCTGCCTTGTACCTTTCCAAGATACGTGCATGAATCAATTGGATTTAGACACCTTCCCAATTAAAAGTTTAGAAATTCGACTTGAGATGATTTCGACATAGATAATGTTTGCCTCGCCAGGTTAAGGTAGTCACAAAAATGACCGCAAAAAGGTGTACTTTCTATCTATGAATAGTTATATTTAAAAGCTTTGTTTGAAACCGTTTCTTTACGAAGTTATTTTTTAAGCTAACAAAGAAAGGTCCCCAAGTGCCACTCACCGATTTGGTTAGTTGGGTTAATGAGTTACCATAGGGTGGAAGCTATATTACTGGAGCGAGGTGTGGCAGCCAAGGGTTAATAACTGAAAAGTATAAAATATATTTCTTTCTTTTAAAATTTTCAAAATGAGCATGATTATTCTTAAAATGAGCATGGGAAGCATATAGAAACTCAATAATGAACAGAAAAGGACTTTTGTTATTACAGATCCACATGGTATGAAAATAGGTTTTTAGTAATAACTTTTGATTGGAAAGAATATTGCGATATTTTTTTCAAATAAATTATTTTTGAAGCTATACTCTTTTGTAAACAATATAAAAAGAAAATTTTTAAAAAAAATAATTTCATCAAAAAATCGATAGGATGTTTTTTATGATAGAAATAGTTAATAAATTTTTGCTTAAAACTGAATCAATTTTTGCTAATAAACGTCATGCCATGTGAAAAGGAGTTTAAAATGCAATTTTTAATTAAATTTATTTTCAGAATAAAAACAAATTTTACGTAATTTTTTGAGGAAACATTGAATATTTTGGGCCTTTTTTGAAAAAAATATTAAAAATACAAATGTACAGTAATTGGTATTGTTAAAACATTTTTTGGCAAGTATTTTTATTAAACTTTATAACAAAAAAAAAATTTTGTGAAATATGTTGAAAACTAGCGGAGATATTTACACCGAAAGTCATATTTTTAAATTTCCGATGGTTTTTTCTCATTCCTTCAGGCAAACAAGTTAAAAGCACAAAGTTGTATAGAGCCCTGTTAAATATAAGCTTTTCCGATCAAATATTTACACACACGGAAATTTGGAAAAAAACAAAATTTTTGATACCCATATTGTGGTCTTCATCTCTAAAAAAAAAATTTTTTAAGAAAATAAATGCATATTTTAATAAAGAAATTTTAATATAAAAAGTTAAAAATTTAAAAAAACAAAAAAAACGTAACTTTTAGAATTCTCTTAAATAAAATAGAAATGAAAATGAAACAATTTCGAAAATGCGCTCCTTATGATATCGACTAAATACGGTTGAAAATTACAACAACAAAATAACAATTAAATTTATTTCCCCAAAATGGATGCCAGCATACGTGGCTGTAAAATATCTTTCGTTTGATACCAAATTAGTATATATTTCTATGGAAAATAGTGAAATTGTGGCAAAAAAACGAAATTTTCGCTGATTTTAAAACGCCATTTTGAAACCGTAAACTATCGATTGAGCACGTATAAAAAAATACGTTGACCTTAGATTTTTGTCCTTTATCACATATCCAAAAATTATTCAAATCGGTGTGTGACACCTGGGGACCTTTCCTTGTAAGTGAATGCACGATTATCATTTGTGAACAGTTAATTAAATTTAGTCGGAATCTTCTTAAAGAACTCTCTTAAATTACATGAAATAAATTACACACTATGAAACGTAAAATTTCTGATGAAACAGTTAAACCACTATCAACTCATAAGCAGGCAACTATGATAAGCTCATTCAACTGGTTGACTAAAAGTAAATTTTATCAAAAAACACTACTTTGTGTATACAATTTATTAAATCCCTTTATGGAAAATTGAAAGCAACAAGCATCAGCATTTGCTGTTTTCAACTTCAAGCAGAATTTCACACTAATATACAAACAAGCACACACACACACACACATACTCACACACATCTATGCTATGCCATCTACTATCTGGAAGAACTAATTTAAATGGAATTTATGACCAACGCCAACCGGAAGTCGAGTTGTTGAGCTTATGTAGTGTATGAATAGCGAGTGGCTGGTGTGCTTGAATCAAATTAAGCAAGTATTGCAGTGGCATAGAAAGAACACAACTAGCATGTTCTGTGTAATCAATGCAAGAGTTTGTCGGGCATGTCTGGCTGACGACAAAATACAATTTGCATGCATGCTCAACGAAAGGCGACACCAAAGAAAATTAGTCAGAAGAATGCAATTAATTTAAACAACAAAAAGCAAGAGGAAAAAAAAAAAGTAACGATGTACTTGCATAAATTTACACAAGCAACGATAGCAGGAGCAAATATCAAATATTGTGGCAAAATAAGTTTTAACTAAATGTATATGTCTGTGTGTGTGTCCTTATAATGAGACATTATTTGAATTGCACGCAACTTAAAGGAAGTCGCAGAAGTTATAAAACTAGAAAAAACAACACGTGGCTTGCAACAATTTACTAGAAATTGAACTCAATAAAAACTTTCCTGCTTTTTTCCAAAGGATTTCGTTTAGCCACTCAATTTTTTTAACAACTTCATTAAAAAGTTTTCCACGTTATTTGGTTAATCCTACAAAATAGTGCACCTTTTTATGACCGCCTGCATCCTTAACTCTGTTTATTTTTTATATTTTTCTTTTTTCTCTGCAATTTTTATTACTTTCGCTTGAGATTTACATTCTGGCAAAAACAAACATATTATGCAAATTTTTTTTTTGGATTTTTTTTAACGACTGTTCTAACGCTGCATACAAAAATCTTTCTTGTTCACTACTACGTCGTTCTGTTCCTGTTGAAGCTGTCGCTGACTGACGCTGTTTGAAAAAACAAATTGTTTGCATAGATATGCATTTTGCATGAGTTTTAGTAAGTTGCTTAAAGCCACTGGCTAGCACACACCAACAGACATATACACACACACACACACATACACTGGTTGTGATTCTTTTTGTGTGTTTTATCATCATGTTTTGGCAGTTAGATTTTTATGCAAATCCAAAAGAATTGCAGTAATATTTTTGCGGCTTGCATGCATGATTCTGTTGTTTGGAGACTCTGCATATTTTTTGCTATACTCTGCTTTTCTTAAGCTGAACTGAAAGGTTAGGATATTGTTTGGAAAAAAAAAAAAATTAAGTCTATAAGAATGAGAATTGAAATCAGTTTATTCCTTTGTTAGATTGTATAAAGCAGATACAAAATAAGGAAATTAATCATGATATGAAGAAATCAATCCATCTTTTTGGAAATAGAATCAGAGACTGCCTCTGACTCTTAATTAACTTTTTTGGGCAGAGATATAGCTGAAGTTCATATTTTACTACGTATATTACTTGCATTCTAGGTTGAAGCGGCTGTCTCCTTTGCGACACAGTTAGGCTAATGAGGCCCACTGTGATACCATTGAGTTAATTTCCCTCTCTATTTAAACCAGTTTGAGCTGTTGACCAAGCTAAGGATTCGGTAGACCGAAGACTCTGAGAGATCATCGAAATCTTTATACAAAGAACCATTTTAAGTAGTGAAGGTCGCTATTTTTAGCTAGCGCTGGGCAAGTGCAGAGAAGATGTTTTGTAGATTCCTCCTCCTCTTCATCTCTACAGCTCAACAGAAGTCGTTGTGGAGGATGTTTAGTCTTTGTGCATGATTACCTATTAGGCGGTGTCCTGTTAGGATACCTATCATTGTACTGATTTGATCCCTTCTCAGGGATATCAGTTCTTTTGAGCGTTTTAGGGTGATTTTTGGCCAAACCTGACGCGCTGTATGGCATGCACTTCCCGTTGGCCATCTAATGTTGACTTTATTTAGGTGAGAGCTCATTTGTGAGTAGTTTACATATGGTGAGGGATATACCAATACTCTATCGAGAGTTGTTTGGTTGTTCCAGTGCGAGCGAGTTCATCTGCTTTGCAGTTTCCTAGATGTCTCTATGTCCCAGAATCCAGCATAGGTGTATTTTGAGCTGCTCTGCCTTATCATTTAGGGATCTGCGGCAGCGAATTACTGTTCTGAGTATTGTTTTAACAGATTCTAGGGCTTTCAAGGCGGCGTGACTATCAGATAGTATGTAGATATCAATGGAGGATATTGCATTCATCTGAAGCCAAGTTACTGCTTCATGTATTGTGACTACTTCTGCTTGGAAGACACTACAATAGTCGGGGAGACTGAAGGCCAAATTAATGTTCAATGTAACAGAGTAGACTGATCCTCGAACCTTGCCATCTAATTTTGATCCATCTGTATAGATTCTGATGGCATTGTTTGGTAGAAGGTTTCCAACCACCCACTCTTCGCAGGAGGGAATGGATACATCAAATTTCCTGTCAATGAAAAGTTTTTGTGTGATGTAGTCTACGGATTTTGGTATCGGAGGAAGGAACTTCTTTGCGCTAGAGTGTCCTAATGTGCCCTCCCTCTATTGAGAGGTGTTTTACTAGGATATCAAGTGGTATAAGATGGAGCATAATATCTAATGCGTCTTTAGGAGTGTATCTTAATGCTCCACTAATACATAGCTCAGTTGATCTTTGAACTCTGCGAAGTATGTTGAGGTATGTTTTTTGTCTAGTGCTTGCGACCAGACAATGACACCAAATAGCAATATTGGCCCTACTACTGCTGTGTAAAGCCAGTGAGTAACACTTGGCTGTAAGCCCCATTTGTTAACCACTGCCTTTTTGCATGAGTAGAGGGCTATATTGGCTTTTTTGGCTCTCTCGAGCAGATTGGGTTTCCAGTTTAGTTTTCTATCCAGTATAAGGCCCAGGTATTTCACTTGAGGACTGATTGTTGGTAGATTGTGTTTTCTTGTGAAAATCACCAAATCAGTTTTTTCAGGGTTGACGCCGAGTCCACAGCTATTAACCCATTGTATAAGAGTATTAAGGGCGTTTTGCATAATGTTTCGAAGTGTAGATATATATTTTCCAGAAGTGGCAATAGCAATGCCATCTGCATAAGCTTTCACCTTGCACCCCTTCCGTTCTAGTTTCTCCAGCAGTTCATTAGACGCTAGGTTCCAGAGTAGAGGCGAGAGAGCCCCTCCTTGAGGAGTTCCCCTTGGTATAGATCTTAGCATAGATGCCATACCGAGATTTGCACTTATAATCCTTAGCACTTATAAGTGCTCCCAGCGTAGCATCCACCCCAAGCTCCATTAGCGCATTTGTAAAAACCTCTACTTTGACGTTATTAAAGGCATCTTCTATATCAATAAAAACTATCATTGTATATTTCTTTTGACGAAGAGATTTTTCAATGATGGAGACTAAGGAGTGAAGAGCTGTTTCCACGAATTTGCCTTTGGTGTAAGCGTGTTGTGCCGATGGCAATGGTTTTTCTACTTTTCTACTCTATCTTTTGTCTCAAGTGGATTTCTATTAATCTCTCGAGAGTTTTAAGCAGAAAGGATGAGAGACTAATTGGTCGAAGGTCTTTTGGGCTTACGTGTGAGCTTTTTCCCGCCTTAGGTATGAAAACAACCCTCACATGTCGCCAAAGTGTGGGGATATGATTGAGGTCTTGGCAGCCTTGGTAGATCATCATAAGCCATTGCTTTATGATATCATAAGCTTTTTGTATTTCTATGGGAGCTACGCCGTCTGGTCCTGGTGACTTAAACGGTTTGAAGCTTTCAATTGCTCATTTGAGCTTTGATTCTGAGATTAGATCGAGGGAGTTGTTGACAGTGGGTGCGTACTTCTCCTCAATTGGAGTATTGTCTATTTCTATACAACCAGATAAAATTTTGAGAGATTCTTCACTGTTGGTGGTCCATGCTCCGTCTTCTTTCTTCAAAAAGCTTTGGTTGAAAGGACAAGTTGTTACAATTTTTCTATGCCTTGAAAATTCTTGCATTCTATATTAAGTTGATATGTAATTAGTTTTGATCACTTCCCTACCTCCTTTTTGCAATTAACGTACACCTCCTACTGACGTATTTTTTTTCAACGGAAGTTTTCGCCTATTTAACCTAAAAAAATTTCATTATATAACACCAAAAATCATTGCACCATTTCATTGCACATTAAAAAAATTGTACAAAATTTTTGTACAAGGACTTCTTTAAAGAACATCTTTACATAGCAATGGAAAAATTATCAGAAATTCTTATTTCCCACTACAGCATAATCTAACAAATTTCCCCTATTTTGATAGAAGATGAAATTTGTAAAAAATAAAATTCTTATTAACACCGGATATATCAGCTTGCTAAACATAAAAATATATGTTCTTATTATTTTTTCATTTCAGTGAAATAATAAATAACCAAACTAATGAGAATTCATTAGTAACATACATGAAATTTTTTTTTATACTAAAGTCACTACAAAAGAGAATATTTATAAATTTTGAGTCATATTATTGTTATTCTATAGCAGATTAAATTGGGAAGACTTATTGAAACGTTAGCTTCTTTAGCGAAGTTATTAATATTATACGGGAACAGTGGCGGATCTAGGATACGACATAGGGGGGTTTTTTTTTAAGATTGCAAAAAAACACCGAAATGAAAAAATTACAAAATTGCATATGTATATTGGTGATTCCATGTTAAATTGGACGTTTTTCACATATTTGTAAACAAATTTGGTACTTTGCACGTCGATAGTACTTAAATAAATTTGCATATATTTTGTTTAATGTTTTTTTTTCAAATTTTTAAAAACTGCCAACACAATTTTTGCCTATACGCAACAATGTCTGAATTCGGTATACCTGCAAAGTGGGTAACTCTTTGCAGGATGACGTTGAGCAACACATGCAGCTCCGTCAAGGTAGGAAATGATCTCTCCGAAACCTTCAATACTGAAAAGGTTTCAGACAAGGCGGCCCACTGTCTTGCGATCTCTTCAACATTATCATGGAGAGGATCGTACGAAAGGCTGGTGTGCATCGTAATGGCACCATTTTCTATAAAGGTGTCCAGCTCCTTGCGTACGCTGATGATTTTGATATTGTCGGCAGAACCAAGAGAGATGTTACCGCTGCTTTCAACGCTATCGAAAAGGAATCAGTCAAAGTGGGTTTGACGATAAATGAGGGTAAAACAAAGTATATGCTGTCTACAAACAAGGGAGCGCGGCGTTTAGACTCCCACGTTTCATCCGGCAGCTATAACTTTGAAGTAGTCAAGGAGTTTGTATACCTTGGCACCGCCATTAATACTAACAACGAAATCAGCCTGGAGATAAAGTGAAGAACAATAAGTGCTAATAGGTGCTACTACGGGCTCAGTAAGCAACTAAGTTCCAGAGCCCTCTCTCGATCGACAAAACGAACACTCTACAAGACGCTCGTTCTACCTGTGCTGCTTTATGGCGCTGAGGCATGGGTAGTTTCGCAAACTGACGCAGCCGCTCTGGGGGTGTTCGAGAGAAAAGTTCTTCGCAAAATCTTCGGTCCTGTTCGAGTCGGCGATGACTATCCTAATGAACCACGAGCTGTATGAGCTCTACGAAGACATTGACGTAGTTTGGCATATAAATGTATAGCGACTACGCTGGCTGGGTAATTTTCATCGTATGGACGATGAAGCTCCAGCAAAAAAGGCGCTCGAGGCGAGGGTCGTTGATCAACGACGACGAGGGAGACCATGCCTCCGATGGTTGAACCAGGCCGAGGAAGGCCTAACCGCACTTGGTGCATCCGATTGGAGAAGGCACGCGCAAAACAGAGGCGCCTGGCGAGAGCTGATGAGGTCGGCCGAAACCCGAACGCGGTTTGTTATGGCCACCTAAGTAAGTAAGACGAATTTTCAACCATCTCATGCATTGCAAAACCGTCATTAATCCATTATGAACTGACCCATGTTCCTATTTAGCTAGAATAATAATACTTTCGAAAAATGTTTTTTTGGGTCAAACTTAGAAAAAAAAAATCAAAAAATTGATATAAAAAATAAATGTAAATGTAAAAAATGGAGGTGGCCTCGAGATTTCTTATTTTCAATTTTATCGATATTGAATGATATTCTACAAGCAAAGTCGAGCATTTTGCACCAATATTGATCTCAAGAATTTCCACAAAACAACAAAAAATATACAAAAACGTATTTTGTTAAAGACCAGCGTTGTGTCAACCAGCGGGAGCCACGTATGTCAGCCAAGCTTCACAAAAATTCACAAAAGGTAAATACAAAGCCTTAGAAAGACGATCGTATAAGAACTATATTTTACTTTATCTTTTTTTAGATTTTTAGAGGTTTATAATTAAAGAAAAATAAAAAATTAAAAAATTACGTTGCGTATACGCAGCGCTGGACAAAAATAGATTAATAGCCTTATTCTGTTGATTGACAAAATTCATTGACAAGCTAGTCTTTTATGTGCTATTTTTTGGTCCAAGGGGTTGAAAACATTCAAAATGTTTCGCTTATTTATTTATTCTGAATATTTTTTTTTATGTTGCTAACAGTTTTGTAATGTTATGAACTTTTGATTATATTTAAGAATAAGACATTTTTACAGTTGTCAATAAATTTACAATTGTCAATCAACAGAATAGAGCTATAAATCTTCATTCTGCAAGTCTTACAGGTTACTTCAACCTATAAAATATGAATTTTATTTCAAGGATCCTTCAATACTGCACTATCGCAAGGAAATATAATTCCCACGGTGTAGAGATAGCGTACAAATTTTACGGTGGAATCGGTGGATACAAAAAAAAATATTTTTTTCCCATCTCTTCTCCCATGATTACATAATGATTATTTATTCAGCTCTATCATTTTCTATCTATAATAACTAAATTGAATGAAATATTTTTACGAATTATTTTGTTAAAATGTTCAATTTATTAGAAATACTTTAACATAACAATCAGTTAATAATTATAAAAGAAAAATAACAAATTTTCTTATATATACTAATATGTTGAAAACAATTTTATTTTTGACTTAAAATAATGGTATTTAATTTCGTCATGTTATTAGATTTGTTTTAAACTTTTTTTCATTTTGAATTCACTTATATTTATCACTAATGCCGTCTGTTATGCATTTTATAATGTATATATATATAATACTTATATACATATGTATGTATATAATATAATTGAAATCTTTTTTAATGATTTCTATACTAAAGTTTTTATAGTTTTTTAGTTAAATAGTTTGTTTAGAAATATATTGCTTTAGAAAACGATATATTTTGAAAAATATTTTTTAATTGCTTTAGTAGAGCATACAAAGAGTAGAATTGACAATGTTTTATAAGTCAAGAAACGTGTTATGGTTTTTATAATTTTTTTTTCAGTGTACCTAAATTTATGTAGATTTAATTTAGCATATCATTAACGTTTTTTATGTTGTATTTTTTCTCTGTTTTCTTCTATTACAAGCTTTTTATTTGATTTATTTACAATAAAATTTGTGCTGTTATTAAATATTATCCAAGGTTATTATTGAGATAAAGTCAGTTGCTGTTGAAATAGCTTTTATGTACTTAAGTTGAATATAATTAGTTTTTTGATCAAGATTTGAAATAATAAATTTGTTGCATAGCTCATAAGAATAATATTGCTAACAGCATTTTTAAAATTGTCTTGCATAAGTTTTTTCGAAGTTCTTATGGCTTGTTGGAAAACTTTAAAAAAGCTGAGCTGAAAAAGCATAACAGGAAAAATGTATCAACTTTAATATTTTTGATTTGCGCCATTTTTGAATATTGAGGTTAAACATTATTTTGAAGATTTGAAGCTTAGAACAGAAGAGCTTCTGCCTAGCATTGGACGACACCTAATTAATGAGTTTAACATTTTAGTTATCATACAAAAAAGCTTTCTCACTTTGTCGTACTTGATCGAGTTTTTCTAAAGCTGTTCCGAACTTTTTACTCTTTTTAAATAAAACATTCGTTAACTGAATGTTTATTTCTCTATTATTGCATTGACTATATCGAACTTTCTTTTTAAATTAACTAGCTTAAGTTATTATTTCGAACAGCTGTTGTTGTGTTTTATGTTTCACTTAGCTTAGTATTTTAAAATATTATACAGTAATTTTGCATAAAGTTTTTTTTTTTTTTTTTTAATATCAGAAGAAGAATTTCAGTGAGGCGTTGAAGTAAGGGAAGAGCTTTTATACTATAGAGAAATTTTAGCACTTGAATGTTTTTAGAGCGACTAAAAAATATTTTTTTAGTTGTAGTGCTTAGTTTTTATTTCGAAAAGCTTTCATTGACTTTAGAGTATTTTGTAAAATTGTGCATTAATTACATTTTCCCATTGCAAGTTGTAAATTATTATTTTTTTTTTTTTACTTTGGTATTATCTTAACATGTTGTAAGTAAAATAAGATCCGTTATAATTTTTAATTATAATTATAATAAAGCTGAACCGCATATAGAATAGTAATTATTTCAGAATGATGGATAGTTGCTATTACTTTTTGTTCTATTTTCGACTTTCTTTATAGCCTAGACTGCCTGGCATGTGTATGTGTAATTTTGTTTGTATTTGTGTTAGTGCTTATTGCTTCAAGTTTTCCACAAATTTTCGCTATATATTTTCAAAATTTCACTTAATATCATAAGAACTACTTTTTCGCTAAACTTATACTATATGTTAATTTATAACGTTTTTTTTTTGGTTTTTAATATTTCCCATAATAATATTATTAAATTTTTATATATAACTTTGAAGGCTTTTTTTCTTTAAATTGGTGTATTCAAAAGTTGCATGCTTATTTTCATTGCATTATATTAAATTGAACTTCGTCTTAACCTAAAATTATTATCCTTTCAAAAATTTATTCATATTTATATAAATGTGTATATGTATGTATATATATATATATATTGTTCTATATATATATATTTGAAGTTATTTTAATTTGAAAAATTTTAAGTTTATTTGCTGAAAAATGTTGCTCTTTCCGACTTTATTAAATTATAAATAATTTGTTGCAGTTCTGCTGCGAAAAATCGTATTCAAAAGTATTGAAATATTTACTATTACTGTTTAACTTAAATAAAGTAGAATTTGTTTAAGTTTTTTGTTTGCTTTTTATAAATGTTCATAAAATGTTCTTTTCAAAATGTTCACTCAAGCAAAAGCTTTTAGTTATTTTCCATTTCCAGTACTTAAAGCTTAAAACTTTAAGTTTCGCTTACTAAGAAAATAAGAAATATATCTAGTTATATACGAATTTTTAGAAAAGTTTGTATCTTCTTTAGGTTAAGTTTGAGTTAGCCGTAGGCTGTTATTTTTATGCAATGTACCAAAATTTGAGTGGGAGAAAGTATTTGAGTGTTTGTTGAGCTTTAAGCTTTATTTTTTTCTTAAATTTAACCACCACCTAAACTTAACGCCTGAACTATACGTGGATCAGCTTTACTACCCTCACGAAATTCTTCTAATGTTAATTTACCATCATGATTCTTATCCATTTGATCGAAAATCTTGTCGACGCGTTTCTGCGGCGTATTTTCGTCTTCTGCCTGCGGCTGCTGACCCTGTAGGAAAGAAGTAAAAATTTAATTAAAAACTTATTAAAAAGTAAAAATTATTAAAATCTGACAATTATGATAATGTTGCAAAATATTTTGATTGGTTTAACAACCAGTTAATCAAACTTAGTTCCTTAAATCTATCTATATATACAGGGTGTCCAGCAATTGAGTGCAACTATTTACGGAGCTGAAAGGTTATGTCGAGCTGAGCTAAAAGTTGTATGGGAAGAGGGAGACTATTTTCACATTCTTAGGAGCTACAGTGTTAATTAATATTTCACGACTTTGGCTTACGTTATTCTTTCTAGCAGAAAAACTAACTTACATAAAACTAATTTTGATAGCTCATTTAAAAGGCAATGAGATCGCCTTTCCAACAATATCAACAAACCCCACCAATTTAACCGTTACCGAGCTGTGAAGATGAAATAAATCGATTGAAACTATCAAATTTCAACATTGAGTGTAAATTTCTCAGAATTTCGCGTAATAAATGAAATTTTTTTTAGATCACTTTTGTAATTTATTTCATTTTCTTTTCAATGACACCAAAAACAGAAACATATCTTTAAAAATAAAAAAGTTGGCTGTACTAAAAAAATTATAATTATAAAATTAAAATAATAGTTGTTTTGTAAGTTAGTTTTTCTCGTCGTGAAATATTAATTAACCCTGTAGCTCCTAAGAATGTGAAAATAGACCCCCCCTCCCATACGATTTTTTGCTCAGTTCGACATAACCTTTCAGCACCGTAAATAGTTGCACACAATTGCGGAACACCCTGTTTATAAAATTGTAACAAAAAAAATCTGTACATAAAATATTTTTTCGAAATTCTTTTTGCGTTGGACATTTTGAGTGACGAGGAGTCCGAAAATCGCATTTTTAAAATTTTTGTCTGTCTGTCTGTCTGCCTGTCTGTCTGGCTGTCTGTCTGTCTGTCTGTCTGTTAAAGCATCACGCGAAAACCACTGGATGGTCTTACATGAAACTTGGCATCTAGGTTCATTATATCCCCGGTCATAACATAGGCTACTTTTTATCCAGTAAAAAAGTTTGGACCCTGTAAGGGGCGCTGCGATCAGGTTCCAGGCATTCTTTCTTTTAGCTTATCTCCGAAACCGTTCATTCGATTTGAATGAAAATTTTCGGATACGGTGAGTTTTTGTAACTTATTTACTTTGTTCTATCTCGAACACCAGAGGGTGCTGTAGTACAAATATTTTAAAAAACATCGAAAAACTCCTACACAGTGCATCCAATTTGCATGAAAATTGGAATCTAGGGGTTTTCTGATATGGTGAGTGTTTTGGACTTAACTTATTTGAGCTATCTCGAACACCAGACGGCGCTGTAGTATACATTTTTTTAAAAACGTTAAAAAACTCCTAAAATGCTTATTCGATTTGCATTAAAGTTGGTATATAGAGGTTTTCAGAAACGGGGAGTTTTTATGGCTGATATACTTTGTTCTACCTTGAATACCAGAAGGCGCTGCAGTACAAATATTTTAAAAAACGTCAAAAAACTCTTAAGTCGCTTATCCGATTTGCTTGAGAGTTGGTATATAGACATTTTCAGAAACGGTGAGTTTCATGACTTATAAACTAGGTTTTATCTTGAACACCAGAGGGAGCTGTAGTACAAATATTTTAAAAAATGTCGAAAAAGGCCAAAACCGTTCATCCGATTTGCATGAAAATTTGTATGTAGAGGTTTTCGAACACGCTGAGTTTTTTGACTTACCTACTCGAATCTCGAACACCAGGGAGCGCTATAGTACAAACATATTGAAAAACCTCGAAAAACTCTTAAACCGTGCATCCGGTTTGTATGAAAATTGGAAAATAGGAGTTTTCTAATAAGGTGAGTATTTTGAACTTATCTTTTTTGTGCTATCTTGAACACCAGAGGGCGCTTTAGTACAAATCTTAGGAAATCGTGGAAAACTCCAAAACTGCTCATCCGATGTGGATGAAACTTTGTAAATAGCGATTTTCGAGTACTGCAAGGGTTCTGGTGCTATCTTATTTGCTCTTTCTCGAAACTAGAGGGCGCTGTTATACAATTTGCGTGTGTGTATGTTATTAAACTGTTCCTTAACGGCTGCACCGATTTTGATGAAATTTTTTATGTGTGTTTGAGTGGATGGATCCCTTCATGGTTCCGATTCACAATTGGACCCGGTAGGTGGCGCTGCGATCGGGTTCCACGAATTTTGTTATTATAGTTTGACTCCGAAACCATTCATCCGACTTGCATAAAAATTTGTATTTAGGGGTTTTCGGGTACGGTAGTTCTTATGGCTTATCTATTATGTCCTATATTGAACACCAGAGGGCACTGCAATACAAATGTTTTAAAAATCTCGAAAAACTCCTAGCTGTACATCCGATTTGTGTGAACATTTGTACATAGGAGTTTTCGGATACGGTGGGTATCTTGGACTTTTTTTTCTGCGCTATCTTAAACACCAGATGGTGCTGTAGTACAAATCAATTAAAAAATCGTGAAACACTCAAAAACCGCTCATCCGATTTAGATGAGAATTTGTTTATCGGATATATAGAATTTGATTATCGAGTATGGAAAGGGCTTTGTCGTTATTTTTTTTATTCTATCTTAAAAAACAGAGGGCGCTGTTGTACAAATACCGCAAAAAACTCAAAACAACTCATCCGATAAATATGATTTTTATAAGTGGTTTTTGGGTGCGGTGAGTCTTTTGCCGCTATGTATTTTGCTATATCTTGAACCCCAGAGAGCGCTGTACTACAAAATGCAGTAAGGCGTAGCAAAGCGCGAAGGGTGATAAATATCTTCTATTCTTCTTTATGTGTACTTATATTCAACTTTCGTTTTTGTTTTTTTTGCAAATCAGGACAGCTTATGCCGAATTCTGTGGTATTTGATTACGCATCAACAATGCGCAAGTCAGGTGCGTCGTAAGTTGGCGTTGTTTTGACATATCAAATTCAATTTTCAATGCTTATTTAATTTTTGTCCAGTTTCCTCGCGAATTCCCAAAAATTCGTTTTTGCTCTTATTTTTTCAAAAATGTGCAATCTATCGAATACAATGTAAAACTTGAAAATATATTTCTGCAAGCGACCGGTGACACGCACACACAAAACACGATTTCCCTAACTTTTTCTAATAATTTTTAGATATTGAAGTCACATTTTGCTCATTTCGCCGAAGTTACCGGTTTGAAAGATGCACACAAAATTCCTTCTGAAGTTTGTGAAAAGTTTTTTCAAATCGACGAATAAAATCGAAAATTATTTATATTAACTCCCGAGCTAAGCCGGGTATTCAGCTAGTTAGTTTATAAAACAGTCTGGGGTAGAAAACTTTTCAGTATATGAATCTTTTATTGAAGCGTTAGCTTCTCTGGTGAAAGTTTTAACGTGAGTGAAATTTAAACTTTACAAAAGCGTCAGTTGCGCTTGAATAACAACAAATGCATACAAACGCTATAAAAACATCCCTCACTCGTTATTACGTGCGTTTGCTAAGAATTGTTTTTGCATGCGTATTTTGGTGGTGGAATAGCAACACGTACGCAATAATTGATGTTTGCTTTTATTGAAAAAATGATACAATTATCAAAGTAGTAGTGACATAAACTCTATCTTGAACTTTAAGGTGCCAAAGAAAATTTTTTTTTATTCTCTCTCTCTTAAATATTGAATACTACAGCCATATAACGATAAAATGACTTGTTACGAGTATAAAACTTCAAACAGTTTTCGATTTATCTACTGAACACAAAACAGTTCAGTTTAAATTTAATAATCTGTTTTTATTGAGTAAATTTAAAAACTCATTTGTTATAGCAACATAATTAATTTCTACTTACCACCATCTGATAAATAGCATCCACTATGTTGTACATTTCCTCGCGCGTTATGTAACCGTCATTGTCAACATCATACAGTCTGAATGCCCCTAAAAGTTAACAGAGTTATATAAACATAAACAAAAACTGATATATTTTCAATTTTTTGTTTACAAACATAAACAGAAAACAAAAAATGCTCACAAAATAATTACTTAAAAATGCTTTTTTAAATAAATTCCATTGAAATATCTACATTAAATATTTTGCTTAATATAAGTTTTACTTTTTTTTAATGCAAAAAAAAAACAAATTTACAAAATAGCAAGCAAACACACATGTATACGTTAACAAAAACCGCAAAACTGATATTTTTTTATGAAAATATGCACATTTTTTACAGTCAGCCAGACAGGCCACCCTTTATGAACATGTGATTAAGTAATGGAGTGATGTGTTTATTGTTGCATGTGGGAATGTGTTTTTTTTTTTTATATATATATGTGATGATAGATGACAGCTACCGGCCTTTGGCTTGATGCATGATGCTCTGTTGTAAGCAAGATTTAAATAATTTGAAAATTTTTGAGCCAACAAATATTTTTTTTACATACTGCTGTGGATTTACTTTTCAAATTATTTATAAAAACCGAAGAATTGTTAACAAGTGGTATTTTATAAATTATTACAAACCTTTGTTATATAATATTTCAGTTTAAGTTTTATTAAATTGCAGTGTTTGGCTGCTCATAGAGACATTACGGTTTTTTTTTTTTCTACAGGTTAGGGTAATTTATTTTATAATTCAAATCAACACTAATCAAATATATATTCGCCGTTTTGTTTGATCACCTTCTCCCCACTTTTCTCTGCTAAGAACCTCTCAAGGTGCTATTTGTTAAGGCCGTAATTATGAAAGGTTTTAACATTCAGTGAGTTTTGCATGGAGGGATTCCGAGGACGCAATGTCTGCACTATATGGCTGAATGGCGCAAAAAATTGCATCCAAACTTGAGCTATTTTCCACCAAACTCGTATGAGTTACGTCTAGCGTTACTTTGCCATCTTGTACATTGACACTATTTCAGACTATTTCCTTTGTTCCCAATCTAAGAGTTTTTGGCAGAAAGTAAAAGCCCAACTTTATCTTGAGCTTTTATTTTATTTTATTTTTAAATGTTATTAACAGGGTGCGGAAAAATTCGTTCGCAATTGATTAAAATACGATCTTTGCGTTCATTTTTTTATGTGTGTGTGAATTTTTCAAACGAAAAATTCTAAAGCAAGCGAACGTTCTCAATTGAATGAGGAACACTCTGCTTGCGTCGTTTTTTTTATCACTGATTAATTTGTCAGCTTCGTATCTTTTCAAACGAATTTTTCAGCCAACAACAAAAAGCAACAAGCGTTCGTTTGTTATCGTTCACTGAAAATGAGCGTTTGAAGAAAAAAAAACAAGAACGTTCGTTTGTACATGGAATTTTTAGACAAAATATAATTTGAAAAGCTTGAAACGGTCGGCAAAAGCTTGTAAGCTTGCAAGTATCCAATTATGTAATTGAATTAAAAGCAAGTATCCAAAAGATTCAATGAGCTTGTGTAGGAAAAACTTAAGCGTATTAGGACTTTTAAGGGTTCTGTAGACTCCGTGGTTAGCATTTTTAAGGAAGTAGCTGATTTCGAAATTGATGTCAAAATTTAAAATTCAAGAGGGCGGATTCAAGATAGATTGCCACCTAGACTTTTTGTATTTTTGCGAATTCTTGTAATTTAAAAATTCTGAATTAAAAAGTATCAATACAGGGGTGATGGGGCTAATGGCATAATAGGTACTTGTCTTAACAGTACTGATGACTATACGGATTACGGTACGTACGTCTACAACAATAACATTGTGTAGAAATGTCTGGGTGATGTTATTGGTACCGTTCCATGTCTTACAATGGAGGGTGACTCCCTCGTAGGGTTTCCGGTCATAGTTTTTTTGCGCTTAAGGGGGTCTTCTCATTGAGCAACTTTTTTTCAACTTTTTTTTGCATTTATTTATAGCTTGGGTAGTTGTGAATATGCCCCTAAAAGGATTTTTAGAAATTCGAAATACTTTAGAAGATACAGCCTTTTTTGTGAAGCAAGGTCTGATGGACAAGAAGGTGATGGAGGTAATAAAACCAGCTTACGAAGCGCTGTCGGCAGATAATTTGCTTGAAAGATGCCTTGGATCTGAAACTCAGAATTCCAATGAGTCCTACAATTCTGTTCTTTGGTCACTTTCGCCCAAACACATCAACTCAGGCGCACGCACCATCGAAGTGGCCAATTTCATTGCAACGTGCCTCTTCAACGACGGTTTTATACCCATACTTAAAATTATGGGTTTGATGGGTATTGCGATTGGCAAAAACGCATACGAATACGCACTATCTCGCAATGAAGACAGATTGAACCGATCAGAGACTCGAGCTGCGGCATCATCAAAAGCTGGCAGAACGGCTCGCAGAGCAGAGAGGGCAGCAGAAAGCAGTTTCTACGAAAAAGAGGAAGGTGGCCTGTATGGAGCTGGCATCGCCGACTAATATTTGTAAGTAAAAATTGTCAGCTCTTTAAAACTGCATTTAAACATTTTTGATTTTTTTTTTTTTCCCCCAAAAAAATTACTTGAAACTTTAAACGCGTTTATCTCGAACCCACGTTTTTCGAACTGGCGGCCATGATATCTCCAGTTCAACTGAACCGATTTTCATGAAACAAAATGGAATCGACGCAGAATTGTCACCATTCTCGGGTGAACCTCGCCCATAATTTTAAAAAATTTTTTACTATTTTTTTTTACACTAAACTACAAAAAAAAAACCCGAAATTGAAATTTTTTTTTTGAATGGCCGCCATTTTGTCAAAAAAAATCACAAAATTAAGCTTGAGGTTCACCCGAGAATTACATCTATACTGATTATAACACCGTTTTTTTTTTCATTTCAGACGCTCCGGAGACTCGGAATCGTGGCCGCCGTGACGACACCTTTTTTTTTCACCACCAACTTTGAAGTCTCATTACTTTTTGAACAGCCCACGTATCGAGGCAAAAAAAATTTTGTTATTTACTTTGAACCTTTTGTAATACAATAAATAAAAAAAGTTTTCAATTATTCTTTGCGTTTTCAAATAAGAATTTTTTTAAAAAGGGCCCAAAAAACGGGTTTTGAATGAGAAGACCGCCTTAACCATCGATATATATGTAAATATAAATATATATATTTGGCATGCTATAGCGTCTTCCTTTATACATTTTCGACGTTTAAACAAAGTTGCGCTGTGAAAAAGACATTCAGCGTCACAAATAGTACCACGGTGTTACTCAGCTATTGAAAATAAAATATTTTGAAGGTAACTATTTTTTACGGACCCTCCAGAACCAAAAGCTATCTACGCCACTGCATGCCATTATACCAGATCGTACCGTATCAATAATATAATCCATTGCACCGTACCTATCATACCACCTCATCATAAAACACCAATCTAACAAACCATCCATTTTGATTTGAGTGGCCATCAAGTTTATTTAAGTTAATTAAAAGCATTAAAACATAATTTTCCTCATATGCAGGTACATTTCATATGCAGTCCACATGTAGTTTTGTTTCTTCTTAATTGTTTTCAGCGTATACACAAATACAAAAAAATTATATTTTGTCTAAAAATTCCACGTACAAACGAACGTTCCTGAATTTTTTTCTTTAAACGCTCATTTTTAATGAATGATAACAAACGAACGTTTGTTGCTTTTTGTTGTTGTATGAAAAATTCGTTTGAAAAAATACGAATCTGACAAATTTATCACTGATAAATATAACGACGCCAGCAGAGCGTTCGTCATTCGTTCGTAAAAATATACAATCACAATATTATGTAAAGAGAACGATATTTGAGAACAATCATATTTCAAACGTTCTTCGCACCCTGGTTATTAACACTCTTTCGATCGACTTTAGGAAAATGTTCTTAAAATTATTTTAGATCATCATAAAAATTTTTAAAAATTCAAGTAAAAATTTTTAAAAAACTAATTATTTTTTAAGGATTATCTAAACAATTTTAAAGTTCCAATTATTTCAATCTTAAAAATTTTTAATTTTTTGAAGCATTTTCTAGAGATACTTTCCTTATAATTACTGCATTAAAAACCAAAATGTATATAAGCCTAAAAGCATGCTTATATTAATTTTGGAAATATCTTCAAACAACAATAACAAGCAAATGAGCAAGAAATAATGTATAATACTTAAATAATGTTTAGAAATTGTTTGGATAAAAAAATCTTGTGATTGATTGACTGTTTGATATCGTAAATCAAAAACAAACAATCAACCATAAATTATCAAAACCTGAACGGTTACAAAAACAATCAAGCCAAATGTTGAAATAAAGATAAAAAATTAATACACACACATAAATTTGCTTTAATCTACTTGCTATTTTACTATCTCCATTTTCTTTTTCACTTTCATTCTTTCCATATATAAAATTTAACTTACATTGTAATTTCTCATCCAAGTTTCCTTTCGATGTGACTGATAAAGCGCGTATAAATTCTTCGAATTCTATTGAACCATCCTGTGTGTGTGTGTGTGTGGGCGTTGAAAAAGTAGAAAATGGAACAAAGCAAATTGCAAGAAAAAGCACAAAGTTATATAATTAGTAACAACCAGAATAAAAAATGAAAATAATAAAAGTAGAATTAATCCATAAATCAACAAAGGTTGCGGTGGTAGAAGTTGTTGTCGGTCATTGCTATCTTTGGCTCTAGGGTCAGTGTTTTATGGGGCGCCTGAGTTTAATTTTGTACGCTTTTTTTTTTTTTTTTTTGTGGAGTACAACGTTCAGTTCGCGACATTATTTAAGTTCAACAGAGTGTTATTTAGTTAAGCAAAGTTCATTAGTTTTTCCTTTTCTCAAAAAAAAAAAACCAAGAAAACAAACTGAATTCATTAATACTGCACGAATAAGTACCACAAAATCGACTGTTTTTATGCCATAAATTAAAATAAAGCGTGTGTTAGCGTGTGTCTAGTAGATGTGTATCTATAAGATATATAACTATATAATGCAATTACTTATAGTTGTTGTTGTCACTGTGGTTTATTCAATTACCATAAATTAGCTGCTCATTAATGCGGTAAAAGACGAGAGGAGATACGTGTAGTTGGAAGAAAGAAAGTTGATGGTCCACACAAATGCTAAAGTTTTTCATTTGTTCAATACATCTATTTATGGTTGATTAATTCTGAAGTGGAGATTGTTGTAAGGCATTAGAACAAGATTTAAAGTTATAAAAACATCGCAGTTTTTATAACTTTCAAGTTTTTCTACTAAAAATGGTTACATCAATTATTTCCAGAGAAAATTTTTGATATAAAATTGGATATGATATTTATTTCACATATTCAATTTTGCTTGCCATGAAATGTTTTTCGAATATTTTCAAAAAGCTCGAAGTGAAATACAGTTTGCTTAATTCTACACAATATAAGCTAAATGGAGTGTACAATTTATACAATATATTTATCACACTGCCTTAAAGTTTGCTCTTCAAATATAAATAAAAACTAAACATATATCTTTCCATACTACAAAACAATAATTTCCAACATTTAGATGCTATGCTTCATGAAGTGATGTGGTATAAAAAACAAGTGATGTGGTAAATTTCGAATGGATGGAGGTCGTGGCAGAAAATATTTTTTTGTATTCTACACATACGAGTATATTGAAGATTTTTGACAGATATCAATACAAAAAAAAATATTGGGTTTTAGATTTTTGTGCTATATGGGCGGTAGGAGTGGTTGTATGTAAGACGAAATGTGTTTTAAAATAGGTAATTCCAACTCATATACCAAATTTTATTGGTCTGCGACGAATTCTTCTATTTTGACAACTATACACAACTTTGGCTCAACCACTGCGCGTCGTTCACAACGACTTGGTCTTTCTCCATCCACTCTATGGAAAATTGTATGCAGATATCTTAGTTTGAAGGCTAAGCAGATCCAGCTGGTGCAAGAATTGAAGCCAAATTATTACAAAACACACGAAAAAAATTGTCTGGCCAGGGAATCATATATTTTTTCGGTCGCTGAATTCGAATCCAAGGTTCGTTTAACCCTATTACGTTAGGGTTTTGCCATAACCTCAAAACCTAATAATTGAGGTTTTTCAAAGCTTTTATCACAGTTCAATATTTAGTTTGAAAGAAACACTTGACTCTATTTAGGTACTCAGGGGTTTCCAGGGTCGCTGTATTCAAATCCCAAGTCCGTTTTACCCTATCATATCAGGGTTTTTCCATAACCTCAAAAGCAAAATAATTGAGGCTTTTCATCGATTTTACCACAGGTCAACACTTAGCTTGAAAGAAACACTTGACTCTGACTAGGTACTCAGGGCTTTTCGCGGTCGCTGATTCCGAATCTGATCTTTTTAAGTAATTTTAGCATAATAATTTGAAAATTGCAACATATGTCAACAGAGAATTAACGAGTGGTTGCAACCAGAGCACCTTCACGGGGTAACATTGGGTCCGTTGTCCTACTATTCGGATAAGTCCTTGGGTTAAGGATTTCTTGCCGTCATGGCAATCACATATTATAGTGCTACGATGCAGGGGAGGGTTACCCCAGTATCGGCGGGTGGTCAGGTTGAGAAAGCGAACACGTAGACGTCGCACAGTGATACGATATTTTTATATTAAGAGTATGAAGAGCTATCAGAAAATATCCAATAAACTCGGGAGTAATTTTTTATTTGCCGCCGCTTTCTACAACAAATACGAAAATTATTAAAACTTGGCCAAAAAACTCATATTTTTAAATTATTTTTCGATATCCAAAAGAGTTAAAAATCAACATACTTTACGGCTAAGATATGTTTTCTTAAAATGAACTTTTGTTGGAGGAAAGAAAATAGAAATGAAAATTATTGAATCGATCTTTTGATGAAAAAATTACCCGTAATATGGTAGTTCTAAAAAAGGGGAAGACTGAAATTCTATATAAACGCATACGAACACACATAATAATACATCTGCACCTATGCTAATACACATGGGATCAGAAACTTACCATGTCCACGTCATTGATTCAGGATAATGCCGAGAGCAAGCATTACTTCAAACAGTCACAGAAGTTTCAATATGGTTTCAATGTTACCTCAAATTTGTGTTCAGCTACCCCTAGAACCTCCATGTACTAAGACGCAATTAGGAAATCTCGTCCGCCATCTTGAAAGAGCCCTCTTGACTTTTGCAAATACGATCTCAGACTTGTAATTAGCGACCCAAGAAACATATAGAAAACATAGTCTAATCCCCAGATCCGAAATAAATTTCTTTTCGGTGCTTTTGCATGATTTTTTCCCAACGCGTACTGCGTAAAGGTTATATTAACTTTATCATTCCATTTGTAACGCTAAGAAGGAGGCGTGGCAGGTATATATATTTTTGATCAGCATCCCCTCCTGAGTCGATTTCCGTGTGTCCGTGTGTCTAACCGTCTGTCGACACGATTACAGCCGTGATTTTACAGCTATCGCGATGAAATTTAAAATATATATATATGTTTATTTTTAGAAAAGAAAGATCAAATTCGAAAATGGGCCCAATCGGATGAAAACCACGCCTACCTCCCATACAAAGTGACTTTATTTTAGTCTTAAAATATCTCCAAAATCCACAAAAACTAAAGATATGCCTTTAAATTTGCACGTAAGCTTTGATCTTCAATTTAAATCCTGGCTATGAAATTTGGAAAAATTGGATGAAAACCACGCCTACTTCCCATACAATGTGACTTTATTTTAACGGTAACATCTCTTCAAAATCCACCAACATTAATGAAATGTCTTGAAATTTAGCATATAAGCTTTGGTCTTCAATATAAATCCTGACAATTAAATTTGGAAAAATCGGATAAAATCCACGCCTGACTCTCATACAAGGCAGGTTTATATTAATCGTAAAATCCCTTAAAAGTCTGCTCAAATTGCAGAAATGCCTTGGAATTTTGAACATAGGCTTTTATATATAATATAGACTATCACTATGATAGTTGGGCTAATCAGATGAAAACCACGCCTACCTCCCATACAAAGTGGATTTATTGAAAACGTTAAATCGCTTAAAAATCTGCAAAAATTACAGAAATGTCTTGAAATTTTGCATACAAACTTTGATATTTAGCAAAGCCACTCATTGATATTTGGCAAAATCGGATGAAAACCACGCCTACCTTCAATACAAAGTGACGTCATCAAAATTGAAAAACTTTCGTAAATATATAAAACTAAACGACATCGTGTCTGTATGTACCCAAGTTCCGCCCACGTCGTTTATCCAATCCATACATATATTCTTCGGTAAAATGTGGACTCCTTATACTAGACAAATGGGTGCGGCATTTTACTTTGCTTACAAATCACTCTATGTGGCAGCTAAGGGTAGAATTAAATTAAGGGTATGACACAAATATTTTTGCAGATTATTCATAAAAATTTTACAAACATCTAAAGACTTCGAATATACTTTAATTCGGCCGCAGAGGGGTATTTTAGCTTCGGTACCCTGCCGAAGCTCCATTCCTTACTAGTTTTCATCTTACTGTCCTTACTTTTCAAGCCATCGAATGACTTTGAAACTGACGTGATAGAGCTTAATCGGAATTGGAACGAGCTATCCTGAGTACCTAGATAGTGTCAGGTATTTCTTTCAAATTATATGTTGACCTGTGAGAAAAGCGATGTGAGAAGCCTCAATTATTGGGTTTTTGAGGTTATGGCAAGACCCTGACGTAAAAGGATTATACGGACCTCGGCCAACCAATTTTTTTTTTTTGTTTTGTGTGTGTTTGTTTTATCTTTTGCTTTGAAATTTTCAGTGAATGTGCCCAAAATCAACTGTCAATGGGTTTATTGTTGTTTTATAGAAAATAGTTGTTTAGTGATGAGGCTCATTTTTGACTCAATGGGTATGTCAATAAACAGAATTGTCGCATTTGGAGCGTAGATATTCCACATGAGCTTATCGAAATGGTCTTTGGACTGGTGACGTCATTGTAAAATACTTTTTTAAAACTGAGGCTAATCAGCGAATTACGGTTAACTGTATTTGATATATAACCATGTAAATGCTATGGATCAACATATTAATGTATGTTGTCTTAACCAATAACTTAACAGACACAAAATGGACAAAGCAGTGGTAAGGTAAGTTATAAGTAAGTTATAAGTAAATAAGCTTAATGTTAATTTAATGTATTTTTTTTTTCTCGGTGTAATTGATACAATTTTATTACCAAAAACAAAGTCCTAATAAAGCAACTTCGTTTACATAGACAAAAACAGAAGATATAAGGTGTGCATAAAGCTAGCTCCGCAATTTTTTATTTATTTTAACAGAAAAGTTATGTGTTATGTGACATCTTGGAAAAAATTAATATACATTGTGATACTTGTTTCATTTGAAGTAAACCAAATGACTAATTTTATCAGTTATTCGGAAACTGTGCTTTAATATGGTTGCGTCAGCTTTCAAAACACATTTAAGCTTAAAAACAAGTTTTAAGCTAAGTTTAAAAAATTAGCTTTTACTACTCTTATTAGGTTACATAAGCTATAAATATTTTTAAAACCTTGTTCATTTACGGCTACCGTTACAAATTAAAATTTTCATGTTGCCCTGCATCAAAAGAAAAACTTACGAAATTCTCTTTTCAAACATCTTTCTAAGGCACATTGTAGCACAATTCGAGCACATTACAGCACATTATTCAAATTTTTGAAAAATATTAATGGCAGAGCTAACTTTATTAGGAAACAATTTTTCCATACAACACATGACATGGGCCTTTTCTAGTATGGAAATATTATCAACTTTTACTTGGTTTGTAAAATAAATAAAAAAATTTGTTACAAAAGTGACAAACATTGTTACCTCTGCACGAGAAAGTGAAAAAAAGTAACAAAATTTTTGTTTTTATCAAAGTTGAATTTAATTTTCACTAAAATTTTTTATAAATTTGTTTGTTTTAAGGGTACCGATGACAAATTTAAAGTAACAATTTATTGTTGCCTAATTTTCCAAATAGAGCTGTATTTACCCTGTAGGAAAATCAACTAATTTAAAAGTAGTTGATAAAGTAACTTTTTATCAACCACAACTAGTTGAAATTCTGACTTTTTTCCATAGAACGAACTAACATATTTTGTATGGTGATGTCCGCTAAAAAAGTCAATTGACTTTCGTCTGCATATATTTTCAACTAATTGTTAAATTAGTTATATTTAAATTATTTTTTAATGACTTTAAAAAACCAATTGAAAACTATTACTGATGGCCTAAAGTTAATAACATTTGATGAAATAACCTGGTTAAATATATAAAAACTTAATCTAATAATAGTAATCTAATAGAAATTTGCAATTAAAACATGTCAAAATCAGAGTAGTTGCCGCCTTAATATAATTCAAAGTAGTTCATATACTGGCTTATTTTAAATTAGTTTTTTAATTAGTTGCTTTTAAAAACAAGTTAGTTTGTTCCTATAGGGTATTTTTCTTTTAATAAAAAATAACAATTTTTGATAAATCTTTATGACTTTCAAATATAATATCCAAAATAAATTTTTGTTTTCTTATCGAATGGTGCCTTGAGGAAAAGTCAACAAGTCAGATAATATCAGATAATATGCTTCTTGGAAAATATTTGACTTTCATTGAGAGTGTCGATTTGATTACTTTTACTATATGAATATATTAAGCTCTTTAAAGTTTTTCTTATAAGTTCATTAAAGTTAACACCTAATCTTAAATCCTTTTTTTTTAATATATATATATTTTTTTTCTGACATAAAAAATCAACTTGGTGCAAAACTTATTCATCCAAATGACAAGAATTGATGCTGCAACTTAAACAGCTTTTGCCATTATCATCATAACAAGCTTCACAAAGCACCCACTCACTAACACCACTAGAGCCAACGCGCAACACGCTAACATGCTGTCATTTTTCATGTACTTACATTATTTTCATCAAAAACTCGAAACACCAGCGACGCAAACTTGCTGGGATCGCCTTGTGGGAAGAACTGTTTGTAGATTTTGATAAAACCCTGTAAAGCGGTAGAAGCAGCGGGCAACAACAAAAACAGCGCATCAAATTTAGACACACATACACGCAGATAGCCAGATAGATAGATAGATATGGATTGACAGTGTTTTGAAGCGTATTTTGTTGACACACACAGTGTGTGGCGCCCGCAAGGAACAGAATTCATTGAATCAAATGTCAACGCAGGATTTTTAGATGTTAAGTCGTGGCAGCGGTGTTGGTAGCGGTGGTTTTTGTTGTTGTTGTTTGGAGCCAAAATCAGTTGACATCAGTAGATGTTGTTATAATATTTATGTTGTTGTTGTTAATTTTGTAATTTGTATGTTTTTGTTGTGAGAAATACCGCATTATAAATCCGCATATATAAATAAGTTGTTTCCAATTTTTTTTTTTTTTTTTGTTGATGTTGCCAAAATTATTTTTGATTTGTTTATTTGCCATTTTTGAATTTTCATTTTTTTTTTTTTATATATTACGTTTTTGGTTGTGGTCCAAGGTTTGAGCATAGAGGAAATTGAAAATGAAAGAGGGAAAAAAAAGAAAGCAAGTAATTTATATTTATGTTCATATTTTTCTTGTTTGTTTTAATTTTTTTTTTTCGTACTTTAACACAACACAAATAAATCTCAACTTGACAGTGAAATTAAAAAAAAATTGTTGCGTTGAACGTACCTGTTCAGTGAGTAAACCATTCGGACAGTCTTTGAGGAAGCCTTTATGCCTATTAATGGAAAAATTTAGAGAAGGAAAATTGGGAAATAAGTGGTAAAAAAAATATTGGGCAGTGTTAACCGGAGACAAGGGTTTCGTTAGTGTTACTTTGTCACTTACCATTGGCGGATTTCCTTTTCTGTGACTGAAAAGAAGAGAAAAAATATAATTAAACCCTTGGACAGATTTTCAGCTTTAGTTTATAAAATGACACAAAAATATTTGCTAATGTATGTATTCATGTTATTTATATATATATATATATATATATATGAATCATATTATTTATAATATATTAGAAAAATATTTGCTTGGAATCTATCAGTCAATCAGCAATTATTAGACGCGATCAAAATTAATATTCGGTATATCAAAACCCAGAAGAATTATTGAAATAAATATGATCTAAAGATCATATCAATTCAAGATCAAGATCAAGATCAAGATCAAGATCAAGATCAAGATCAAGATCAATTTGAACTTTAATAAAAATTTTAACATTACATATTCATTTAGAAATTGAAATTTGCTTATGAAATTTAGACATAACAATTAATTTAAATTGACATATGAATTTTTTGACATGTTAAATTCATATCCAGTCATTTTATTTTTTCCTTTCCTTTTTTTTTATCTTTTGTGCACTGCACTCATATCTGTAAGTTAGTAAGATAAATATTTTACGAATGTCTTAAAGATACTAAACATGCTCAATTAAAAGAAATTTCATGAGATTAGGTTTATCTAAAAATTGTATCTCTTGCGTATTTCACAATGCAAGAAAACGAATCTAATATATAACTAGTAAGGGTGGAGTTTCGGCAGAGTACCGAAGCTAAAATACCCCCCCTCCCCCTCCCCCCCCGCGGCCATAATGAAGTATATTCGAAGTCTTTAGCCACGACATACACGATGACATTCAGTTCTATATATTAACGAAAGTTTTCCTATTTTGATGACGTCACTTTGTATGGGAGGTAAGCGTGGTTTTGATCCGATTTTGCCATATATCATACAGATGGTTCATATTAAATATCAAAGCTAAAGTGCAAAATTTCAAGACATTTCATTAATTTTTTTGGATTTTTAAGAGATTTAACGTTTAAAATAAAGCCAATTTGTATGGGAGGTAGGCGTGGTTTTCATTCGATTTTGCCAAATATCATAGTGGGGTCTATGTTATATATCAAAGCCTATATGCAAAATTTCAAGACATTTATTTAATTTGGGCAGATTTTTAAGAGATTTTAATTTTAAAATAAAGTCACTTTGTATGGGAGGTATGCGTTTCCTATTTCCTAGCCAGGATTAAGACTGAAGAGCAAAGCTCACCTGCCAAATTTCAAGGCATTTCTTTAATTTTTGTGGATTTTAGAGACATTTTACGGTTAATTTAAAGTCACTTTGTATGGGAGGTAGGCGTGGGTGTCATCCGATTTTTCCCATTTTCGAACTTGATCTTCCTTTTTTAAAAATAAACTTATATTTTGAATTTCATCGCGATAGCTTTAAAGTTGCGACTGTAATCGTGTCGACAGACGGACAGACGGACAAACGGACAGACGGACACACGCAAATCGACTCAGGAGGTGATGCTGATCAAAAATATATACATTTTGCTATACCTGCCACGCCTCCTTCTTGACGTTACAAAAGGAATGTCAAAGTTAATATACCCCTTACGCAGTACGCGATGGGGTATAAAAATCTCGTGTCACAAAGTTTGTGGCCGAACTCCTCCGAAATGACTCGACCGATTTTAATGGAATTTTCTTTTATATATTTGGTAGGTATGAGAATAGGTTGCAAAGTGCTTTTCACCATCCTATGCAAAACAGGCGTGGCTCCGCCCATACCAGCCAAATTTTTTATATCGAATGGCTTTGAAAGTAAAAGTCCGCCCAAATAAGAAAAATTTTTGATTCAAGCGACAAATATATACAAATGTGGACACTTATTAAATTACCATCAAACAAACAGACACACAACAAGAGATAAAAATAATTGGACAAGGGCGTGGCCTTACTATACGCCCACTTTTCAGAGCATCCCACTACTTTGATAATTAAAATTTTAAAAATAAAATCTTCTCTAAAGCATTCGCCAAACGCTCACTTCTTGCCAGTACCACTCATTTGTTTTAGTTTAAAAAATTTATTTAATATATGCACTTAGTTTTTTTTTTTGTGATATAACAAAATATTCTGGATTCTCATAAAAATACTTTACGCTAAAAGTGCTTTAGTTTAATAGAGGGTCCATCAGAGAATAAAGTGGCATGAACTCAAATAAAAATCCTCAGAATAATAAAATAAAGAGGAAGTACTACAACACTCTTTAATTGAATAAGAATTTGATTAACTTAAATTTATTCCACTGAACTACACCAACACTCAACAAAAACAATCTTGCACTACTTTAAACAATAAAATTGTTGTAAAAATTTGTATCATATTCTTATCGTTTTCATTTTATATACCTTTTCTTACTACTGTAAAAGTATATTTTATTTAAATTGTTGCATATAAAATACGCAACAATAAAAAGTTGGAAGCAACAACTGAAATTGTATGCATGGCAGCAAGTGCATCGCACTCTTTAGCTATCGTTATCTTCAGATCATCACTTGCTGTATCTTAGATGGAAAGCAATTTCTTTTCTTACTTGCAACAACCCGACTTTAACAGATGATGGACAAACATGACAGAAGCATCAGTGAGAAAATCTTATGGAACACAATGTAAGCAGTGGATACGACAGTCGACTTTCAGCTAGACAAGCAGACGAATAAACAGATGAAGCATGGAAGAAAAATGAACAGCATTTGATAAATACATGCTTGAAGAAATGCTATCACCAGCAGATTGATGCGCACACACACAGCGAAAAATGGTGTCTTGCATAAAAACAGTGCAATAGAAGGCGATGCAAGAGAAAAAGTAAACTAGCCCAATAAACACAAAAACGTAGTCATATTCTTTTCGAATTTGGAACGAATACTATAACTCGGATTCGCCATCACGTAATCGTTTAGAACTCGAAACGAATTCAAGAAAATACAAATTGGCGAAGCTGAGAATTTTTTTGGGTAACTTTTTCATATGAAAATCTGGGCAAAATTATGCGTGAAAATTATTGATATAAAAATCAAAAATAATCTTAATATATAAAAGGCAGGTACGCTGCTCTGCGAACGATATCGCTCAAACTAAAACTATTTTTTTTTTGCGATCAGCCTGAAAGTATGCACAGAAAATTCATTTCAAACATATCAGTGACATGCCTGCTCTTTATGTACATATGTGCATACTTTCAGGCTGAATATTTTTCAGAACAGTTGTTAGAGCACTGTAAAAAACTCAGGCGTCTCGTTGGACACACGCAGTTACGTAGTTTTGATAGCTTAATAATTTTTGTTTTTTATTAAATTGACTTTAAAATTCAAAAATTTATAATAACAAAATAAATTACATACATACACAAAACATACTTACTGCTATGTTTTTAATTTTTTTGAAATTTCCACGCCAATTAAATATACGGGCATATAATGCCAGCGACTCTCCATTTTAACTCTCCACACATGGTTGTGAACTTGGCTGCACTGAACAAATTTTTGCCTTAAACAGCGCACTACTTAGCGAAAAAAAATTCCGCTGCCTGTTCGCTGTCAAAAAACTCAATGTACTTCTTATAGAAATTTTGTTTTCGTTTAAACCACAAATTTGCTTTTACTTGCTAAAACATGTCACCAGCATCGCTGTTTTCTTTTGCGCGTTCACATCAAGGTAAAACAAAACACACCGATGCTGGTGACATCTTATTAGCATTAGCCAATACATAATCATCTATCAATTGATAGATAGTGACGATCTACTGCAGCCTAGATTCTGTTATACTTAACATTGAATCAGCAACTATTCCTAACACAGATATGTGGCCTGGTGGATAGCGTATAGAAGTCGTGATCAATTGGGTCCGAGTTCAAATCCCCACGAGGGCAAAGAAATATTTTTAAAATTTATTAATATTAATGTATTTACTTTTCTTGTTGTAATAATAGCAAGCATTAAGAAACCATAGAATTCTTAGAAAAAATCTGTCGAAAATTTTTAAGATTTCACTCCAAGCAAATTACAGAAAGAGGCGTAAAAAGCTTCGCTTCAAAAATTAATACAGAGCAGCGTTGATGCTTCCAACCCGTCGTAGGACGAGCGTTTATACTATAGCATAAATAAGTTTTTTTCAAAATTTGTTTCATAGTGATTTTTAAAGCGTCTCCTTTTTGAAAACAAAACAAAATACAGACAGTTTGCAAAAGTGAATGCAATATTTACTTTAATCAATAAATCAATGCCTGTCTATTCAGGTGCTCCATTTTGAAAGAATACTTTTAGCGCACTTCTTTCAACATTTCGGACGGTATCTCACCAATGCCACTTTAGATGTCGTCTTCCAAGGCAGCAATTGTTGTTGGCTTGTCTCTGTAGGCGATAGACTTGACGTACTCCACAATTTTGATGGCCAATGGACTGCTTCAAAATGAGAGATAATTGATCAACAGACTCGCTTCTCAATTGGTTCATGGTATCGCGTACAGTGGGGTATGTGACAGAGTTTTGCAGAAAACATATGTCAATCAAGTCCAATTTTGCATTTTGGGCAAAAAAGCGCCTAATCGTCGAACGGTACCTTGCTCCATTGACCATAACCTTGAGGCGATCATTTTTTTTTTTTTACATGCAATAACAATAGAGTTCAGCTACTACAGCTATATCGCACTTCCTCAGCATTAACCCATCTAAAGCCACTACCCAGTAATCATTGAAAATATCAATGTTATGGATAACCGTGACCACAAACAAGTTAATGTGGGAAAAATTTACCCACCAGTAAATGGGTTGGGCTCAGGGACAACACAAGACGTAACAACTAACCATGCGTATATATAGATCTAATTACACAACTAATTTTAATCTACTTTTGAGTTGACCTTTTGACAAATTAACATCAAAAACGCTACAATTGTTAACAAAGGAACTCATGCGACTTAAAGGAGCAGTAGCCATATAATTTGTTCTACTAAATGGCAAATAAATTAAGTTGTTAGCGTTTCTACTGCTTCTACGGTTAGTGTTAAAATTTATGTGAGAAAGAAGTTCTGGAGAATCGAATACACCTGTTATGAGCTGGTGTAAATATACGATATCTGCCGATTTCCTTCGATCACCTAAAGACTGCATTTTTAATAGTTTTAAACGATCCTCATAAGGAGGAAGGTCTAATATGTCAGTTCCACTTAAGCCCCTTAGAGCAAACTGAACAAAACGTTTTTGGATTCTTTCTATTCGATCAACATGCACATTGTAACTTGGGGACCAAACTTGACTTGCATACTCTAAGTGAGGACGCACGATTGCATAATACAACGTTGTAGTTGTAATCATGCTATTAAATTCTTTGGCCCAGCGTTTTACAAAACCAAGCATTGAAGATGCTTTTTTACAAATATTATCAATATGAATGTTAAACGACAGCTTAGAATCCATGCATATACCTAGGTCTTTGACGGTGTCTACACGACTCAAGGCAGTATCTTTAATCTTATAATCAAATATAAAATTATTCCTTTTTCGCGAAAAGGTCATAGTTTGGCATTTATCTGAATTTAAAAACATATTGTTTTTAGAACACCAAACTTCAAAGGATTTTAGATCAGTCTGGAGTAGATCTGAATTATCTCTAGAATTAATCGTTCTGTATATTTTCATATCATCGGCATAAATAAGCAGATGAGAGTGTTCAATGACGTGAGTTACATCATTGATAGCTAAAATAAACAGAAGAGGACCAAGGTGACTACCCTGAGGAACACCTGATCCAGCAATAAATTCAGAAGACAATGCGCCTCGGAAACGTATTTGATAAGATCGCTCTACCAAATACGATTTATAAGATTATAAGATTAGATTGTGTGGTAGCTTATCAAATGCCTTACTAAAGTCAGTGTAAACACAATCGACCTGGTTACCAGAATCAATAGAATTTAAGCAGAATGTTGTAAAATCGAGAAGATTAGACACAGTGGATCTGCCATTCACAAAACCATGCTGACGAGTTGTTATGACTTCCCCACAGTGAATTTTCACCCGATCATACACCATCCGCTCAAAAAGTTTTGGAATCGATGAGAGCTTAGCGATAGGCCTATAGTTACTGACATCGTTCCTGCAACCCTTTTTAAAAATAGGACTTATAAATGATTTTTTCCAAAAAAGTGGAAAATAACTTTCGTTAATAGATTTATTGAATAATAAAGAAAGTGGTTGACTCAAAACGGAACCGCATTGTGTTAACACTGCGGCAGGAACACCGTCAGGTCCAGCACCAAACTCCTCATCGATCGATCTAATAAACATTAAAATATCCTCTGGAGTGAAGGATATATGTTCCAAAGATACTCTGGGTTCGGAATTCATATATTCAAAGTACTCTCCATCAGGAGTAAAAGAATCTGAACAGAATGATTCTTTAAAAAGATTGGCGAATAGGCCACAAATTTTGACGGGATTGTCAGTAAATCCCTCAGGAGTTCTAAATGAAGAAGGAAATCCATCAGATTTCTTCTTTGTGTTTACGAATCCCCAAAATTTCTTTGGATCTGTCAATATTCTCAGCTTAACATTATCTAAATATTCGTGATATAATGTAGCTGAGCGATTTTCAAATTCCAGAAACAAACGTTTGTAAGTTTCTAGGTCGTTTGAGCCTAAGCTACAGACGTATTTCTTCCATGCCCTATTCACCTCTGAAGAGGTACGGTGCAATGATGCCACCGGCCCAATTACCACACCAAACAGTGAATTTTTCGGACCGCATTCGTCAATTCTGCTCAATTACCAACCTTTTAAGCCAGAAATGTGCCTCGTCGCTGAAGAAAAAGCGAATATTTATTCAGCTTTTCTAAGGCCCATTCACCAAAAATTCAGCGCTGTGGCAAGTCGCCTGGTTTCATTTCTTGCACTAGCTGTAATTTATAAGCGTTCAAAATAAGATCCGAATGTAAAATTTTCCAGGTGATCGAATAACTCAGCCCCAATTGCTGTGCTCGACGACGGATGGACATATCAGAATCTTTTTCAACACTGTCGGATACAGCAGCAATATTCTTCTCGGTGCGCACTCTACCGAGTGCACAATGGTCTAACTTGGTCACAATGTCTTGAATAGTTTACTCAGTGCGTCGATTATGATGGCCACAAAAGAAGCGTAACTTGCGAAACACATTTTTCACACAATAAGAATTTTCCTATTTAAAATTCAAGAATTTGCAAACGTTGTTTTGCGTAAATCCTTTACTGATGAAATGTCAAAATCATCTGAGCATTTTTCACTTTGATACATATCACGACTCACACATGAACTGTCATCAAAACAAAAGCTTAAAAAAAATAAGTCTTAAGAATCAGACTTTATAAAAACACATGAAAAAAATAACTATATTTTTTTAATCTAAAAATTCTTAAACAAAAATATGCATTTAGACATTTTTTGATTTTCACGTAAGTTTCAATATATTTCTACTTATGCTAGCCTATTCTATTTTCGTGACATTTCCTAAAAAATTATTTTTTTTTTTATGTTATGCAAGAATCTGAGTAAAAGAATTATAAAGGAAAATTTTTAGAAGGACTTTTCAATATACAAATCGTATTGGAAAAGGATGTGTCCAGACAGACATCTCTATGTTAAGTACGCTGTGCGTTGCGGTTTTTGTTGATATTTATAATTTTATATCATTGGCTTAGAAGGCTGTGCATGCCTTTGCATATTTGAAATACAAATTTCTAATCTTCCCTCAATAATCAATGCGTAAGTGAGCGTTTTGAATTTGTGATTTGAAAAAATAAATATGTGTGAAAAAATAGACTCTTTATATAACTCAAGAACACCAGGCAGTTGATTTTCAACAGATTTCTATGAAAGAATAGTAACAACACAACACAAGAAGGCGAAGCAAATCCTTTTGAATTTAAAGGCGATGATGAAGACTGAATTCAAAATGAAGATGATGCATCGAATAAAGAAACTGATATGGTCATACAACCAAATGAAATCACGAGCCGTGATGATTAACAGACTTTGACAATATTGAGGCAACTGTTTCTATGCCAGATTCTTTTAGTAAAATTCAACATATGGTATAAGGGGCGTTCAAGAAACTATGCGTGATGCACAATATTATATCTTTTATGGAAAAGATGGCACCAAATGGAAAAAAATTAGCCGAGCTCAGTTGGTCGACTACGTCCAGAGTATCAACAGCATTCAAAAGTAGAATAAATATGTTTCGGTTGTATTTCTAATAATACCTAAATATATATTGTTTATTTTTGTTTCCTTATACTACGTATTAAATTCAATTATTTACACAAAAAGTTAGAAAACTTTTTCAATCGGTATAAATATTCCTTTTATTTAGATCAATTCATCATAATACACAAAAAATATAAACCAAAAAATATACGTCCAAGCAAATCTAAAAAGAGACAACAAAACCATACAAAAACAAAACATTTGCATTCAAATATCTATACGAGTCTGGCCAGACACATCAACTGCTAATGTGGCAATTGGGACATCCACAAAACGAAGGGTTAAATGGTTAAATGACGCATTACGATTAACGCAAAAAAGATGTTAATATTAAAGGGCTTCGTTATGCATTCGAAACGTATTCGAAAAAAAATGTAAATTAGCGAATTGGATAATTATTCGGGTGGACTTTTTGAGAAATGCATAACAAAGCCGACTTTTTCATACGATATTTTTTTAAGTTTATTTTTAACTGGCTGTTATTAAAACTAAATTAAATAATGTTAAATGATTTCCATGAAAAATTTTCTCAAGATCAAGGTTGATTTATAAGGTTGTCGCAGGGCTGATCGCAATCTCTTCTCAGTACCCATAATTGTCAATACCAGCCAATTTTGCGAATGACTACGAAAGAAAAACGGATGATAAAAGAGAGCACATGCAGATTTTCTATGAGCTGTCAACTTCGATTTGACAATAAAATTTGACATTTGACGTTTGACATTTGACGATTTGACAACCTTATAAATCAACCTTGCTCAAGATCGAATACATACAGCCTACTTTTTAATACGAACAGCTTAAAAAAGGAGTGTTTTTGTTAGTACGCTAATGTTTTTATGTATTTTAGACAAAAAACTTCTTTTAAAATTTTTAATGAAAAAAAGTTGCTAAGACATTTATATAAACAAAAAAAAATAAATTGGATCTTTTGTAAATCCAATATTCAAAAAGAAAACCTTAATAGTAATACAAAAAACAAAAAAAAATGTATATGTCGGGTGCTTTCATGACGAAAACTAAGCAACGCATATACAATAACAGCAATAGCAGAGTGGTGAAGGTTCCGGACTAGCTAACAGGTATTTTCGACATAAGTTTGAAACTAATTTTCAGTTTATTATTTTATTAATTAGGGTTTTTGTCAGTATCTTCAAAAGTTTCTTTGTCGAAGTTTTTAAACAATACTGTATCTGATAATGCTCAGTCTACTGCTGATGGACCTTCTAATAATGATGACATCGATTTCTCTAACGACTGTGTGAACGCGGATGTCGTTAATGGGATCCAAGAGCTTAAATCTTCATTTAAGTTAGATGTTGATGGGATTTGCTTCTTTTTTAAAAAAACGATGCTTCTAGTGTTGCGTATGCTTTAATGTTCATTTTTAAAAACTCATTAAGGTGTGGGATCTTTATTGATAGCTGGTGTTAAGAGCTTATTTGTATACTTGTTTGTTTGAATTATTTCTCAAATTGTTTAACTTTTCAAATTTTATTTGCTCAGCAGAGGCAAAACTTTGCATGTTTTTTATTGTATTTTCTTTTAAAATATTTATTGTATTCTAATATTGTTAAATTGTTTTAAGAGAAATAAATGGTTGAATTTACAATCAACGTGTTTAGTTTCAACGCCTCAAGAACAGCTGGAAAGTTTCATTTGTCACTCCTATACATAAATCTGGATCTAAGAATAATATTTTTATTTTCCTTAGCCTATTTCAAAGCTTAAATCGGTTTCTAAATTGTTTGAATCTATTGTAAAAGAAAAAGTTTTCTTTATAGTGAAGAGTTGTATTTTTCTTTCTCAGCATGGCTTTATGCCTGGTCGTTCAACTATTTCCAACCTGACTATTCGAACGCATTCCATAAAGTAAACCGTTATGTTTTAATCAGTAAATTAAAAAAGATGGGATAGCACTCCAGTTTTCTTAGCTGGCTAAGGTCCTATTTATCAAATAGACATTGTATTGTAGCCTTTGATAATGTAAAATTCTTTCCATTTGTGGCTATTACTGGAGTTCCCTAAGGGAGTGTTTTGGGGCCGTTGCTGTTTATTCTTTTTTTAATGATCTGACATTTGTTTTATAACATAATAATTGTTTGTTGTATGCAGATGATCTTAAAATTTTTCTTAATATAAAAATTTCATCTGATATCAGACTTCTTGAAAGTGAAAATTATAAACTTCATAAATGTTGCTTTTATAACCCTATTTTTTGTTTTAAATCTTAAGAAATGTCTTTTTCTAAGTCATATTATCTCCATTTGTCAGCAAACTATATTGCTAATACACATTTGCTATCTGTTAATGAGGTTAATATTCTTGGAGTTGTATTTGACCTAAAATTTTCATTCGTTTCGCATTTAGATTATATTATTCCAAAGGCGTATGCTATGCTTGCTTTCATACGCCATAATGGCTCTTGTTTTTCTAATCCCTACACTTTAAAAGTCTTATTCACTAGCCTAGTACGTTCAAGACTTGAATATGCGTCTGTTGTATGGGAACCATTTTATGAGACGCATATGACGAGGCTAGAACGAGTCCTGAAATCTTTTACTAGGCTTGCCTTACGCTCGTTTAATTTCGAAGATTCTTTTCACCCATATAGTGCTCGTTGTTTAATTGGTCTTAAGGCTCTTGAGAGTAGGAGAAACATTTTGTATCTTCTTTTCATAAATGATTTTATTTCTGGCCTGGTTGACAGACCTAAACTTTTAGAAATAATTAATTTTAATGCTTTTAATAGGACTCTCTGAAATCAGGATCCTTTTTATTTAGTAATATGTCACTCTTACTACGCTGCTAATGCTCCTAGTTTTGAAGCTTTTCATATGTTCAACATTATTTATGCAAACCACAATTTAGATTTTTTTATATCTAAAAATTAAATGCGATCTCTGTAAAATAACATTTTTTTAATATATATATTTTTTGTTAAAACAATTGCTTAGTATGTAAGAGTTGTTGTTCAAAGACTGAAGAAACTAAATAAATAAATAAATAAATAAAACAAAAATGTAATAATTTATAACTTCTCTTTGGTCAGAAATTTTTTTTAAATTTTGCGGACATCAAAGTGAATTTGAATAATAGTACATTTGCTTTTTTAATTTACGATTCCTTTTTTATGTAGAATTACGTCTTAGAGCGCTGCTTGTATGGGGGTCATTTTTATAAACCTACAGCCCTTAATATTCATCGTACAAAGTTAAAATAAAAGTCAAAATATCAGTCCAGTATATATGTGCGTTTTGTCACTTCTTTAATTAAGTCACAAAATAGCAAAATCTAAAGAAAATGGTCACATTTTTGTATAAAAACAATCATGCATAAAATGTTTCAGTAGCTGTTTATGTTGTTCTTATGGTTGTTGGTTTGGTTCGTGCCAAAGTAACGAACGCAATATCATGTCGTTTGTTGAAACAAATCGTTTTACAAAAGTCTCTCAGTAACTGCCTGTGTTGTTGTTGTTTGTCGTTGTTATAGTTTTCATTAATCTTCAGCAAGATTAAAGCAAATAAATAATAGAGATGTATATAGCTACAGAGCCAGTACACGGAGAAAATTATTTTGAATTTCGAAAAATATTGAGTTTTGGTCGCCAAAAAACTTTAGTAGATTCTTAAAGAACTTGCAGCATATGCCAGACTTCGTTCATTAAAAATTTGCCAAAAATGCTTCAACGTGTTTGTTTATGTTTTCCCTTCAAAGCTTGGTTTGACTTTATTTCGATGTAATTTTTTGGTTAAAAGTTAAAATATATATACGAGTATACATATAATTATGAAGGAGTTCTATAATAATGTCCTATATAACTGATGATAACAGATTGGAAATAATCTTATCCAAAGCAAACATGTATAACAAAATAAATTCAAGGAATATATAAAAAAGAGAAAAAAAAATTTTTTTTTCACATATGACGAAACTTTCGCAACGATTCGGTATTGTATTCAGCATATTTCATCAAAGACGACGAAAAATCGTCATTCATTTATCAATTCTTTAAGACTTGGACTACTGGGTAGCTGTCTTTTATATAATTTTATTTATATCTGCATTTCTTGCACATTTTCTATTCTTATCTCTGAACATGTGCACATATCTTTATTATACGGTTTTTTTTTTTTGCGGTGTAAACAATTTTTGTCATATTAAAAATGCAACTCAATGCATTCTAAAGCTGCTGCATGAACACACACTTGCGCGCATACATATGCTGCATGTTAATGTTAGAGCAAGTGTTGTTATAAACGTATGATTGTACTTTAATGTTTATTTGTATATATGTGAGCATGTGTATGCATATGTATTTGTGCAACTTTACATTACTGCAGGGTATGCTTTGTTGAATTGTGCTAGTGTTCGTGCTCACGACTTGACTCTGTCAGCTTGCAATAATATTGCGCAGCAACTATTTTTTTTTTTTTTAATTTCTTTCTTTTTTTTTTTTTTGATAAATCTTCACAAAAAAGAATTTAAGCTGGGACAAAGGGCGTTCTTTTTGTTTAACAATTCTATGTTCAAGCTGTAGCTATTGTAAGCATAAGCTTAGAATTGTAAAAAGTTGCATCTTTCTCGTAAAAATTAATTCATATGAAGTTCTATTAATATCGCTCATACGCCAGAGTGAACTATTTTTAATTCTAATCTATAGTTGAATCGTTTTTTTTAAAGGGAACAAGTCCATAAAAACGGGTACGAGAAAAACAAAAACAAACCTTTTTTACATATCGAGGGGGTATATTCATTTTCCTATATCTGCAAAAGTACAAGTTTTCAGGAGAGCGAAAAAAACCGTTTCACCTTCTTTTTTTAACAATTTTTGAAAAATCGATCTTCTACAATGTTGTTTAGCTGTTTGTTGTTTAATGTTTTAGCTAGTTTAGCTAATATGGCTGATAGTGGGTTATGTCCAGAAAAAAAAACTTTCTATGAATGCAGTTAGAGGTATTTGTATAGTAATAAAAAACGCCATTTTTTGTAAGAAATCAACAGTTAAAACTTTGCTATTTTTATTATTGATGTTTTTTTCAACAATTTTCGTATTTAACATGAAAAGTAAAAAGTCAAAGATACTGATATTTTTACATGGGAATCTCCAGTAATGTTATGTAATTATTTTATTTGTATTTGATTTTGTCATAAAAATTATGCTATTCGGTTGGAATTGCAGCTTTCAGTTCCTGTAGATGTTTCCATTTATTCGATGCGATTGAAAATTGATTTGTATGCAACTGGGCAGGTGTCGTATGTGTTTTCAAAAATCAATCGATCCCAATACAGAACATTTAACAACCACAAATTTTGATCCTCATTTTCATAAATTTTACATTCTTTTTAACAACTGCATTCAAAGGAAACGAGTTTAGGCAACAAAATCGAAAATCCTTCCCAAAGTCCTTTGTTAAAATACCATATAAAATAAAAGCTGCACCAAACTCTAAAACATCTGTGCTAGTTTATTCGAAAATTATTTGTATCAACATTAGAAAATGTTTCAAAATAAAAAAATCTTCATAGAGTTTTTCAAAACTACTTGTTTTTAATGCAGATAGAGGTTTATGCCGTAAGTAAAAAATAAGTTTGTAGATAGAGGTTCAGTTTTATTGATTAAAATAAGGTGTTAGATGTAACCGAGATGTAACCGAGGCCACCCATCATTTTGACATAAAAAAAAAAAATCCCAAAATGCAGATATAGGAAAATGAATATGGGCCCTCGATATATAACATCACAAGTCTGCATTTCAGTTATTCTGATTCATTGTTGGTCCCTCTGTTATCTCTGATAGTGAGAAAAAATATATATATGTATCTTTAGTTGAATGTTAGTGATGAATTATTATAAATTATGGATTTGCGCCTTTAAAAAAAAAATCAAAAAGTTTCATGTAAAAATAAGGAAGACTAATTCGAAATGATTCAAATTTGTTAGAAACGGTATTTAAAATAGTACTTACAACAGAGCCCTGCATGAATATATTCATCAAGTGAATATACCCTGCTTCTCTGCTGTAGCAGTCACTGCAAGCAAAGCTGCAAGCGAATAAATCTAAGCAACAGATCGTGTAGCAACAGGTCGTGTAGCGCAAGAGAATAACTTTTTATTTGTTCTCTGTTCTCTTTTCATACACTTTTGCACTGAAGTGAGCTTGCGATCTACGCGTTGTTTCAGTTATTTCTCTGAGTACTTAATAAACTACACGAATACTCAGGAATCTATTGCAGTGACCTGAATTAGAATCACGTATGTTGGTTTTTCCCCGCAATAAGCTTTATGTTATTCTTAGGCCTTTTCCACACTTGGTCAACGCAACTCCAACTCAAGTTGCTAGCCTGTGTATTTATACCGGAACCTTCAGATTAAGCACTTGCATGCAACAAGTTCTCGACACGTTCTCAACTTGTTCAACGCAACGCGGCTTTCCGCAATTTTCATCGGCGACTTGTTTGATCATTTTGTTTGTTTTGTGAATTCAATTATTTGTAGTGCTATATATTAATCAACATGAAAACGTTAATTAATTAGTTCCTTTTTTTCATTAATAGAATCTAGAAGGGTAAAATATTAAATTGGTGTAAGAAGCACGACCTTTGAAGCAAATCTGAAAGCATTTTTCGCTGTTGCGTTGAAGTTGCGTTGGAATTGCATTGACCAAGTGTGGAAAAGGCCTTAATGCATATTTGTGGAACTTTTTTTTTTGCTTTATTCGCTACCTTCGATACAAATAAGTAAAACTGTCGAAAACAGTTTATATCGGCCATAGCTGAACTCCTAGAGGGGTCAGATATATGAGTTGGTCCTATTATTGTTTGCTCCTCAACATTTCTCCCGAACTTCTCTTTGGGTCCCAATACAAAAAACATTCTTTTTGTTCTACGAACGAACGAACAAGAAAATATTCGCTAAATATTCAGAGTGTGAACACTGATATTTTTCTTATTGTTTTTTTGTTTTATTTTCTACCTGCTGTTGTTAGTAAGGCATCGTGCTTTTATTCTCTTCGTTTCTTGTATCTGAATAAAACAAAGTGAGTTTAAGATCAGGTATGAGCAAAGCAGAAAAGGGATAGAGGAAATTTTTTTATTTTATAGCTAGAGAATATATTCAGGGAGGTGAAAAAGCATACTCATGCAGGGCTCTAATTTACAATAAAATAAACATTCATTTGTTCAAAAAATTAATGGAAACAAGTGAGGATTCAGAGAAACAATAAAGCAGTTTTGTTGTCATATAATTTTCTCATTGGTTAATTGAGAAATAATCAATTTTATCTTTGAAAAAGTGCGATATTTAGCTAGATCGACTCATTTTAATCTTGAAAAAAGATAGCCCTATATAAATATTACCGAAACATGTAAAAAAGTCAAAATCGAAAAGAATTGACTTATGCCCTTTTAAAAAAAATAATCTATTCATTTATACAAAGCTTACGAATGTCTGCGGTAAGTTACTGAAACTGAACAGAACTTCACACACTCACACTAATGCAGCTACAGCCACTAATTCAGGGCCATTACATTAGTTCTGAACGGCACATAAAAATGCATTAAAATAAAGAAAGACTAGCTCAAAAATGCACAAATAGTAAGCATAATTAACTGCACAGCAACAACAATAACAACAACAATGGTGCCACTTTCACTTGTTTTTGGACATACGTTAACAAACAAGAATGCTCTAAAGTTCGTTTGGCTGGTCTTAAGTTTCTTCTTTAATGACGTTTGTTAAATGAAAATGTTTTTAAGTAGTTTTGTTTGGTTGTGTATTTGGTTGTCACACATACTATTATGTGTGAATTTACATACTGATATATGTGTGTGTGAGTTGCTTGTTGCATGCTTGTGTACTGCATTCTTCACACTTATATATATATATCTAAATGTTCGTGTTAGTGGAAGCTTAAATAGTCATACAATTGGCTTTAATAGACAACAAATGATTTAAAAATGTATACATTTCTTTTAACTGGACTTTTTTTTTTTTTTTTGTTGTTGCTTATTTTTATTATTTATGTTTTTGTTATCTTTCGTTTCGTTTGTTATTATCTCATTCAATATCCTTTGTAAAGCATGCTTTGCTTGAAGGTGGCTAAGCGCATGGCTTACAGCTATGTAAGGCGTGAAATATTTTGAAAAGATTGTTTAATATTCAAAATTAGCATTTTATGCAAAGGCGTCCAAGTGCAAATTTGATAAATGGATATGAACTGTTACAATATGCTAATCAGATTGTATTTGCTTTCAGCTTGCTTTCTGTATATAATGAAACAAAAAATAAGTAGCGTTTGTGCACCGCTGCGTATGAGTAACAATAATAGACTCCATAGAATTTACATTCTTGTTAGAGTCAGCAGAATTGTAGTAAGATACATTTTTTGTAGATTGTTTTTTATTTAAATCTTAAGAGCAGAGATTTTTCGGAAAATAAACGTAACGTTAATAATATTTAAAAGACACTGGTTTATTCTTTTGTTTTTATTTAAAACTTTACAATGCTCACAATAAATATTAATGCTTATTACTATATAAAAATTATTTAAGGTCAAGGCTACACGAAATTAATGTTGTCTTCATTTGGTCAGCAAGAGCTGCCAACAGCTTGACTTTCTTTTATATCTGTATATCGACACAGTGCATCAACAATGCAGCTTTCAGTCTGCTTGGCAGGCTTGAAGCCAAGATTTTCTTTGCAAAAGGTTTATATTTTCAAAAATATTTAGATACTAGCTGCAAAACATGCAGTGTTTTCTGGGAATGCCAGAAGCTAAATTTAATTAAGGACCCACTGCTCAGGCAAGTATTTTTTTTTTTTTGTAAAATTCAATTCCGTCTTGAATTGAAAAAAAACAAAAACCACTAAGCCCCTTCCAATAAAGTTTAAACGCACACCTTTAACCTTTATACTACCGGTCTAGACACTTTTTTCCCATCTGGAAGTATGAGTGCTCGGAGTGATATTATGGATAAATTGGTACATGAATTAGCAATATATAAAATATACATTTGGAAGTTAAAATACAGGCAGTGTGAACGTCTATACTTCTCAATTCTGATTAGGACTCTAAATATATAATCTGTAATAAAGACTTCCTCTAATTCAGTCAGCCAGACAGCCAGATGTTGTCATAATTTCATTGAAGGAGTTTCGTTTTAAATTCCAATTTGCTTTTTGAATGTTTGGGGAGTCCCCTGAATATTTTTTCTGTGCAAGAAGTTTCTTTAATATAAGTTATATCTTGTGGAGTTGGTCGTATTCTAAAAAAGTGAAATAATCTAATATTAATAATAACTCCAAAGAGAAATAGTTCTCAAAATTTCTTATTATATTAAATATTTTTACACTTTAAACGAGTTATTTATTATTATTTAAGCTTTTTTTATTTCTTAATTTTAATTAACGCGTTTTACAAAAATGTCTCTTGACTGACGGATCGAAAAAAGAAAAAGAAAGAGAAAGGGAAGAGAAAAAGGACAGATAACCAGCAATAGCCGTTCGCATGAAGTTGGGCAGCCTTCAATCGTCATTCGAAGATAGAGTGCTGCCCAGCATCACAAACTTTACATAACGTGTAGTTTACATGAGCTCATGGTACAAATGTACCATACGTTTACAACACTTACTTAATTTTTGTAAATTTTATATTCGATTTTAGATAAGCGTAATTAAAATATAAGCGAAATACTTATGCGTGGAATTTTTGACAACCTTTGTGAAAAGAACGTCAGTTTTTTTTATGGAATACATGCAATAACAATAGAGTTCAGCTACTACAGCTTTATCGCACTTCCTCAGCATTAACCCATCTAAAGCCACGACCCAGTAATCATTGAAAAATATCAATGTTATGGATACCAGTGACCACAAACAAGGTAATTTGGGAAAAATGTACCCACCAATAAATGGGTTACCCACCAAGACGTAACAACTGACAATGCGAATACATACATAGATCTTATTACACAACTAATTTTAATCTACTTTTGAGTTAACCTTTTGTCAAATTAACATCACAAACGCTACAATTGTTAACAAAGAAACTCATGCGACTTAAAGGAGCAGTAGCCATATAATTTGTTCTACTAAATGGCAAATAAATTAAGTTGTTAGCGTTTCTACTGCTTCTACGGTTAGTGTTAAAATTTATGTGAGAAAGAAGTTCTGGAGAATCGAAAAGTTTCTCATATGGAGGAAGGTCTAATATGTCCGTTTCACTTAAGCCCCTTAAGCAAACCGAACAAAATGTTTTTGGATACTTTCTATTCGATCAACATGCACATTGTAACTTGGGGACCAAACTTGGCTTGCATACTCTAAGTGAGGACGCACGATTGCAAAATACAACGTTGTAGTTGTAATCATGCTTTTAAATTCTTTGGCCCAGCGTTTTATAAATCCAAGCATTGCAGATGCTTTTTTACAAATATAATCAATGTGAATGTTAAACGATAGCTTAGAATCCATGCATATACCTAGGTCCTTGACTGTATCTACACGACTTAAGGCAGTATCTTTGATCTTATAATCAAAATTCCTTTTTCGCGAAAAGGTCATATTTTGGCATTTATCTGGATTTAGAAACATATTATTTTTAGAACACCAAACTTCAAAGGATTTCAGATCAGACTGGAGTAGATCTGAATTGTCTTTAGAATCAACCGTTCTATATATTTTCATATCATCTGCATAAATACGCAGATGAGAGTATTCGATAATGTGAGTTACATCATTGATTGCTAAAATAAACAGAAGTAGACCAAGGTGGCTACCCTGAGGAACACCTGATTCAGAAGATAATACGTCTCGAATACGACTTTATCCAGTTCACAAAATATTGTGGAAACCCCATTAACTCGAGTTTAAATAAGATAAGATTGTGTGGTAGTTTATCAAATACCTTGCTAAAGTCAGTGTAAACACAATCGACCTGATTACCAGATCAATTGAATTTAAGCAGAATGTTGTGAAATCGAAAAGATTAGACACAGTGGATCTGCCATTAACAAAACCATGCTAGCGAGTTGCTATGACTTCCCCACAGTGAATTTGCACCTGATCGTACACGATACGCTCAAAAAGTTTTGGAATCGATGAGAGCTTGGCGATAGGCCTGTAGTTATTGACAACATTCCTGCAACCGTTTTTATAAATAGGACTAATAAATGATTTTTTCCAAAAAAAGTGGAAAATAACTTTCGTTAATTGATTTATTGAATAATAAAGAAAGTGATTGACTCTAAACGGAACCGTGTTAACATTGTGGCAGGAACACCGTCGGGTCCAGCGCCAAAATCCTCATCGGTCGATCCAATATACATTAAAATACCTCTGTAGTAAAGGATATACATACATGTATGTTCCAAAGAAACTCTGAGTGCGGAATTCAAATATTCAAAGTAAAAGAATCTGAACAGAAAGACTCTCTAAAAAGATTGGCGAATAGGCCACAAATTTTGACGGAATCGTCAGTAAATCCCTCAGGAGTTCTAAATGAGTTCTAAACATATTTGGAGTTTAATCTAATAACCTTAACACCTCCTGATTATAAAGGTCGCAGACATTCGTTTATACTCATTCCTTTTTTTTTTATCGTTAGCTGTGTAAAAGATATTAATTTTCAAAATTTTAAATTTTTTTCGCATACGCTCTGCGTCGCCTTAAGTGTGAGGAATGTTTTGCATCAAAAAAAACAAAGGACTTCCTTATTATGGCAAGCGATCAGCAAAGCGTGCTCGCCGCATAAGTAGCACAGCCAACGCGGATCCGTCCTGAATCAATTTAAGTTAAACTATAATAGAGCGCATTGCAAACATCCGGCGGGCATGACACGCAAAGCGTGGACAATATTTTAAGATAAGCTGACAGGATTGGCATGTAGCAAAAATAGCTATTGCATAGCCAAGAAACTCATCAAAAGAGAAATTTCAAAAATTATTCAAAAAACTGCCTTGCAAATGCAATTTCAGTTAAGCACAAAATTAATTTTTTTTTAATTTGTTTTAGAAAACTATGAATTTAAAACTATTAAAGTGTTTCAAAATCAAAAACGAAATGTAAATGCTGTAAGAGAGAAGTAGTTGAAAATTTAATATAAGGCAATTTAAAACTATGCAAAAATATATGTGAACAATTAAATGACACTGATTTTCGCTCTAATACTGCTCAACAATGAGACTCATACGCACATGTAAAGACGCGAACATTGGCGGCATGCATGCACTTCAAATTGCTTTTATTGTTGTACTTATTTATTTAAACGATTGCAACTTAAGCTGAGCAGGATATTGAAACGATTGACCAAAAACCAAACCACAAGGACATTGGAGAACATGCCAATGATATGCCGCTGATTTACCATTTTTTTTTTATTGTCATTGATAATTTTGAATCTGTACTTTCTGCCAGTGATTTCTTTTTTTTTCTGTTCGCTATAGTGAAAAACTGCAAATAATTTAAGCGTTTTGCGGCTCAACTCGCACGTGTGAAAATGTGCTTTTCATATAATTTTGTTTTGCTTGTATCGCTTTTTAAACGGTTGTGTGTATATTGTTTCGGTTGTGTGTGTGTGTATGTGTGTGTGTGGTGTCGGAAATGTTGATTCCTATGCGCTAAACTTGTGCAATTGTGTGGAAATTCATATAAATCCATTGCATTAAGTGATGAAATATTAAGTGCGAAAAGTTGGCAAGCGTTATAATTTTCAAAATTAAGGGCTTAAACATAAAGTAAAAGTATCTAGAGTTGCTTAAAATCCACAATTTAATAGAGATTACAATATAAACTTCAATATAAATTGTTTTAAGGGAAAACGGAGAGAATTTTATGGAAGGGATCTTTAAAGACATTTAGAATAGACAGAATTTGCTTTTTTAAGGCCAATAACTATATAAATGTAATAAAAGTAACAAATAGCATTCAGACAAAAGGCTGTTGAAGTAATTAAAATTATTTTTAATCTGGAAATGTACATCATAACTGAAAATTAAACAGTAAATAGTACTGAGTGAATGAAATATATCAAAATGTGGCAACGGAAGATTATAAGTAATTCAAAGCTTTCAAGTCTGTCCATATTCGGTTTAAAATAAATGGAAAATTGACATATAACACCACTAAATATCAGTGCATATTTATATTTATTAAGTAAATCGTGTAAAAAACTAATAGCTTATATCAAAAATTAAAAACAAAAAAACCACTTTGCTATTTCAGCTCTCGAAAGGACTTTGGCATAGCTCTATTAAACAATCTACGAGTATGTTGTGCGTGTTATAAAATGTTTGTGCACCAATAATCGAAAACTGGTCCTACAAATGTTATACTCTGAAGGGCTCATACTCTCAAGAAGCTTAACATGACATTTTGTACTTTCAAAGGCTTTCCATAATCTGCAAAGAGGTGACAACGGATCAGAAAAATTATTTCTTTAGAAACATTTTCTGTGTTGGATGGGATTCGAACCCCGGACTACTATGGTTTTTTAGCTTAAAGGCCACGCACTTTAACCATTACGCCACGCCAGCCAACAAATAAAAAACTTATACGAATTCATCCTACCAATTTTAAGAATTTCGAATAAATTTATGGGACTCTGTTTATGGTATGGCATTTGCACCTGGGCTCCTTAGCACTCCAGCCACGCACCTTAACCAGTATACCACGGCTTCCTCTCATACTTACTTACTTACTTACTTAGTTGGTCGTAACAACCCGTGTCCGGGTTTCAACCGACCTCATCAGCTCTCGCCAGGCGCCTCTGCTTTGCGCGCGCCTTCTCCAATCGGATACACCAAGTGCGGTTAGGGCTTCCTCAGCCTGGTCCATCCATCGGAGGCATGGTCTCCCTCGTCGTCGTTGACCAGCGACCCTCGCCTCGAGCACATTTTTCGCTGGAGCTTCGTCGTTCATACGATGGACATGACCCAGCCAGCGTAGTCGCTGCACAGTTATACGCCGAACTACGTCAATGTCATCGTAGAGCTCATACAGCTCGTGGTTCATTCGGATGCGATAGTCATCGCCGACTCGAACAGGACCGAAGATTTTGCGAAGAACTTTTCTCTCGAACACCCCCAGAACCCCCTCGAACACCCCCAGAGCGGCTGCGTCAGTTTGCAAAACTACCCATGCCTCAGCGCCATAAAGCAGCACAGGTAGAACGAGCGTCTTGTAGAGTGTTAGTTTTGTCGATCGAGAGAGGGCTCTGGAACTTAGTTGCTTACTGAGCTCGTAGTAGCACTTATTAGCACTTATTGTTCTTCACTTTATCTCCAGGCTGATTTCGTTTTTGGTATTAATGGCGGTGCCAAGGTAAACGAACTCCTTGACTACTTCAAAGTTATAGCTGCCGGATGAAACGTGGGAGTCTAAACGCCGAGCTCCCTTGTTTGTAGACAGCATATATTTTGTTTTGCCCTCATTTATCGTCAAACCCACTTTGGCTGATTCCTTTTCGATAAGCAGCGGTAACATCTCTCTTGGTTCTGCCGACAATATCAATATCATCAGCGTACGCAAGGAGCTGGACGCCTTTGTAGAAAATTGTGCCATTACGATGCACACCGGCCTTTCGTACGATCCCCTCCATGATGATGTTAAAGAGATCGCAAGACAGTGGATCGCCTTGCCTGAAACCTCTTTCGGTATTGAAGGTTTCGGAGAGGTCATTTCCTACCTTGACGGAGCTGCGTGTGTTGCTCAACGTCATTCTGCAAAGTCTAATCAACTTTGCAGGTATACCGAACTCAGACATTGTTGCGTATAGGCAATCCCTTCTCGGGCTATCGAACGCAGCTTTAAAATCGACAAAGAGATGGTGTGTGTCAATTTGATTTTCGTGGGTTTTCTCCAGGATTTGTCGTAGCGTGAAAATCTGGTCTATGGTGGACTTACCAGGTCGAAAGCCACACTGATAAGGTCCAATCAGTGTTTTTGTAATCGGCTTTAATCTTTCACATAGTACGCTTGAGAGAACCTTATATGCGATGGAAATAAGACTGATACCTCTATAACTTGCGCAGATTGTTGGGTCTCCTTTCTTAAGTATAAGTCCTCTCATACAAAGTAACTTTATTTTACCCGTATTCTCTTAAAAATCCACAAAAAATAATACAATGACTTGAAATTTTTCACATTCATAAAAATTAATTATTTAATATACAACCTGACTATGAAATTTGGCAAAATATTCATCAAAACGTTGAAATATCTTAAAAGTGAATTTTCTGATTTGAAATGTTGTTCAAATAGAGTTCAATTACAAAGTGTGCTTCAAAAGCTTCCGAATATTTTAAAAATAGCCAAAATAAATGGCTCTCTCTGGTAGATCTCCCATTGATATGCTCACAAAATTTCATTACATTTGAATATCTAGAAGCTGAGATATTGCACCTTTTTTTAAAGTGTATTTTTGTAGCGGGTTGGAAGATGAGCATCAAAAAAAGACCACATATTAAGTTTTGTAAAAAAAACTTGGAAAAAGTTTTACCAGAACTCATCAAATAATGTTTAAAGGGAATCCATCCCATATAAAAATTTCCAACTGGTAACTGCAATTCAAGGATGGTCGGGAAGCTTTGGATGATAAAGAACATGCGGATCGTCCCAGAGATGCCGTGAATCAAAGAAGCATAAAAAAATTCAGTGAATTTATGAAAACTGAGCCAAAACTTTTGTGCGATGCATATAAATGGAATTAAATATATTCGCACCATCGACTTATCGCCTTAATAAGCATTTGAGCCTACGAAATTAATACTTCTCAAAGATAAAAGTTTATTAGATAAAATGAACAGGTTGATGACTTGGCTAAATATAGAATGTATGACTCATACAAGATACGTGTTCTATAAAAACAGTTAAAACTTTCATTGTATGGTAAGTCTAATATTTTGCCTTAAACTACTCGACCTATGTTGAGAAAATACATTTATTGTTACAACTTTATAACTTTGCAATTAAAATGTCTTCTTTTTTTTAAAGTTTGCTTTAAGTTTGTTAAAACAAAGAAAAAAGTTAAAATATAGAAAATCTTTGTTCAGATATGAAAACCATAACTAAGAATAAGTCAATTAAAATACTCAAAGTTTAGAATTTCTTAATTTTATTTTAATTATCTTTTATTGATTATACCATTAAAAGATAAAAATGCAATTTCCTCTACAAAGAAAATTGAAAAAAAACATTTACATATGTAAATACAAAAATTTGTTATTACAAGATCCTTCCAATAATCCAACCAATAACCAACGAAAATCCAATTTGTTATTTTTGATTCTGTGTAGAAAAAATTGTTTGAAATGAATTAAATAAATTGCTTTTTATGTTTCTCTTTAGAAATAAATTGAAGAAAGAGATAAGAATTTTTAAAAATCCTGAATATTTTTATTATACAGAAATCTGTTTTCTTTCAACGCTTCAATTTCATACTCAAACTTATTCTATACCTTGTTTGATTATGAAATATTTAAAGAAAAGCTTTAACTAATACAAAAAACTTCTGCACTTGTCCCTAATATTTACTTACTGTCAATTATTTACATGAGAACCTGACACATGCTAAAAGATAATTGGCTTAGGCTACATATCAGCTAAAGAAGTTCGTTAAGCTTCACCACCAAGCATTTTTATCCATCGATTATTTGTCTTATAAATGCTCGTAACAATGAATAATCTATATTAAATAACACTAGTTTACAAATTCAGGAAAATGTTTTATCCAGAGACCTCAAATACTTTTCTAGAAAAACTTTTTACGCTGATTATGCGTCTATACTCAGTTTTCCCATTATAGGTCGAATTTTTGAGATACAGAGTGATTTGCATTTCTTAGACTTTGATACAGTTTTCCCATTCTAGAAACTTAACTGCTTCATATAAAGCAATATAATATATTATATACAATATATGATTGTTTAACATATCAATAATATTAATGACCCTTACGCAGTACGCGTTGTGGTTTAAAAATTAAATAGCATTTTTAAAAATTTATTGACTATTAATATATCTATATCCATAGATAAATAGATATCCATAGATATCTATATCTATATCTATATCTATATCTATATCTATATCTATATCTATATCTATATCTATATCTATATCTATATCTATATCTATATCTATATCTATATCTATATCTATATCTATATCTATATCTATATCTATATCTATATCTATATCTATATCTATATCTATATCTATATCTATATCTATATCTATATCTATATCTATATCTATATCTATATCTATATCTATATCTATATCTATATCTATATCTATATCTATATCTATATCTATATCTATATCTACATCTATATCTATATCTATATCTATATCTATATCTATATCTATATCTATATCTACATCTATATCTATATCTATATCTATATCTATATCTATATCTATATCTATATCTATATCTATATCTATATCTATATCTATATCTATATCTATATCTATATCTATATCTATATCTATATCTATATCTATATCTATATCTATATCTATATCTATATCTATATCTATATCTATATCTATATCTATATCTATATCTATATCTATATCTATATCTATATCTATATCTATATCTATATCTATATCTATATCTATATCTATATCTATATCTATATCTATATCTATATCTATATCTATATCTATATCTATATCTATATCTATATCTATATCTATATCTATATCTATATCTATATCTATATCTATATCTATATCTATATCTATATCTATATCTATATCTATATCTATATCTATATCTATATCTATATCTATATCTATATCTATATCTATATCTATATCTATATCTATATCTATATCTATATCTATATCTATATCTATATCTATATCTATATCTATATCTATATCTATATCTATATCTATATCTATATCTATATCTATATCTATATCTATATCTATATCTATATCTATATCTATATCTATATCTATATCTATATCTATATCTATATCTATATCTATATCTATATCTATATCTATATCTATATCTATATCTATATCTATATCTATATCTATATCTATATCTATATCTATATCTATATCTATATCTATATCTATATCTATATCTATATCTATATCTATATCTATATCTATATCTATATCTATATCTATATCTATATCTATATCTATATCTATATCTATATCTATATCTATATCTATATCTATATCTATATCTATATCTATATCTATATCTATATCTATATCTATATCTATATCTATATCTATATCTATATCTATATCTATATCTATATCTATATCTATATCTATATCTATATCTATATCTATATCTATATCTATATCTATATCTATATCTATATCTATATCTATATCTATATCTATATCTATATCTATATCTATATCTATATCTATATCTATATCTATATCTATATCTATATCTATATCTATATCTATATCTATATCTATATCTATATCTATATCTATATCTATATCTATATCTATATCTATATCTATATCTATATCTATATCTATATCTATATCTATATCTATATCTATATCTATATCTATATCTATATCTATATCTATATCTATATCTATATCTATATCTATATCTATATCTATATCTATATCTATATCTATATCTATATCTATATCTATATCTATATCTATATCTATATCTATATCTATATCTATATCTATATCTATATCTATATCTATATCTATATCTATATCTATATCTATATCTATATCTATATCTATATCTATATCTATATCTATATCTATATCTATATCTATATCTATATCTATATCTATATCTATATCTATATCTATATCTATATCTATATCTATATCTATATCTATATCTATATCTATATCTATATCTATATCTATATCTATATCTATATCTATATCTATATCTATATCTATATCTATATCTATATCTATATCTATATCTATATCTATATCTATATCTATATCTATATCTATATCTATATCTATATCTATATCTATATCTATATCTATATCTATATCTATATCTATATCTATATCTATATCTATATCTATATCTATATCTATATCTATATCTATATCTATATCTATATCTATATCTATATCTATATCTATATCTATATCTATATCTATATCTATATCTATATCTATATCTATATCTATATCTATATCTATATCTAATCTATCTATACTATTATATAAAATTGAAGTGGAAATTTTTGTTTCCAGGTAGACTCCAAAAGTACTAGGTCAATTTTTATAGAATAAGTTTTAAAATGTCATATTTATGGTACTGCACAGCATAGGGGTACTTTTATTTCAAAATTTTAAAAAGAAGTATGTTTAATTAAAGTGTTAAGTTTTTAAAGAAATCCCCCCCGATGCCACGAATTTTTTGATCGTTTTCTTTCCACGTGTTTGTGTTGCTAGATTTCAATCAACTCTATGTTGTTTTCCGCTCAGCCAGCACAGCCCAACGTAAAAAACTGATGAACCACGCGCAAGTCGAAAAGAGAGATACATATCAATGCTCTACTATGTACTGAACTGCAAAACAAAACAAAACTAAAGCAAACATTTTTTTAATTCGATTGACATGCATTGTCTTAAAGGCTGATGTCACTCGGTGATCATTTGAACGGCGTTTAAAAGTTTTTGTTAGAAGAAAAAAAAAACCTTGTCGAAGCCACGGACCACTGTGGCCTGCTAGTACAAAAAAAAACTTACTTGTTTAAGCAAATTTGGCAAAATTTTTACAAAAATCTTACAAAAGTAAATCACATATACTTAAAACATAAGCCTTTAGTTATCAAAATTGCCTCTTTAATGTCTAGTTCCGGCAGTGTGTCAGCGGATAATAAATCCGACATTCAGAATAATATTTCAAGCACACTGCAATCAAACAGTTCTTTAAAAGGAAAAAAACTTTTACTTTAGTTCTTGCTCACGTTTGCCCCCTTCAACTTAGTGCAAGTTTGTCATTTTGCGTTCAATTTGAAAAAGCTTTATCGAATTGTTCCCCAAAGGTATCTTCCTTTTTACCTTTCGTTGAGTAGAGCATTCATGCACTTCACTGCAATTCAAAATTCCTTAACTTCATTGCATTTCGTTTTATTCAATGACGCTATTCTAACTGGATATCGTTTTTTATTTAATTTTATTTTAGTTTTGCTTTATATTGTTTTTGTATATTATGAGAGAAGACTAACCTGAAACTAGTATTCAAATCCCAAAGCAGAGCCAAAGTAATTGAAGAATTACACTTGCATCAAACTTTAACTCTTAAGCAACATAAATAATGAGAAAAGTTTTATGAGTTCCGTGAGTTCGAGTTCGTCATACTTTGTGCAGGCACATACTTTATTGTTAAGAAACTTAAAATATTATTTTTATTAAATCTTGCAATATTTGCATGATATTAAGTTTAAGTCAGCCTTAAAATTGAAATCGATCTATAAGCACTGGTGTGCTCAAAGCCACTAATATGGCCAACATCTTTTATTTAGAGCAAAATTGTGTACTTTTCTTGTTGATGCTATCTCCTTGGGACTTTATTTGATATTTTTCCAATTTATTTTATACTCAAATGCAATGACTTTAAATTGCTTTTTGCATTTATTCGAGTGACACAGAGACTGGGATATAGACACGGACAAAGACACAAGCGAAAGAGGCAGAGGGCTCATCTTGTAGTGGCCAAACACTGTTGAAGGTTGCACGTACTGCGGCAGAACAAAGCGCCAAGATAAGCAATGCAAATTGCAGCTTTACTGAATAATGACTGACTAACTGACTGACTACTGCTGCCTAATGATGTGCTTTTCGTGGCTCAAGAGTGAAAAGTATTGATTGGAGATTGTGGATAGAGGGTGCTTAAGATGAAGGATGAATTTTAATAATAATTTAAAAGAAATATTCAAACGAAATTTGATTTTTTTGTAATTTCATTTCCTTGGCTCATTAAGTTCATTAAAAAGCAAATTTATGATATTTAAAAATATTTTCGGAAATAGTGAATATAGGCACAGTTATAGTCAGCATCAAATGGTACATTTTTGAAGTGAGAACTTATTTAGGCGAGTTGAACACTTTTTTGTAAGGCTAAAAGTAATGAATTCGCATCAGCACTATTAACGTCAGCAATATTATTGTCAGCAATGTTAACTTAATGTTTTATCATTATCACTGTTAATGTCATCACTGTTAACGTAATTTCTGATTCAAGCAAGCAGAAAACTTACCAACGTATTTTTGTTTTGTGTATGGGACCCCAGAAGTGTGTGTTTAGAAGAAATGTTTAAGAGCGAAAAATATATTAGGACAAGCTCAAATAGTTGACCCCTATAGAGGTCAATTCGAACTATAATCGGCAGTTTTGTGTTTCTTATATGGGGACTCCTAGTAGGGTGGCAGATAGAGGTTGGGCATGCTAAGAAGAAATGTTGCAAGGCAAAATATAATAGGACAAGCTCATATATTTGACCTCTCTAGGGATCAATTCGGTAGAGATGTGAACTATAATCAACAGTTTTTGCGTTGTTTGTACGGTGAGCCCCAGAAGGGTGGCAGACAGTGGGTAGATTTCTTCAGAAGAAATGTTGAAGCGTTAAAATAATAGAAACATCTGATATATTTGACCCCTATAGGAGTCAATTTGGGAGAGATATGAACTATAATCGACAGTTTTTGTGTTTATTATATGAGGACGACAGAAGAGTGGTGAATAGTGGTAAAGTGTATTCAGAAGAAATTTTAAAGGGTAAACAAAATAATAGGACCAGTTAATATATTTTTACACAACTAGGAGTCAATTCGGGAGCGAATTTTTTATTCAAAAATTGCTGATTTATTCAAAAGAAGTTATTTTATTATTATTATTAACCCGAAAAAAGAATAACCGAAAAATTTCGCCATGTATCTATGATACTAACAAGGAAAGGTCCCCATGTCACTCGCCGATTTAAATGATTTTCGGATATGTGACGGAGGACGAAAATCTAAGGTTGACGTATTTTTTTATACGTGCTCAATCGATGGTTTAGAGATTCAAAATGGCGTTTCAAAATTCGCCATAGTTTCACTCTTTTCCAAGGAAATATACACATATTTGGTATTAAACGAAAGGTATTAGAAAGGCACACATGATGACATCTTATTTTTAGAAATAAATTTTATTGTTATTTTATTGTGGACATTTTTAACATTATTTAGTCGATATCATAAGGAGCCCGTATCCGAAATATTTTCATTTACTCTTATGTTTAATGTAACTTAATTGTAAAAGTTACCTATTTTTCCTGTTTGTTAATTTTTAACATTTTATATTAACATTTTCTTAATTAAGAAATACCCTTATTTTTTTAAAATGAAATTTTGCTATAGATAAAGACCGCATAATGTGTATCAAAAAAACTTTTTTTTCTTCAAATTTCCGTATTTGTAGATATTTGATCCGAAAAGTTTATATTTAACAGAGCTTCCATACAAACTGTGTGCTTTTTACTTGTTTGTCAGAACGAATGAGAAAAAACCATCCGAAGATTAAAGATATGACTTTAAATAGAATTTTAGTAATAACCTTTGATTAGAAAGGAATATTGGGATATTTCTTTTCAAATAATTCATTTTTGAAGCAAGACTATTTTGTGAAAAATAAAAAGGAACATTTTCATAAAAATAAATTTCGACAAAAATATCAAATGGGGAAGGAAGCCTTCTTTAATGACAAAAACAGTTAATAAATTTTTGTGTAAAACTAAAACAATTTTCGCTGATAAGTCTTAAACCATTTGTAGGGCAGATAAAAGTGCAATTTTTAATTAAAATTACTTTTACAACAAAAACAATGTTTATGTTACTTTTTGTGATAGCATTCAATATTTTGGATCTTTTTTGAAAAAAAGATTAAAAATATAAATATACAGCAAACGGTAGTGCTAAAATAATTTTTGCCAAGTAACTTTATTGCATTTTTTGACAAAAAAAAAACTAAGTGAAACATACTAAAAACCCGCAGAGATATTTGCATCGAAAGTCATATCTCTAAATTTCGGATAATTTTTTTCTCATTCCTTCGGACAAACAAGTAAAAAGCACACAATTTGTATGGAAGCCCTGTTAAATGTAAGTTTTTCAGATCAAATATCTACATATGCGAAAATTTTGTGAAAAAAACTAATTTTTGATACACATATATATATATACGAGTAACAACAATTTCATTTTTAAGAAAATAAGTGCATTTTTAATGAAGACAATTTTAATATAAAAAGCAAAAAATTAAAAAATATAAAAAGGTATCTTTTAGAATTAGGTTACATTAAACATTAGTGAAAACGTAAAATTTTAAGGTATGGGCTCATCATGATAGCGACTGTTAAAAATTTCCACAATAACAACAAATAACAACAATAAAATATATTTCTCAGCATATGATAACATCATGTGTGCCTTTTTAATACCTTTCGTTTGATGTTTCCAAATATGTAATACCAAATATGTGTATGTTTCCATACAAAATAGTGAAGTTATATCAAAAAAAAAACAAAATTTCCGCTTATTTTGAAACGCCATTTTGAAACCCTAAACCATCGATTGAGCACGTATAAAAAAATACGTCAAACTTTGATTTATGTCTTCTATTTCATATCCGAAAATCATTCAAGTCGGAGAGTGACACCTAGGGACCTTTTCTTGTAAGTGGAAACTATAATATTAACTTTGCAGTTAATTAACTTCTATCACGAATTTAATTTTTAATGAAGCCTTAGATTTTACTGTATCTAATGATCGAGAACTCAGTACTACTAAATATAAAATGACGATCGATGTGGTTTTTACGCGATATTTACAGAAATTTCAATAAAATATTTTTGTTTCTTACTTTAGTTACAATAATCCGATTGTATCCTTTTTGGAATATAAGAAATTATTGAAATATCACTGATTTGATACAACAAATAATTTGGAAATTATAAAAAAAAAACACTGTTAATTCATAGTTTTAAGTTTTTCATAGCTTTAAGGTTTCAGGTCAGTCGGCAGTCCCCTCAATGCTTTTCCTTTTTTTTTAACTAAACTAACTAAACAATACTAAACGATATTGGCAGCTAAATATTTTTATTTCACTCTTTAGAAAATTTAACATTTTTGCACTTTTACCATATTTACTCATTTGCAGCAGAATTTTGCTATGATTGCTTTTCACCTTGGATTTAAGCCAAATTAAAAAATACATAGACAAAACGGAAAAACAAAATAATTCAAATGGTAGAAAAATTGAGAAAAGCGGGTAAAATATTAAATTACATTCTAGTAAAAGAATGAGTCTATTCTTTGTAAGAATTCCATGTCTAACTGTGAGTGCGTGAGTGTTTGTACACCATGGTAGCCAGGCCCGCAGAGAGATAAAATCGGGCCCCTTGGAAATTTTTTTTCAAAAAAAAAAAATTATAGACACATATAATAGATCAATTATAAAAGTATAAACCTAGAAAAGCTTTTGCAAGATCTATGAGAAAAATATTATTAAGCCCCGAATTATTACTTATATGAACAATATTTATATTAAGTTAGAATATGACCTACTAGCAGGCCCTTAGTCAGGATTTCTTATTAAAAAATAGTTGTAATGCTTTTTATATAACTGATGAAATCTTTTCTAAATAGTTTGAAATTAAAATTGTAATATTATATATAAAAATCTTGGCCCCCGTTAGAGTCGAACTCGTTCCGCATTGGCGGATAGTTCTATACAGAACCCACCAATCTACAAGTAAAAGCTTTTGTTACGCAGATTTCTTGATTTAATATTAAGTATAACTGAAGCTTTGTTGCAGCAGATCACAATTATCAATCTATAAAAAATATTGTGTATTGGCTATCATACATATCCAAAATATTTAGCAGCTATACAAACAACAAAAACTTTCTAATACAAGACTTGAACGGGCATTGGACAAGGGGATGTGGCTCCACCCATATAAGCCAAATTTTTAATATCGAATAACTATGGAAGTACAAATCACAGAACATTGAAATTCAGAATGGAATTACCACTTGGTGATGTCGCTTTAATGGAAAACATGGACAGGCATTGCACAAAGAGGAGTGGCTCCGCCCATACCAGCCAAATTTTTGACATCGAATATCTATGAAAGTAAAATTCACAGCATATTGAAACTCAGAATAGAGTTACCACTTGGTGATGTATTTCTAATAGAGAACTTGGATTGTCATTTGACAAGGAGGTGTGACTCCGCTCTTATAAGCCAAATTTTTGATATCGAATAGTTTTGGAAGTAAAAATCACTGATTATTAAAACTCAGAATGGAGTTTCTCACTTTTGGTGATGTCTTGCTACCGGGAAACTGGGACGGGCATTGGAAAATGAGCGTGGTCTCGAACAAAGATGACCCAAGCGTCATTTACTGTAAATACAAATGTGGGCACTTAATAAATTATCATCAAACAAACAGACACACAACAATAGTTGGAAATAATTGGGCATGGGCGTGGCCTCCCTATACGCCCATTTTACTGGTGCAGATATTAACGAGTATTTTTTAATTTAATTTAAGTTATTAACAATTTTTGAATTTTAAAAGTTATTCTATTAATAAAAAAACATTAAATTATAAATTTTATGAAACTGCAAAAAAGCTTCTCTTCACTCGTGTGTCCTAAGACGCACCTGTATTTTTATACCCCAACGCGAACTGCGTAAGGGGTATATTAACTTTGTCATTCAGTTTGTAACGCCAATAAAGAGGCGTGGCAGTTATAGAAAAGCATATATATTATTGATCAAGATCACTTCTTGAGTCAATTTCCGAGTGTCCGTCTGTCCGACTGTGATCACGATTACAGCCGTAATTTTAAAATTAGCATGATGAAATTCAAAATATAAGCTTCTTTTTAAAAAAAGGAGCCAAATCGGATGGAAACCGATAAAAGCCTCTCATATAAAGTGACTTTATTTTAACAGTAAAGTCTCTTAAAAATCCACAAAAACTAATGAAATGCCTTGAAATTTTGCACATGGGCTTTGATATATAATATAAACTACCTTTATGCTATTTGGCAAAATTGGATGAAAACCACGCCTACTTCCCATTCTAAACGTGAAATCTCTTAGAAATCCACAGAAATGAAAGAAATATCTTGAAATTTTGCACATAAGCTTTGATAAATGCTAAATATATATAAATGATATTTTGCAAAATCGTATGAAAGCCACGCCTGCCTCCTATACAAAATGACGTCCTCAAAATAGAAAAACTTTCGTAAGTGTATAAAACTGAATGACATCGGATCTGTATGTACCCAAATTGCGCTCACATTGTTTATCAAACCCATACACATAGTCTTCGATATAATATGGAGTCTTTACATTAGAAAAGTGGGTGTGGCATTTTACTTTTGATCGAACATCTGTTACACCATGTGTTTGACTTCAATCAAATTTTTCACACATAATCCGTGGTAATTTGAGCAATCTTAAGTTCATAAAATTGGGTGGTAATAGATGGGGGCGCGGCACTTTATTTTAAGACTAGCTCTATCTACTTCGTTTGTCCGATTTCAACCAAATTTCTTGCATATATTCTTTAGTATAATGACAAGTTTTAGGCCTACAAAAGTGGGTGGGATTGGACAAGAGGCGTTTCAATTTAATTCTAATCAAACTCCTTTTACACCGTTTTTGTGACTTCAACCAAATTTCGCAAATATATTCTTTGGAATAATGAGCAATAATTAGTTTTAAAAAATTGGGTGGAATTAGATTAGTGCCACTTTAATTTAAATCGAACTCCTTCTATTGCCTTTGTCCGACTTCTTTCAAATTTTCCATATTCTTTGGAATAATGAGAAATCAATAGTTAAGAAATTCAGGCGAAATTGGACGGGGGGCGTGGCACTTTAGTATTAAGCAAAATTATTTTAAAACGTGGGTATGAATTTGCACATACTCCCAATCAAATTTTTCACATATATTCTTTTATATAATCAAAAGTGTATATTTTTGCCGTGTCAAAATATCATATAGTAATAACTCGTTCAAAGCTAAATTATAGTTAAAAAAAAAAGAAAAAAAAAATTAATCGCTTTATTCGATACATTTTTTTTATATCCTTTTTACTTAAAATTACGGGATTTGTTGGTCCTTTAGAGCATTGAGATAATCATGAAGATAATGAAAATTAGATTTGTGTAGTACCAATTTCTATTATTAAGGCATTATTATTTATATCTAATGTTCTGATAGATACTCTCAAGGAATCTAGGGCCCCGGAGGAAACACCCCGGGCTCCTCACTTTTCGACGGCCCTGATGATAGCACAAATCGTCATTATATGAGCTGCATTGCACGTTTGCAACTTTGGCTCGTAATAAAAAAATAGCTGCCAGTATTATTTTGTACGTGGAATAATACACTGACAGCTATTTTCTTGTTAGAGTAAATAAGTGTGTGTGTGTGTGTGTGTGTGTGTGTGTGTGCGTGTTTTTATATGTGTAGCTGCGTGCTTGTGGTCTGCAATCAGTAAGTGCGAAAAGCTACCAGAGCGAAGAAAAATATTGATTTAGAATGGGCTAAAGTGACTGAGAAACAGAAAAGCAAAAAAAATTGAATGAATCAGAAGAAAATCAGTGATAAAAAAAAAATTTAATGCATCAGCTGATGCGTTACATTTTTCCGCAAAAAAATAAAAAAAAAAACAAGCTGCACTTAAGAATGATAGCTGTAAAATCTTGCTGCTACTCGTTTTTATATCATCAATTTTCAGTTATCATATTTTTTTTTTTTTTAAAGTTTCTATGAACTGAATTTTAAGTCACTTTTTAAAGCTCATTCAGCTAGAATGTTAATCAACTTTTAATGCAGACAAACTTTTAAGCGTTTTGTTATGAGTGAATTGTTTGAAAAATATGAAAATTTTTGAAAATCTGCGTTGATTTGTGTACAAAGCTTTTAAGTTATTAAAATTAATAGAATTGCACGAAATAAATCTAATTTTACTCGGGATACTTTTTAACCAATGTTATCAATTCAGATTTGCTTGAAATATTTTATTATCAAAATAGTAGAGAGACTTAGGCAAAATTTTTTTATTAAAAAATAACTTGTTTTAAATCTGATTTTAAAATTAAATATCAGTTATGGAACTGGTATATTAACAAACTACAATACATAAATTTCTTAAAAAAGTATATTCAACTACCGAAATTGAAAACGTTTTTTGGTATCAAATTTACAATATTTTGTAAATATGAAAAATCCAAATTTCAAAAAAATTAAATAAAATCTTTTGGAAATATTTTCTTACACTATACATAAAGCAAATGCAAAAACTTGTGTAATTATGTTGAATAACGTATTCGTTATGAATTTTTTTTACTTGAAGCGAAACTATATATAACTGAAAATTTCGAGTTTGAGTCTTTATACGAAAAAAGAATTCCCAAAAATATATCGTTTAAGCATATTCTTGAGCTTTTTTCTGCAAAAATTTAAAAAAAAACCGAAATTCGGATAAAAATTTATAATTGTGGAAACTTGAAATTTTTTTTTAAAAGCTTAAAATGCCCTTTTCTAGCATTTCGATCACAAAAAAATTATAAAAAATTGAAAAACATAAATTTTTCACTCATGGGTAATTTAATAATAACAAAAAACTATTTCTGATTTTAATTCGAAAACTTATTTAATTCCAGGGTTGCCAACATAGATTTTTTTATCGGTTGGATTTAGGCATTTTAACGGAAAAGTCCCCAAGTCGAAAAATGCTCTCCGTTTTTAGCACTAAGGCCCTAATTTCTTTCATTTATCCCAAAAACATACGAAAACTAAATTTTTGCTCATTTGGAGCACTACAACCCGCTCTGTCAATCATTAAAACATGTTCATACAAGTTACGTAAAATTCACGTGTAAAAATGTGCAGAAATTTGTTTTATGCATTTACTATTACTATAGCCAGGACACAGTCCGAGGCGGCACTGCCATCTTTGAACTGATTCATTAAGAATTGCATAAAGGAGACCCGTACCCAAGGGGGGGAGGGGGGGGGGGGGTAGGAGATTTAGGTGTGTAAACCTTCCCTCCTTAGGGTCCAGAGAGTATAAAAAAATAACACAAATGAGACTATAAAATTCAAAATGTAATTTTTTTTTAATTTACTTGAAAAGTTTAAACATTTTCAAAGCCAATTAAAAAAGTTCGCTTAATTAATGAAAAATTTGTCTGGCCAAATGAAAGATTAACTTTGCTTTTAAAGGCATAATCATTATATTGGAATTTAGCTGCAAAGAGCTTGTATATTAAAGAACACTTTTCAATTGTGAATTTCGATGCTCAAAAAGATCAGGAAAAATGTATATTTGAAATTATACCTACCTAGAACGAATATAATTTCATAAATTATAAAAAATAAGGTTGACACTTTTTATGCAATATCTAAGCTTATTGGACTCAAATCCTTTGAAAAAGCATTTGTTTGAATGTTTTTTTTTTTAAATTTGAAAAAGCTATTTAATGCGGAAAAATTAACCACGAAATTTAACACTTTATGGGATATTCCACGTAAAGCGGTTGACTAAAAAGTTTGCCCATTCTATTTTGTAGTTTTCTTGGTATATAAGACATTTAAAATCTCAAACTTGGCACAAAAATTTAGCCCTGCGCAAAGTCTTTTCCAAATTACAGGTTTAGAAAAATCATCTAAAAGCTAAATATCCTTTTTTTCGAAAAAAATTTTGAATAAAAAATTTTTTACAACATTTTATAGCATCCAATTCTAAGGAGATTTGATGATTTTTTAATCATATTACCAAATTCTCATAAGATAAATTAACAATTACAGTTTTTTAAACTTCGGAATTTGTAAAATTATTTTTTTTTTATGTTGTATGTTATTTAAAAAACGAGCTGGAAGTTCAAAAAATTTATATTTAATTTTTTAATTTGCAAATAGCTTAAATTAAAATCCACGATTCCTCTGCATATATAAAAAAATTTTAATAATAAAAAATATACAGTAATTGTTATTGGAATTGAATGATTATGTCAGTCATGCTATTAATTTTTTTATGAGGAAATTTTACAGTTCAATTTCTAAAAATTTTACAATATTATCTTTTGGATGTAATTTCAATTGTCGAAATCGTTTTCGAGCGCAGTAATATTTTGGCCTTTAATGATAACTCGAACTGAGGTTCACACAGGTCCAAATTTTTGTACACAAGCTGGGGATCAATAAAGGCGAAAGAAGGCCAAAAAGAAACCAAATCTAAGGACTAAAATATTTTGTTCTCCCGTTTATGTAAAATGCCCCATAAAAGTTGTGAATCCAAGCTTCAACAGGTGAACTTAATAAAAAAATTGCAATTTTTTATAGTTAATTTTAATTTTGATTTTAAGAAACTGCAAGAAATCTTACTTATTTTTACCTTTCAAACTTATATTGTTGTATTAGTAAAATTTTGTCATAGAAATTTTTACTTTTTGTGCTAATTTTCGGAATTATACTTTTTGAAAGGCAATTGCAAATTCTCAATATGGACTATTTTTCAAAAAAACCGTACTCAAAAATCGAAAACTTAGTACTAAAACCTAATTTGATAAAAATGTTCAATAAAATGGTAATTTAAAAACGGGCATATCACAAGTAGTCTTATGAGAAAACGGATTTGTTAAGAAAAATTTCCATATCCTTGCGTTTTGTTTTTTACTGGTATCTACTTATATATGTTTTTTTTCAAAATCCCAACTAAGGTTAATTCTGGCTACGGGCCTGGTATAAGGCAAGCGAAGAAAAAAAAATGAATGCATTATAGTTAATTATCAACCCTGTACGTAGGATAGAGCTTAGAACATTCGTCTCAAGAAATGTAGGTCGCTGGTTCAATTCGCTTAGCGACATTGGAATTTTTTACAATTTCAAGTTATCTTTTTGATAAAATAGGCACAAATAAAAGGCAACTTAAATTTATAAAAATTGTGTCAAGAAATCAACTTAGTCGCTTAAAAAAGCTTCGCTTCAAAAACTAACAAATTACAAATTTTCATAGCTTATCCCCTACTAATTTACTCCACTCACTTCTCGTATCTCATTTACTTAACAAATTTTATTTTCTTTAAAAAGTTTGATCCTCATTGCGCGAAAAGAAGTATAAATTAAAAATTTTATGCTTACGTAATGCGATTGTTATTGCCTGTGTCAGCATAGAAAATGTTTAATGACACAAATAAAACAAATTGCTCTCTACAAAATCAGTTAGAAAAATTTTGCCAGCTTTGAATTTGCCTTCCTTTTACAGATTTGATTAATAATATTCTGTTGGCTTTAAAGAAACCAAAAAAAAAAATTACACGTAACTTTGATAATGCTTAAAATAAAGATTTAGTGAAATCCTTTGCAGGCTTAGAGGCAGCAACAAATTTAGTTGTTCTTTTTAAGAAAGCGCTTTTGAAGTTGTAACCTTAAACTTTCTTAAACGAACTTTTGTGAGCTTACTAGAAACTTTGATTTAAGCCTCTAACAAAAACTTTCGAATTTATCTTCTGAAATGCCTTAACTGTTGTAAGTGCGTAATATGTATATCAACTATGTCTTTGTAAGCTTCTAGTCACAGTTTCTGTAAAAGGCAAATCTATACAACTATTCAGCTGTATTTCATACTCAGTTGTCTAATATTAAAGTATCCTAAGCCTTATCGAAGTTTATGTGTTAGTTGAAGATATGAGGCAAGATAATATAAAATTTAAATTTTTTTGTTTCGTTTGCTGAATAAGTTCTAGAATAGTTCTAGAACATACATACATGTTTTTAAAACGATACCTGGCATTGCGGATTAAATAATAGTAAGCTTATCAACCAATAATTTTAAAAGTATATGCAAAACTTCGAAAAATAAAAGCTTTAAACGCGATTTCCTCGAACTATTTTTTTAAAACGGCTCGATAAATAACTCGAAAGCTATTGGTTAAATTTCAATGAAACTTTTTGCATTTTATTTGTAATTGTGTCTTTTAAGCATTTCTTTTAAATTCAAGTACCTAATAGTTTTTTTTTTTTGTTTGTTTTGTACTGACAAAAAAGAGCGCGAAAGTTTACCTCTTTTTTAATTTTTTACTTTAACTTTCGCCATAGATTTTAAAAACCATCCGGACGTTGTGCGTAGGGGGGATGCCAAATTAGTGGTCTGGACTTTAAAATGACATTTGATCTTTTTGTTTCAGATACATGGGAAACACGGTTGCCACCTTTGTGGGGAAAATCCCATTTGAGGTTATTTTCAAATTCACATTTGTGTATGAAAAAATTATGCATTTAAGCTTTAGTTGCTGCTGACGTTCTTATGCTTGGTGCTTTAGTTCGTGCCGAAATCACGAACGCACCATCGTGTTGTTTCTTGTAGGTATACAGACGGACATGTTCGCAACTTTGGTTGTTTTGCGAAAATGTTTGCCTGTTTGTGGCAGTGTTGGTGGACGAATTTGAAGGTCCGTCAGTTTGTGAAGACAAAATCAAAAATTTTTGATTTCGTCCAGACAAACCAATAAGTTGTATAACAAGTCAAGCAGTAGATAGCGTTGTACACGTACAAACTTATTGTTTTGGTTTTTGGGCTGTTAAAATTAATTTTTTGTGCACATTTTATGTGAAATTCCGTCAATTTTTGAAAAACTTTTTCGTAGTGTGTTGCAAAAACAAAACACGGTACGCATTTGTATGTGCCCAATTGAATAGAATCGTTTGACGAAGTTCTCCGTAACTGCCCTGCAGTAATTGGCACTAGTACAGAACTACCGATTTCACTAGCCCTAAGGTGGCCAGTATTAGTTCCACTTCAATCTACTTTCTTTTCATTCAACTGGCGAATTTTACGTGAACATGTCATAGGCAGGGGGCAGTTGCTACCTTTTACACTCCCATTCCACTAGTCACTTCACTAGTACTACATGGTCAGCTTATTCACTAGTCAGAAAGATAAAAATACAAAAAATCGTAGGCATTGTGAAAGTAATCTTCAGTTAATAAATTCATACTTTTTCAGTACAGTATTTTTCTTCATGTTACCTTAGATATTATGTTTTCTCGAAAATATTACTTCAAAATATATAAGTCATCGAAACAAAATCACGACGTCAGAAGCATAAACAATAAGCAATACTAATTTGAAGTTGATTGAACTAACCCTTTTTTGAATTACCTTGGGTCGAAAAAGGAGCTAGTTCGTATAGAACTAGTGAAGTAGCTAACGAGAAGGAGCAATTGGTTACTTTCGATACTGGCGGGTGATCGTTTTGTTGTTGTAATTAATGTGTATATGTGTATTTAAAATTAACATGTAAATACATATCAGCTGCTTTCGTTTTTTTTGATTGTTATTGTTTGCTATCGTGCATGACGTTACAAATTTAATATTGATTTCATAATGAAAAAGTATAAACAAATACTAAACAAGTGCAAAATGTCTAAGAGAAAAAACACACAGCTTCAAAATTATTGAAAGTGTAGACGTAGAATTTTATACAATATTAGAGAAATATGCTGTTTTTTCTGTTTTTCTTTTACGTAGAATTACGTCTTACCGTGCGATTTGGTATGGAGGTCTCGTCGTTTTAAATTTATCTTATATTGTCATTTATTTTTCCAAAAATATTATAAATTGGAAATATTTATTATCTTATAAGAGGCTGTTCATAAATAACGTAACAAGTTTTTGGCCAATTTCAGACCCCTTATATACGAATGGGATTTTTGGTGGTTTTTTTATTTGTGTGGGATTTTTGTGGTTATTTTAAAAGTGCGTGGGTTTTTTTGTGGTTTTTTTTTCAATTGCGATGGAATTTTTTTATCAATTTTGTACCGCGGGAATTGTCGTGGTTATTAATTTTTGCTATTGTGGGAAAAAGGTTTTTTTGTGGGAATTTGAGGTGGCAAACGTGATGGCAAAGGCGATATCCATCGAACCGTTTTGGATGTCTTTTTTGTTAATGTAATATGCAGCGCCCTCTATATAAAAGCCTGAAAATTATTTTAAAAAAAAAAATTACTTCTATAAAGAACTTTTTATGTACAATAAGCTGTATAAATTTGAAAAAAACAAATAATTGCTCCTTGTATCTAAAAAAAATTTTTGAAATAAGCTGCATTTTTTTTAGATGTTACACGTATATTATACCTTAAAAATACCAAAAAACAGTGAGTAGATAATAAGTTAATTAATACGAAAGTTTGACTATCTTGATGACGTCACTTTGTACGGGGGGTTGATGACGGGGGATTGGCGTGGTTTTCATTCGATTTTGTCAAACATTTTAGAGAAGGTTTATATTATATATCAAAACTTATGTGCAAAATTTCAAGATATTTCTATAAATTTTGTGGATTTTTAAGAGATTTTACATTTGAAACAAAGCCTCTTTGTACTCGTATAGGCAGTAGGTGTGGTTTTTATCAAATTTTGCCAAATATCATAGATATGGTTTATGTTAAATATCAGTGCCTTTGTGCAGAATTCCTAAACATTTCTTTAATTTGAGCAGATTTTTAAGAAATATATCTGTTAATATAAAGCCACTTTTTATGGGAGGATTCATAGTCATGATTTATATTAAAGATCGAAGTTTACGTGCAAAATTTCAAGGCATTTCCTTAATTTTTGTGGATTTTTAAGAGATTTTACGGTTAAAATAAAGTCTTTTTGTATGAGAGGTAGGCGTAGTTTTCATTCGATTTGGCTCATTTTTGAACTTAGCCTTTATTTTTTAGAAAGAAGCCTATATTTTGAATGTCAACGCGGTAGCTATAAAATTACGGCTGTAATCGGGAACACGGATGGGCAGACGGACAGGCAGACGGACAGGCAGACAGACGGACAGACTCAAATCGACTCAAGTAGTGATGCTGATTAAAAATATAAATACTTTTCTCTACCTAATTGTGTATTCTGCGTGTTGTGAAATTTTTTAACACAAATTATCGAGAACTGGGCCTACGAGTTTTATGGCGACTCCGAACGGCTCATGCTCTCAAGAAGCTTAACATGGCAATTTTCACTCTCTGAAGTTTGCCATTGTCTGCAGAGAGGTGACAGCCGCACGGAAAAATTACATTTTGTGTCAGACTGGATTCAAGCCTATGTTCTTTCGCATACCAGCGACGCACCTTAACCTGTACACCACGGCTGCCACAAGAGAAATACACTATGTGAACGAAAAGACTGTGTGCATTCTTTAAATAAATTTGAACATTCCAAAAAGCCATTCCATCTTGGCATAAACACAACATTCAATACATCAACAAAGGAAACAAAAAGTTTTTGACTTCTTACAAGCCAAAAGTAAAGCTATATAATCCTTTTAACTTAACTTAAGAAGTATTTCGGAATTATAACACAATCATCATCCCTAAATATTTATTCTTAGAAAATGGTTGATTAAAAGCCAATTCAACAGGTTGCTAAATGATGCTTCAGCCAATTATTTTCTATTTGATTTTGTTCAAAATGAATCTGATTTAAGTTTGAATATTTATCTTCTTAAATAAGTTATCAAATGCTTGGCTTGTATCGATAAATCAGCATATGCCGAAGTTAAGTAATACATACCTATGTATATGTAAGAATGTAAAATCAAACTACTCTGCACATCTGCAAGCATATACGTCAATGTCTGCACGTTCCTGTGTATGTGTATGTGCCAGCTTCAGTCAAAGCATAAACACATGCATATGTTGATTAAATGAGTATGTGTGTTTTTGTATGCGTTTGTGTGCTTCGAAATTTAAATTGATTTTGGGTAACTGCTGATGCTGATGCTGTTGCTGCATAACCGAGTAGTTTCGTCCTTTTGCCAACCGAGTTGTAGCCAAAGTGTTTTTTTTTAAGTTTTGTTATTTTATTCAGCTGTAATTTAAATAAACATAAAGACGGGAGACCCTGTGGGCTACTTTTCCAATTTATTTGATTCAATCCAGCTATGGGAATCCTGCTGCAGGAAACCAAATATTTGCAGCAATCAATTCGACTTGAGACAAATTAAAGGCAAGTGTTTGAAGTGTTGTTGTTGTACAAGAGTACTATTATAAAGCGAGTTACTCTGAACTTGATTTAGTATTATTAAACTTAACTATCATAAATACTGTAAGAACAATCTAACGTGCCCAAGAGCAATATTTTTTGTTAGCAAATAATTCAGCTTAAATCGTTTTAGCACTCAAATACATGCAAAACGCGTATTAAAAGCGTAAATTAGTGCCATGAAGCTAAAATAGCGTGTAAAATTTCATTATTGAACTATGCAAGAATTGCTAAGGTGACAATTAACAATAAAAAATTACGCTTTAACTGACTACCTTAAAGCATGCAATTTGTAAAAAAAAATTTGAGAACAAATTTAAAACAAAATAATACCCAAAAATATATAATTTTTCTTGTTCAAGTTTTTTTTGAAGCCTTATGGAATAAAGTATTTTTGAGATTTTTTTTTTCAAATTTCTTGGGTGAGGTCGCGCTAAACGGATTTCCCCTAAAAATCAGTTTTTTTTTTTTTAATTTCAAGCATAAGCTGGTGAATAACGAGCATTTTCTTAATCTCTGAGTCATCATTTCCAAAGACAAAAGTTTAAACTTTACTTAACCGTTGTGTCGATCGTAGAGCCCACGGGTACATTTGCAACTTTAATTTTCCTGTATCTTCCAAACGGTTAGTCCGATTGACCTGAAATTTCATGATATCCTCAACCATACACTTTTGCATCATGTGGAAAAGTTTCATCAAGATTGGAGCAGCAGTTCAGTCGATACAGCCCAAATTCAAGTTAGTGGAATGGCGTCGACTGCTGATGTACCCGGGTACTTGTATGAAAATTCATACAAATATATAGAAATAAATGGCAAAGTTCACTTTATATTGCTATATCTTCCAAGCGGCTGGTCCAATCTTGATGAAACTTCGTATCATAGCTTGGAAATATGTAATTGATATTGGTGTGAAATTTCAGGTCAATTGGACCAAATAATAATAATAATAATAATAATAATAATAATAATAATAATAATAATAATAATAATAATAATAATAATAATAATAATAATAATAATAATAATAATAATAATAATAATAATAATAATAATAATAATAATAATAATAATAATAATAAAAATAATAATAATAATAATAATAATAATAACAATAATAATAATAATAATAATAATAATAATAATAATAATAATAATAATAATAATAATAATAATAATAATAATATTAATAATAATCATAATAATAATAATAATAATAATAATAATAATAATAATAATAATAATAATAATAATAATAATACTAATAATAATAATAATAATAATAATAATAATAATAATAATAATAATAATAATAATAATAATAATAATAATAATAATAATAATAATAATAATAATAGTAATAATAATAATAATAATAATAATCATAGCTTGGAAATATGTAATTGATATTGGTGTGAAATTTCAGGTCAATTGGACCAACCGTTTGGAAAATATAACCCAGTTACTAGAAAATGACCTAGCGTCAACAGCTGAAAATTCATACAAATATATAGAAATAAATGAAAATATTTAGTTTATTTTATGGAAATTTGTTTATTTATTTATAGAAAATCATTATAATGAAAGTAAAAAATATATTTTATGAATTTTAGCAGCATCTGAGGCATTGTGGATGATCCTTCGAGTGCTCTGCGCACACAGGCTTATTACAAATTGCACCATCCATTTTATTTTCACTTTTTATATATTTGCCGCACAAAATAAATTTTTAGGTCTTTACACTTCAAAAATCGCACATAAACTGACTTATGCATACAAAACTATTCAAAACGAAACCTGCGCAAAAAATCATGTTTCTGCCTGCAAAACTGGTTGTGCAAGGGTAGGTAGGCAAGATATTCCCAAATACCCTTTTGTTCCTGTTAGTAGACGTGTTTTCCTACACATTCCAAAAAAAAAATGTTTACATTGAACAAATATTTTATGAGTTATAATTATTCTGCGCAGGTACTAAAAATAGCACTATGAGCAAGAGGGGTTGATTTTCAGTTCAAATATAACGGAATTTTGCGAATGAAAATTCAATGTTAATTATTTTTCTTGGTAAAAAGGGATCAAATTACAAGGATTAAAAAAGAATTTGGAAATTGTTAAATTTTTATGGATTTTGGCAATTCCCATTTTTGGTAAAAATGGATTATTTAGGTACCAAATTTTTTTTTTCCCAAATTATGATAAAAGTTTTGTTAACTACACAATATTTCCAATAAATAAAAAAAAAAAAAACCAGAAAATTACAAGAATCCAGGTAGTAGTTAATATTTGTATATCAAAAGCAACTATCTGCCATACAAAACGTATGAAGTACCCGGGTACATCTACTGTCGATGTGGATAAAACCCAACAGCTGTTGACACAACGGTTAAATGTACATATATCAGAAGTTTTGGCAAGTTTTGGTCATTTAGGTGTCATATATACATATTTAAGTGTTTTGTGAAATTTTTTTAGATTTTTTAAAAAACGCTTCAGTGAGAATTTTCAGAGCAATGTTGAGCATTAAACAAAGCTTTAGAGGCAATAACTTTGGAACGGCAAGAGTAAAATCAAAAATATTTAATTTTAAATTGCTTAAAATTTTTCCATATATCATACTGCATCGTTACTTTTTTTCATTTTGATGGGATATCCAAAAGTGATAACGCGTTTCTTAAAAATTTTACGCAAATTTATGAAGAAAGTACATATATAACACCCAAATGATCGAAAAAATTGCCAAAACTTCTGATATATGATATATTATAGTATTTCGAAATGATGACTCAAAGACTTAGAAAATGTCTGTTATTGTCCAACTTATGCTTGAAATTTGGAAAAATCTCCGATAAACCTGATTTTTAAGCCTCTTCCAAAAGATTTGAAAAAAATTTCAAAAATATTTTGTCCTATAAGCTTTTGAAACAAAGTTTGAGGAATTCGGAAAAAAAAATTTTCTTGGACACCCTCATATATATGCATAAGTTTTTTTGGTTTTTTTTTTTTTTTTTTTGTTAAAAAAAATACATACGTTTCTAGGGAAATTTATAAAATTTTTTCACAATATTGGTCATTGGCTTCTACACATTTCGCCCCTCTTTTAGGTAATTTGTGAATAGCATGCCAGAAAAAATACTTGTCTATTGCGGCAAACCATTCGCCGAGCCATTTTTCAACTTCTTCGAAATTGCTGAAGTGCTGCTCTGCAAGTGCGTGCCCCATTTATATGAAGAGGTTATAGCCAGATATCAAGCGATTTCAAGGTGTCTTTCACTAGTTTACTGTGTGAGGTGGCGCGTTGCTGTATAACAAAATCACTTTGCCATGTCTTCTGGCCCATTGCGGTCGTCTTTCGCTTAATGTGTGGTTTAAATTAATCATTTTTTGGCGATATCATTGTGGTGGGGTAAAGGTTTTTCAAGAGTTCATAATACACAATTCCCTTCTGGTCCCACCAGACACAGAGCATGGTCTTCTTGCCGAAGCGCTTTGTCCTTGGTGTTTAAGGACCGGCTTAGTCAGGTGAATACCACGATTTTGTCTATTGCGGGTTTTCAAAATAAATCCATTTTTCGTCATTCGTTACAATTCGATGTAAAAATGATTTTCTTTCGTAGCGTTGAAGCAGCACTTCACATGTGACTTTGCGATTAATCATTGCTTGTAAGCGTCTGCTAATTGTTTCTTGTGACAAATGTAATGCTTCTGTCAATTGCCGTTGAGTTTGAGTTGGCTCATCATCCAACAACTCTTGCAATTGTTCGTCTTCCCTTTTTTGTTATTTTTTCAGGCACAAAACTCGACATGATCACTGAAGGATAAAGCAAAGACACTAATTTTTGGCGGACTCAACTTGTGTGTGTTTGTAGTTAAATGTCAGACGAACAAAATGACATACAGTGTGTAACACAATTACGCAAATAAACATAGTTTTCAAAGAGTTTAATTTTTATTATTTTTACTTGCGACCGGTTCGCAAAATTTTTTTTCTTTTGTCAAGTATAGACTATCTTCTCCGTGTTACCATTGTTTAACTGAAATATATTACCGTTGTTATGTTAATATTTGCGTTTGCCTTTGGGAGTCATTCCCTTAATAGTGTTACAGAGTTGAATGTGCGTGAATGTGCATTGCAAAAATGCGTCAAATAAATAGCTAATTTCTGTGGCATTTTGGAAATATATACTACTCGAGATTTTTAATATAAAATTAGTTTGTATTGCTGAATATTTTTTCAATGTTGAAAGTAATTCATTTTAGATAAAATGCGGACATTAACTCAATTATTATGAAATTTGGTTATCAAAAACTAAATGAGGGCCTGTCATATCGTCTCGTAGTGTTATCTGCAGGTGTTTCATATGGCTATGTGAAAAACATTGATAATAACAATGATGTAGAGGCTCCTAAGCAGCTTGCTAATCGACGAAAATTGGGCACTGATGTTCAAAACCAGCTCAAAAATAATTTGGGGAAAGAAGTTTAAATAATAACTGTTAGTCGAGAGCTCATAAAAATGGGGTGCAAGGCAAAGCAAAAGATAAAGAAACGACTACTAAAGGTACGCCACAAAAAGTTGCGGCTAGCGTTTGCAAAAGCTAATGCAAATTGGTATTTGGGGGAATGATTTTCCGTGATTTGCACTGACGAAAGTAAAATCTACACGCTCTGATCAGACGGAGACCGGTATGTGTGGAAAAAGTCACCCAAAAGGGTAACTGATCGCGATGTTATTTCTACCGTTAAATTTGGAGCAGAAAAAATTTTAGCCTTGGGTTGACTTAGGAAAAACGGTGTTGGAAAATTTATTTTGGTTGAAGACAAGATGATAGCTAATGTATACATTGTAACGTGGCGTTACAAAACATACATCTATTTCCTTTGAATATATAATGAATTAGCTGCACCCCACTGTATAAACATCATAAGATAGTTCTAAGATTATTAGCAGCCAAAACCAACCAACAACAAACCTACAAAACATACAAACACGTGTCCCAGAAAACTATACCAACAACAACAGGCAGCAATAATAAACAAGTTCAAAGTACCTAAAATTCTAACAACAACAACAGGTAGCAATAATAACTCAACAAACCGACACACAAACATGTATTAAATTCAAATTAAAACAAGTACCGAAAAATATAACAACAACAACAGTCGACAATAATAAATGGACCAACTGACACACAAACATGTATTGAAGATTATACCAGCAACAACAGCAGTATAGGCATGGTTGAAGTATACTTTCGCCTCGCTATAGTTTTTATAGTTCCGAAAAGGTTCTTTTGCCGACCCACGTAAAAGACTGCCCATAGCCAGTTCAATTAGCTTTCCTTCTTAGGTAAGCCCTATTAATACAGGGGGATATGTGCATTGCACTCAGCACATATTCCCTGCAGTACAGCTTCTGGTCAAAGCCTGACGGTTGCTTCGGTGTGAATTGACCGAAGTCGCTGCTAGTTTGTATACATGCGTTGCATGGGTTTCGTTGTGAATTGGACGAAACCGATGGCTCTGCTACTGCAAAATTATATTTTGTTGGCGTGGACTTTGGTGTGAATTGGCCAAAGATGCTGCTCACTGGCTCAGGGCGCAGCAAAGGCTTTGTTGTGAATTGAACAAAGCCTCTGCTGCTGCTAAAACATAACGTGTTGCGGTATAGCATTGCCTTCAGTGTGAATTCGCTGGAGTCTTTGCTATTTTCATGGGCATCGCACAGGTTTCGTTGTGAATCGAACGAAGCCTCTGCTTCTGCAAGCTCTGTCTCTGGTTGTTTATAGTTTGTGTCTGATTGGTAGTGGTTTCAGTGTGAATTGAGGTTTCAGGAAAAAAGGTTCGTTGTGAATTGGACGAATCTTTTGCCTCTGTTTAAGTTCATTATTTCGTGCTGCCTGGCATTGGCTTTAGTGTGAATTGGCTGAAGTCTTTGCTATTTTCATAGGCGTCGCACAGGTTTCGTTATGCATCGAACAAAGCCTCTGCTTCTGCAAGCTCTGTCTACGAGCTGTTTATAGTTTGTGTCTGCTTGGCAATGGCGTCAGTGTGAATTGGCTGAAGTCACTGCAGATGTATCGCATAGGTTCGTTGTGAATTGGACGAAGCCTCTGCTCTGCTTAGTTTTATTTTGCGGCCGCTTAGTACTTGCTTTGGTGTGAATTGACCAAAGCCTCTGCTATTGTGTTCCTGTGCAGCGAATCGACTTCATTGTGGATCGAATAAAGTCGTTGCTACCGTCAGCTAATATTAGTAATATTAATGAGCATTCCTTCTTAGTTTTCTTTCTCAGGGTTGAGCTGCGTTCTTGGCGAGACACTAACACTGATACCGACTATACCAGAAAACCGAATACCGAATAACCGATTTACGAATTACCCGGCGCCAACCACCAGTACCCGCTATACACTCGACCGCCAACCGCTGACACTCACTCACACACTCAAACATACCCACTCACCACTGTTGCAAGACTGACTATTGCGCTGCATAAGTAGAAACCTATTAAGTATTACTCTACTACTAAACTGAAGATTGTTAAATAAAAATAATTGCTTTTAAATCTTAAAGTAACTGCGTCTCATTTATCAAAGGTTAGTGGATCCTTTGTTTGATCCTGGGACAGCTGAGCAACCACAGCCTTTGAAAAAAAACACGTCACAACATAATGTTACCCACTAATCTTACTTTGAAAATATTATACTTATGTTTAGCTTCATATACTTGCTAAAACTCAATACTTATAAGTAAACATATATTAGAAAAAGTTTAAAAAATATATATTGTATTTAATAAACAGCGTGGTTTCAAAAGGGTCTCTTGTGATCCGGGGGGTAAAAATTTCTTATATGACACAATCAACTTTATTTCGTTTTACCTTCTGCTTTGCTTCGTTGTGAATTCCCACACGTGGAAAAATGTTTTCAACGCAGAATTGGAGAAAAACTATCCTTTTCTGAAAGCAACTAAAGGAAAAACTGGTAGCGATGTTTTTTGCGAAGTTTGCATTGCTGCTATTAATATTAGCAAAATGTATAAACGGCAATAAAGAAGCACCTACAAGCAGAAAAACATCAAAAAGCTTTGAAAAAATGCAGACACAAGAAACGCTGAAAATTGTTGTTACAAAAAAAGACTATTAAACCGCTGCCATGGAGGTTGTTTGGACTTACCATGTGTTTAAGTCAAATCAAATGTTTTTGTCAAATGATTGCGCTTCAAAACTTTTTCAAGAATGTTTTGCAATCCAGAATTTTCAGTGCGCTTGTACAGTGTGAAGCCATCGTGACCAATGTGTTGGCTTCTTATGCTAAAGACGATTTAAAACAAGATTTGGCAAAGCGGCGCTACGTCTCGATTTCGACAGATGCCTCGAAAGACGGAAACGTCAAAATGATTGCGGTAGTTGTGCGCTACTTCATTCCAACTCTTGAAGTAAAGGTGAATTTGCTTGAATTTTCATTGGAAATGGGAGAAACGTCTGAAGTGAGAAACGCTGAGTGTAACGAGATCAAAAGTAATATTTTCGGACTCTGTAAGGACAATTGCCCTACAAATTTTAGTTCTCGAGAGCGTGGGAGACAAAGTAAATCATCACTAATTGGTGTCGGATGTGCTGCACATATTGTCCACAATACACTTAAGGAAGCTTGTGATCCGATACCTATCGAGATTCAGGTTATCATCGTTAAATTTTATTCGTGGGAGTTGTATCCTTGAAATCTTTCTGCGAATCTACAAATGTTGAGTTTTCTCAGCTACTGGGTTACGCAAGAACATGTTTCGTAGCTTTAAGCCCAGGAATAGAATCAATGCTGAAAATATTCGAGCCACTAAAGCTATATTTTTTATCGCTTGGACGTAGTTGACCGCTGATTCTAAAAACTTTTTAATATCGTTATCTTCAAAACTTGCTATGCTTTTCTTTTTTTTTTAATAGTATTTGTATTCAGTATTTTTATTTTTTATATTATTGTGTTCAGGCTGATTTCTCGTGAAATCTATCGGAATTTACTTAGAAGCATGAAAGTCGTGAAAACGTGAATACTTAAAAACGTGAACTCGTAAATGTGTTTAGACGTGCACACATGAACATCTACTTTTGCAACTTCACGTGTAGTTTGTATTTAACATTCAAGCGTATTTAAAGTTCGCGATTTTTTTACAAATTCTTAAGTAAAAATGCTGGATATCGAATATATTTTCAAGTATGTCCTTTATTTGGTACCTGAATGTTTCGTCTATGATAAGGGGCTTAGACAAAAATGCAGAAAAGCACAAATGCCCGCGGGCATACGCTACAGCTGACACTAATTTAGTCCAGGTGGTCGATTGTAATTATAATTGAGCCACCTGAGATCTGAGATGATATCAATGTATACAATATGTCACAGTATCATCCAATTATATCCGAAGAGTTGACTGAAACCTGATAAGTTCCAATGAATGACCTTGAAGCTGCAGTTTCCCCAGTTATGCATTCAGAAGCTAGTCAAATCAATTTTAATTATATTGTGTTAAGAATTCGTGGACACGTGTAGTTCGGAACACGTGAATAAGTTCGAGCTCTAGTATAAAGATGAATTTGATTTGTAAAAAGTTGAAGTTTTTAATGTAAAAGGTTGATTTGAAGAAAGGTCTGCTCACACTATCAAATAAATTACCATCAAAAGAATAGTTAAATATCTAGCAACAGAGTTACCGGCGTCTCTAACAAAACAAAATCAGCAAAAAAAAAAATAAAAATCAGTTTTGGCCCGATTACAGTCAATCGAAAAAGAAAGCGTTCAACTGAAGTTTCTGATAGAGTCAGAATCAGCATCCACTTCATCTTCTCATCCTGAAATCTAACACTAATTGAAACAATTAAATATTTATATACCTACCTATATAAAAATTATTCCCTCCTATTCTGGCTTATATCTTGGCTACGCCAATATATATATATATATTGCGGCAGCCAAGTTTATAAGAAAGCCTTTTCATTCTTTGCCAACATAATAGCAAAAGTTCCATCAATCGTTCAATTATAGCCCAATGTGTTAATTTATTTCTCAGAAGGTTTTTTAAAAATTTAACATTTATTATAAGAAGCAAAAAATCATGTAATCCAAAAAAAAAATATACCAAGCTATTCTAATAAATTCTAAAAATCTGGTTAGTTTTTGCCACCACTAAGTGAGAATATTTCAGAGCTCAATCTGTTAAATAATGTATTTGGAACGCATTCAACAGGAATTCTGATGACAAAACCAGCGCTCGTACCTCATACTGCTCGAAACAGCACTGAATGCAAACAACAACCATTCATTATTAATATTAATGCGCACAGCTTGCTTTTACTTCAATCACGTTATGTGATGTTCTCTACCTGACGTAATTAATTCTTGCACATGGTGCTCATTATTCATTCAATGCACACAAATGAAGGATTCGAGTTATGTGCACACAGTCGTTATTCAACATGTCGTTATTTAACGTAGTTCCACGTTAAGCCAACGAAGGAGCTCGTTGTTGCTGTTCAATATATTTTATGGATTTTTGGTGGATTTTCAATTAAGCAATTATATATAACATGTAGAATCCACACAAAAAAAAAAATCAATAAAATAAAGAGCAGAGCAGGATGTGAGTCACAAAGGACTTAATGGTATCCATCGTGGATGTGGCTGCACATTTCAACGTCGCTGTAGTTGCATGTTTTTTAATTGGCTGCACACTAGAGTGTGCATGTGTGAGTGTGTGGGTGCTGCATGTTTTAATAAAAAAGTGTGCGTGTGTGAACGTTTTTTTTTTCACGTATGTATTAATGTGTGCAACAAGCAATTCTGATATATATCAGTAATTGTATTAATTCATTGCCCGATATTGAAGTGTATTTTGCAAGCACTTAAATATTGCTTATTGATTAAGGTTCTTTGGATTAAAAATACTTGACTGAAATTGCCAAGAATTTGTGTTGCTCGGGAAAATTATTTCATAATATAAATGAAATTAACTTCACTTTAATGCAGCTTAAATTTAAAAAATAATTTAATTATTAATTAAAACTTGGCAGCACTATTTCATATTCTCAACTCATTCGCTGACCACAACCACAGCACGCACGACTGCAAATTGGCTATACTTCTGCTGACGGCTCATTTACCCACCAAATTTGCACACTCCGTTAAGAAAACCACAACGTGTTGACGGACGAGTGTTGCGCGATAATTAATCAGTTGTAGAAACCGCAATACCAAAATTAAGCATATTTTTCAAGCTCACAACACAGTTTGTACTTAATAAGCAGCTTTTTATTTCAAGCTATAATTCTATTAAAGTCACGTATACGCCTAGGAGGCGAAAAACTTTAATGCCGAAAGAACAATTGATGTAAAAAATGATAACATAAAGTTTTTAATATTTTATAACATAAAATCCTTCGATTTCTACTTACAATATGTGTCTGTTGTTAGACGATCGATCGTATCTTGCTTCAATTTTGAGCTTTTTTTTCCCATTTTGCTGCTGTTTTCTCTTTTTTTTCCTCTCAAACTCCTTAAGATTTTATTTTCTTTATTTCTTGCTGATCAGTATGAAATTTCAGCTTCTTCTTAACATTTAACTTTTGTGTTTATTTTTTATATTTTGCTATTCTTTTTTTTCTATAATTGATATAAATTACGTATAAAATATTGCTTGAGTTTTGAAATTTTTTGTCACAAATTTGTGCGTTTTATAAGTTTCACCAACATCACTGTTATTTATTAAAGATGGCACACATCTGAAAAAAGAGAACCAAAAGTTAATTTTAAAATTTATACAGAACCGAATAATAGGCAATATACAATATTTCGTATTTTATTTAGTATTTATTAGGTCTGTGGAAGTATTCCATACAGACTAAAACAATATTCCTTAAAGTATATGGACTTAAATAAACTTAAAGTAAAATAATTAAAAAAAAATTTAGTACAAAAGTTTCCTAAAGTATTTTTAACCAAGTTAAGCAGTTATTCAATTCAGTTTGAAGAACGTGAGAATCTGAATAATGGTTTATTTTGTAATAGATTTTCAAATCATCAGCGTACAACAAAAAGCAGGCTGAAGGAAAACAATTTGAGATATCATTTATAAATAAAATGAATATAACTGAGCAATTAAGATTGTAACAAGTTTTATTCAAAGGCTGAGGTAAGTTTGGTGACTACGGAGTCCGTCTAACAGGTAACCTAACCCATTGGTAAAACAATGTTTTTACAAAAAAACAACTAACTCTGTAGCTATACTATTATATAAAAGACTAATCACTTATCTTTGAGTGAGATAATCTTAACAACCACTGAACCGATTTCAATAATTCTTTCACTTATTCAAAGCATCGTTCTTAAGGGGGGACATGACATTCGCGGCAGAGAAACAGACCTTTTTTTAAAAATTCACAACTCAATCAAAAACAAACATTTTTTCAAAATTGTTTTTTTATTATTGTAGAGAATTGAACAAATTCAAGAAACAAATTCAAGAAAACAAGAAAACAAATTCAAAAAAATATATTTTTCACTCCAACATGGTTTTATAGAGCTCCAAACTGGCGGCAGAGAAAAAACGGGGCCTCGTGGTTGCAGCGCTGGAAGTTGCAAAAATTGTCCGATCTGGAAAAAAATTACTTTTTTAAATCTTAACAAAATTGGTTATCGTATGACACGAGCTTTTTTTTTAAATTTTTGGTGATGTTCCAAATTTGAAAGTGTGTTTTTTTGAAAAAAAATATTGACCTTAAAAATTCATAAAAAATCTAAAAAAATTTAAAAAAAAGCTCGAGTCAAACGATAGCGAATCAAGTTTAAAAAATACAAAAAAAAAAAAAAAATTCGTCAAAAAATTAACCGCTAGTGCCGCAACCAGTACGAAAAACTTGGTTTCGAGATAAACGCGTTCAAAGTTTATCTTGTGTTGTGCTGTTTCTTATAGTTTTTTGCAATCGTTTAGCAATTCGGGCTTCTTTTGAAGCTTTATATGCCTTCACTCTGGCGCATTTCAAACGATTTGCATCATTTCCTTTGGAAAAATTCAATGCTGTAGCTCCTATGGTGATACCAAGTAGTTGAAACATTTGCAAATAACTATAAGCTCCATCATTGTAAGTAGACACTGCCATGCAGCGTGCAATATTAACAATTCTGTTGCTGCCTGGCATACACTTAGGTGCAAAGAGCCAAATTTTTGCATTCAAACTTTCAGTCCTCAAATTCCACTTTATGAGTTATAAATATAAAGAAATAAATAAAGAAATTCAAAAACACAAAAAAAAACATACCCTTCAAGTAGGTACGAAATAACAACCACCAAAAGTCTGTTAGCAAGTAAAACAATTATATACCAGCTGCCGTACGTAGGTAGCGCAAAAATTAAAAATGCGATCTCACTAATCCGGCTGTAATTTTTGCAATCGTGGGAATTTTTCCATGAAATTTTAGAATCTTAAAAATATTTACTAAAATACAAAATTATTAAAAAAAAGATGATTTCAAAAAACTTCCAATGTCATGTCCCCCTTTAAGCTATTGCATACTTTACCATATTATTTAATACCTACCCTAAACAGTTATTTAAATTTAAGATTAAATACCATTTAAAAATAGAATGAATAAAAAATTATTCATGCACGCTGCACTAAGCAGCACAAAGTTTTATCTCTCATTTTCATTGCGTTAATATATAAGCTTTTTTAATTTCGCTTTGCTTATAGGCATGATCGGAAAAAATTAGCTAATGAAGCAACAACAATGTAAATTATATAAAACAAACAGAATCTATTTCCTTTTTGATGAAACTCCTTTCAGTAAAATACTAAAAATAGATAAATATATAAACGTAAGCATATGTGAATATAAATCAGTGCCAATCGCGTTGTACTCTCACAAGGTAAGCGACACTTCATCTTTACGAAAAAGTAAATGAAACAAATGCGGTTACTGTTTTTGACTTTGATATGAGTACATTAAATGACAAGAGGCAAATCATTATCCAAGCACTGCTGCCAAAGCAATAGCAAATGTGCTGCCATCAATGTTTAAGGGCCTACTAAAGTATTTCGGCAACCAAAGCTCAAATTTTTTTTTACTTTTTTCGAATGTATACATCAGAGAACTGTACAAGCCTACTTGAAATCGATTTCAAGTACTTGCTTAAATAAAAGTTCAAGCTAGCTTGATAATTTTCAATCAAGTCTGACTTGTGCTTGAAAATAAATAAGCCCACTACAGCTTGCGACTTGCAAGTATGCTAGCTTACAAGCGCACGGCACGAAGTCCCAAGTCAAGGAAAAATTGATGCCTTCGGCAAAAAGCTTGAAAAGCTTGAAATTGAAGGCAAGTAAACAATATAAAAGCAAGTATCCAAACAATTTAATGAGCTTGTGTAGGAAAAGCTTAAGCGAATTTGAACTTCTAAGAGTTCTGTGGACTCCGTGGTTGGTAGTTTTAGGGGGTAGCTGATTTTTAAATTGATGTAAAAATTTAAAATTCAAGATGGCGAATAGAGTTGTTTTTTGGGTAGCTGAACCTATGTAGTTGGTCAAAATTTGTTCGAGTCGCTGATTTGGTGCCACCGAAATAAACCCATTAACCGCCTCAGCCGATGATTTTTTCATAAATTGCTTATTTTGCCCTCTAGATCAAAATTTCTGAGTTAAAAAAAAAAAACAATATTCTGGTTTCCTGGAAAATGGGTGTTGCTTTAAAGCAACTTTGGCAGTAAGTGTTTCGTATTTTAAGTATAACTTGAATTAATTGCAATTGCTTGTATATTTAGTTGCATATTAGGCAAAAGCTCTTTGCACTGCCAATTTTTTTATTTTTTAGAGGCATTCAGGCTAAATTCAGGGGGGGCGGAAGGAGAAGGTAAAGGTAATATGAGCTATGTGCTAGAATAAGTCAATCAACAGTACTTATATTTGCTTTTTGAATCTTTCAGATAAAAATAGATGCCGCCCCGGGGCAAGAAAAAATATGCCTCCCCGTTTTTCAATTATTTACAGAATAATAAAAATAAAGTTTATATTTTTAAGAAATATTAATTTTTTGTGAATTCAATACTAGGCCAGTAACAATAGTTAAAAAAAGGGTCGTGCTCGGAAATAATTAGCGGAAAGCCAGAAATCGTTTTAATTGCTTTATAAGTACTTATGTGAATGGATTTGAGGTTTGTTCCATTCCACCTAATGAAGCTTGGTGGGTGACACGCCCACTTTAATGTTGAATTTTTCAATTTTTCAGCTCTAGTTAAATTACTCAAAGATCGTTCATACTAGAGAAAAGTTTTATAACATAAAGTTATAAGCCATACATTTTCATGTAAGTTGTTCACAGCCAAAAAAACGACGCTCAACGTCACTTGGCTTCAAATCCTAAGGAACCTACCTAAGGTAGATACTTGGTTTTGAAACATCTCCAACGCATGCAATCGCTTGGAAATGGCTTGGCGGATAACTCCTTATGCTGAGGCAAGCTCTTCTTGCGTTTGACACGGGGGTCGTCAACATCGAAATCACTGTCTTTAAAGCGATGGAACCAATCACGGCACGTTCCCACTGAAGCCACGTTCCCACTGATAAGCGAAGGTTTTGAGTAAGGTGAGAGTGTTGCGAACGTTTTTGGTTAGAATTTTTTTTTTTCAATTTTTTTTTTTATTTTGTCGCTTAAAAGTGCTTGTTATAAAAGATTAAATTCATGAAAGCTTTTTTTTAATTTTTGTATCATTTCAGTAGGCAAGACTTCCTTGTAAATGAACCATTTTTTCTTCATAAATGAGTTCGGAAATGAATCATTTATGTTTCTTTTTCGCATTCTGAAATGAGTTCAAAAAAGAATAATTTTTTTATCATATCAGTAGGAAACAATTTCTCATAAACGAACCATTTTTTGCTCATAAATGAGTTCACAAATGAATCATAAATGGTACTATTTATATTCTTAAATCAGGTAAATAAAGGAACTTAAAATGAAAATGTTAACCTTCGTACAGACAAAGCAGTGCGAAATGGATGTAGTGCTACACGTATAAAAATGTTCAACATTTCTATCAAAAATTAAAATCAAGCCCAAATAGAATGAAAACCACGAAAACATTCCAAGCAAAAAAGGTAATCAAATCAATTCCCCAATAAATAACTTAACTATTTTCATATTTCATACATAATTTGGAAGTTTGTCAAATTGGAAAATAATCACGCCTTTTCCCCTTTGAAACATCAATATCATGAAAAACACAATGCGTGAATTCTAGCCCAGGTATATTAATCCTATTAACCCAATGATTAATATGATCTCTAATTTTAGTAATAATCATTTCTTCTTTAACAAAATATGGATATGTAATTATAAATAGTATTATGCAATAATAAAATTTATAATTCAAAAAGGTTTTTTTTTTAACTCATTATTGAACAAAAAAAGGTTTGTTTTTCAAAGGCAATTCAGTCCAAAGATTGATACAAAAAGGGTTCAATTTCGTTTCGATTTCGAGTGCCGAAAAATAACTTTTGTATGGTTCATTTTTGAACTCATTTCCGAAGAAAACACAGTTTGTTTCTGAGAGGCATTTTCGTCCGGCGATTGATTCAAAAGGGTTATTTTCCGAGTGCCGAAAAAGAACTTTTATGGTTCTTTTTTTAACTCATTTCCGAACAAAAAAGAGGATAATTTATGGTTATTTTTTTAACTAATTTGCGAACAAAATAAGGTTCGTTTTTGAGTGGCATTTTAGTTCGACGAATAATATAAAAAGGGTTCATTTATGAGTGCCGAAAATGAACGTATCTACCCGAAAAGGTTCATAAATGAATTCAAAGACGGTAGTTTTGGTTCACTGGGTCCAAAAAAGTACAACTTCAAAAACTTTAAATAAGGTAAAAATGCTAAAACAAAATTACTTTACAAATACTGCTTGAAAATAGGAATGGCCATATCTTTAATTAATGAGCCAATCAGAACAAACCGAATACAGGTAATTTGAGTATTCAATTTATTTGTGTGTTAATCAATAACTATAGAATTTGTTTTATAATATTGAGGAAAATAGTTAGTTAGATGTGGAATGCTATAAAGTTGAGGAAGTAAAAGTTTTGCGCACATTCCACTGTTAAAATTCTTATCTTAGATTTGAGAAACGCTCTTTGTTCATTGATGTTAACTTCAGTCAACAAAAATCTCAGATTTTATTACTTTACATAAATATTAAAATAAATTTATGGAATTGGAAACTGTGTAACTCCCAGACACATAACAAAATCTTAAGTGTAGACGTATTATTTATTTTGCGTACCGTATAATTTGAAGACATTCTATGCACTTAAATTTTATGTTACTCATGCGTCACACATGGTATGGTAGATGCCATATAAACCATTGTATATGAGGCATGTTTTGACTTTCGCATAAGTAGTAAAAACATTAATTATATGCAAACAATAGTGACGCCGTTTTACTGGCGACTTTTTCTAACAAGCTCAGTCACATACTTTTGCACTTTGACGCACTCATTCTTACGCTGACTTCTGACTTTAAGTGTGCATTGCTGCTACATGTTCAGCCGTAGTTTTTTCTTATTTTTACCCTACTATGTTTGCAAACAACTCAAATGTGACACGAAGCAACCACACATATACAAGCACACACACACACATACAGTCACAGCAAGTGCACTTAAAAGTCAAAACAAGAAAAGAGTTAGTATTATGTGCTTGTACAAGTGTGTGTCAGTGTGTGTCGGCGTGTGCATGCGTGCATTAAGTGTGAACTTGCTGAATATAAAAAGAAAAAAAATAATAACGGAACTGAAAGCAAAATGAAAAATTGAATGGCGACTGAGCGACACATGGTGCAAGCATTCTTTGCTGCAATTGCATCATTTGCACTACAGGCGGCAGAAAAAGAAAATAAAGATCTATGGCAAAAGAAAGCAACTTAAAGTTGCTCTCAGAAAGTACGCTGAACATTAGCCAAATTAAAATGGAAATGTTAGAAGAAGAGAAAATAAAACAGAGAGAATGGAAAAAAGAAGAAGAAAAACGAAAGCTTAAGGAGGAAAGTCAAATTTGGCACCTAAAACAAAGGCAGCCGACAAAAGGATTTCCACAAGGATATCCAAAGGGAAGAGCATAAAAATTTAATCTCTGCTAGCTGTGAAAGCTGCTTTTAGTACAAGTTAGATAAATTCTTAGAATTTTATATTTTTCAATTTTTCATTTACCTAAAGTGCTTAAATATTTTAAAAATGTTAGGCTCTGTCTGCTACTCTTGCGCTTTTCACACACAACCACACTTAAATACATATCTTTAATTTGTGTTAATTTACAGACAAGAATTTCTTACCATATGCTTAATTAGGCAAATACAGTTAGGCACATCTACACAAACTCACAAGCACAAATAGACATACAAACTAAGTTGTTGCCACACAAAGTGTTAATTTATCCTTTGGTACATTTCGGCCAAAACTTAATGTAAGCAAAAGCTTATGTTGCGGCTTAAGTTCTTCTGGTTGTGTTGTTAATAAATGTCATCTTTTGACATTTATGTGTGCCTTAAGTAGCAGCATTAAATGTTCTAATTACTTCAAACACTTAAGCATAGATTTGTATTCACTCTGACGTATAAGTTATTAATAGTGGATGATTATGACTTGACTCTAAGGATCAAGGTAATGATGTGAAAAGTCATTAAAACACATTTGGCAAGTGTGTTTAATAATTTCTCTCTCAGAAAGATGAAATATATTGCTTTAACAATCATAGTGAACTTTATTCCTTGGATGTAATTCTTTTTTTACAATTTTTGTATGAAGATTTACAAAAAAAAAAAAATGTATAGTAAGTATTTTTATTGGTCTTTTACTCATAGCTGCCTCATGGGTATTAAAATACCCAAGAAAGTGTTGACACGTAAAAAATTCTAAGGGGATCAGGGGCAAACCTTCACATGGCAACGTGTCTGACTGCCTCAACCTGGCGATGCCGGCATTATCCATGTCGAAATTGTCTCAAGTCAACTCTAACCTCCTCGTGGTGTTCCTTGGGCAACGGCAAACTGGCATCGTTAGTTTGATGGCTAATTTGAGCGGCGGGTCGCTCTGTGGACCTTAAAAATGGAATATGTGCAGGGTTTGGGTCCCGCCACATTACCACTGCCCAGTGAAAACTAAAGCAGCCTCGGATAAGAGCCCCAATTACGTTGACGACCACCGTAAACGAAAAACGGACAATGATTTACGGATATGCACCTGGAATGGCCGGACTCTTTATAGTGAAGGTGCCATTATTCAACTGGCGGAAGCCTTCAAAACAATAAAAGCTGATATCACCACCATCCAAGAAATGCGATGGAAAGGGCAAGGCTGCTCTAAACAAGCACACTGTGATATCTACTACAGCTGCCATGCGAATAGGCGCGAATTTGGATGTGGATTCGTGGTTAGCCGGAAACTACGCCACCTTGTTTCCCGGTTCACACCTGTGAACGAAAAATTGGCCACGATCCGCATCAAGGCAACATTTTTTTTCATAAGCCATATTTACGCGCACGCCCCGACGGAGGATAAGGACGAAGCCGTCAAGGATGCTTTCTACGCTAGTTTGGAGGACGTACAGGACCACCTTCCGGTCCATGACGTGAAAATAATCTTCGGCGATTTTAATGCGAAAGTCGGAAGGGAAGGCATCTTTGGCCCCACTGTCGGTCAGTTCAGTCTTCATGAAACCTCCACGAACAACGGTCTAAGATTGATCGACTTCGCCGCGGCGCGAAACATGGTAGTTAGTACCACCAGATTTAAGCACCTCGACATCCACAAGGCCATCTGGCTGTCCCCGGATCAAAAAACGCGAAACCAAATTGATCATTTTGTAATCGACGGAAGGCATGCCTCTAGTCTTCTAGATTTGCGTACCTTTCGGGGGGTCAACATTGACTCCGACCATTATCTTGTTGCAGCCAAGATCCGCATGCAATTATGCAATGCGAAAAAAATACGCACAGGAATGCAACGAAAGCTAGGCTGCAATGTCGCTAAGCTGCAATTACAACGGACTGCCGAGGCCTACTCCAATCAACTCCAACCAACCTCTGGACCCGACGACGTCGACGGACTTTGGCCGCATATATCCCACTCCATGCGCTCTGCCGCTGAAGAAGTCATTGGTTTCCGGCGCCCGCAACCTCGGAAGCAATGGTACGATCAGGAGTGTCGCATTACAACAGCAGTAAAAAACGCCGCTTATAGAAAAACACTGCAGTCAGCTGCAACGCGAGCCGTGCGAGAAAACTACCGCGAAAAGAGGAAGGAAGAGAGGCGCCTTTCAGACGCAAGAAAAGAGTGCAGGAAAAGCGTGAGCGTGAGGAATTAGAGATATACCAAGGCAAGAGAATGCACGAAAATTCTATTAACAGGTTAAGCATCTAGCCCAAGGTTTCAAGCCCGGAGCATCCACTTGTAGAGACCAAAATGGAGATCTGAATACGGATACACAATGTGTGCTTAGATTGTGGAGACAGCACTTCTCCAATTTACTTACTGGCGACGATTCCACCAATGCCACCCATGGAGAGCGCAGCTCAGAGCCACCAATCAACGATGACGGAGTGGCAGTATCACCACCTAGCCATGAAGAGGTTCGAGTTGCTATCCAACGACTTAAAAACAATAAAGCAGCGGGCGCTGACGGCCTGCCAGCTGAATTTTTTAAAACCGGCGGCGATGAATTGATAAGGCGCATGCATCAGCTCATCAGCAAAATATGGCTAGAAGAAAGCATGCCTGACGATTGGAACCTCAGCGTACTGTGCCCTATACTTAAGATAGGAGACCCAACAATCTGCGTCAGTTATAGAGGTATCAGTCTTATTTCCATCGCATATAAGGTTCTCTCAAGCGTACTGTGTGAAAGATTAAAGCCGATTACAAAAACACTGATTGCACCTTGCCAGTGTGGCTTTCGACCTGGTAAGTCCACCATAGACCAGATTTTCACGATACGACAAATCCTGGAAAAACCCACGAAAATCAAATCGACACACATCATCTCTTTGTCGCCTACAAAGCTGCATTCGATAGTCCGAGAAGGGATTGCCTCTACGCAATAATGTCTGAGCTCGGTACACCTGCAAAGTCTAATCAACTTTGCAGTCTAATCAACTTTGCAGGATGATGTTGAGCAACACATGCAGCTCCATCAAGGTAGGACATAACCTCTCCAAAACCTTCATTACCCAAAGAGGTTTTAGACAAGGTTATCCAGTCTTACGATCTCTCCAACATCATCATGGAGGGGATCGTACGAAAGGCCGGTGTGCATCGTAATGGCACCATTTCTTAAAAAGGTGTCCAGCTCCGTGTGTACGCTGACGATATTGATATTGTTGGCTAAACTAGAACTAGAACTAAGTGGGATGTTACTGCTGCTTTTACCGCTATCGAAAAGGAATCAGCCAAAGTGGGTTTGACAATAATTGAAGATAAAACAAAATATATGCTGTCTACAAGCAAGGGAGCTCGGCGTTTAGACTCCCACGTTTCATCCGGCAGCTATAACTTTGAAGTAGTCAAGGAGTTCGTTTACCTTGGCACCGCCATTAATACCAAAAACGAAATCAGCCTGGAGATAAAGCGAAGAACAATTATTGCTAATAGGTGCTACTACGGGCTCAGTAAGCAACTAAGTTCCAGAGCCCTCTCTCGATCGACAAAACTAACACTCTACAAGACGATTGTTCTACCTGTGCTGCTTTATGACGCTGAGGCATGGGTAGTTTCGCAAACTGACGCAGCTGCTCTGGGAGTATTCGAGAGAAAAGTTCATCGCAAAGTCTTCGGTCCTGTTCGAGGCGGCGATGACTATCGCATTCGAATGAACCACGGGCTGTATGAGCTCTACGAAGACGTACTTTGCCGTGTAACTGTGCAGCGACTACGCTGGCTGGGTCATGTCCATCGTATGATACGACGACGAGGGAGACCATGCCTCCGATGGATGGACCAGGCCGAGGAAGCACAAACCGCACTTGGTGTATCCGATTGGAGAAGGCGCGCTCAAAGCAAAGGCGCCTGGCTAGAGCTGATGAGGTCGGCCGAAACTCGAACACGGGCTGTTATGGCCACCTAAGTTAGTAAATAAGTAATTGAAGCCATTTTGTAAAATTTTATTGAGCTTAAAAGAAATTATAGAAATTGAAAAAAACTCAATAAGACCCACTGGACGCGAATTTTTTTCATATTTATTTGTTCAGCAAAGTTTTTGGACAGAATAATGCAAGAACTTTGCTCAAGAAAACCAAAACTAAAAGCCTAATGGTTCGAGAGTTATTAATATGAAAACGAGAGCATATCTTAAATAATTTCTGATTCTAAGCTACATACCTTAAAAAATGTTTTTGTTCTAAAGTGTTTGGTAAAGGGCCAAAGCCGGTAAAGTGGAAAAAAAAATAGTGCCATGAGATTCCTCATACCAAAATTATGTGAAAAAAGTTTAAATTATCAAATACAGATATTCGTGCCACTCAGTGTTATTGTAACTTAACTTTAGCCTCTGGTTATTTTAAGTTTAAAAGTTTTACTTCTTAATATTTTGCTTGTTAAACATAAAATTATTTAAAATCAAATAAAAGTGTTGAACTAGAGTGAAAACTGATAAATTTAATGCTTTTATCATCTTTTTACGAGCTTAAACTTGATTCCTACAATATTTTAGTATAATACTCTTAAAGTCAAAGTGGCTGGGAGATACTAAAGCTCAAAAAAAAGAAATAATTCTAACCATTACTAGTAACAGCACATACAAAACAGCACATACAAAACAGCACATAGAAAACAAAACAGATTTAATCTTTCATCGATTGTTGTTTGGAAGAACTCGTGAAAGCAGCACCTGAACATAATTTTTTCAAAATAACAATTTTCAACTAAGCTCTTGAATGCTTCAAAGTATTACGAACGCTTTAAAGTGCGCTCTCAAGATTGCTGCTGAAATTTTTATTTAAGCCTTTTATGCGTCAAACACACGATCCTTGTTTTTATCCTTTTTAATAGTTTTTCATGCATGCCAATTCTACCTTTCGTTGTTGCCGTAGTTTCTGTTGCTGCATATTCTCTCGTGGGGTTAAGATTTTTGTTTACATTTGTGCTGAGCAGTGCTTAGATGATAGTGAAGACGATGGTGGTGATGGTGGGTGGCTATGGTAGAACAAGGCAGCAGATGCGCCTTATTTGCATAGAACAATAAAGGAATATAGAGCACATCTAAATCATGAAAAATAACATCAGGAAAATAAAAACAAAAAAAAAAAAACAAAGAAGCTATAGCCGAGAAAATTAGGATAAATAAATAGAAAAAGTAAGAGAAACAAACACACAAGCACTCACACAAACACTCTTAAACACGCACTGCGCTGAATGTGTGGGTAGCGCAGTATAGAACGAAACAACAACACCAACAACAAAAACTAGCAGCATCAACAGAATGCAAATAACTTCGTGTGCAGGCTTTGTAATGAATGCAAGAATAGCTACGCTTTCACGTGTGTATGTGACTGAGTGTGGGTGCTTGTGTGTGTAACTTTGTAAATGCATTGGTGCGCATTATGACAACAAGTTGATGGTATGCAACTTATATGAGTTCGTTTTTTATAGCATGTTGAATGTTTTTATACTTGCATCCCTAATGCTACGCTTCTAAGCTACCCCGTTCTTTTTTGTCTCTCTTCCTTTATTCATCTGGTGTTTTTTTTTTTTTTTTTTTTTTTTTTTTTTTTATTTTTCTGCCACGCTTATTGAAATGCAGTTATTTTTGCATGCATCCATCCTTTACCGCTAAAAACAATTTGCAGCTGAACGCAAACTTCTGTGCAGCAACAAATTCTAGAAAAAGGAATCCAACCGTGCACAAGAAAAGTTTTTCTTTGTACTTTGCCTGCATGTTTTATTTTTTTTTCTCTTGACTCCAAAAACAAAAAATCGTAATTGTTAAATACAATTTTGTTGTCGACGTATTGTTTTTGTTTTTCTTTGTTACTTATTTCACGCCGGCAGAACAGAGTTCGCTATAAAGTTTATCTCATAGTTTTTCTTTTCTTTCGAATGCACAAAATTCCCCCAAGAATAAAAACTCGTTAAACAGGCTTTACTCGTTAAACAGGCTTTTTTTAAGGGATTATTTTTTCAATATATTATATGCTTTGTATATGCATACAGCGGAACCAGATGTTTTTGTTTTAAAGTTTCCTTTTGTTCGGAGAAAATTTCAAGGCGCGTTGTTTATGCAACCTACACAAACGGTTGCAAAATATATTAAAGCATCAATAAATTGCATTGAATAGTTGGCTTCCATGAAACAATATTTTGTTGTTGGTAAAAGTTAAGAGCAAGCAGGAGACTGCATATTAATAACTTGTAACTTTACTCAAGGTCAAAACATAAAATATTCTTTTGAGCAAGCAGTAACAAATAACAAAACAGTAAGCAAATATCAAATAACAAAAATTGCTAAATTAATAAATACATAAAAATATTTATCAGTCATACCATATTAAACAAATCAGTCATGCGTGTTGACCATCTTCGATTTTGCCAAGCTTCCAAGATTGAATCTTCTTATAAAATATACAAAACAGCTTGAGTAAAAAATTTCCGAATTTTATTAACTTTCTACGAACCATTCAAATTTAGTGGAAATGGTGTGATATTAAATGCCTTAACTTTTGAAAAATCATAGATTCATCTAGATTAGATCAATTTTCACGTTTGACGTAAAATTAGCAAGATAATAGAAGGTTTATTGAATAAACATCTGTAGCGAACTATTGTGCAAACAGCAATAACAAGTAAGACCCTGATATTATTGGTACAAATACAACAATGAGTAGAACTAAACATATACTTATATGTTTTGGATTGAGCAGAGAGCGTAACATCTCTTGCTATGGCTCTCATTGTAGCGTTAGCTTTTTTCTCGTTATCTTTTCCACTAAATAAAGTAACTGTCGTAATTATTTTTTAAATGGATGTATCCATGGTTGAATATTAAGGTTGTCACGAAGCTGATCGAACTCTCTTTTCAGTACCCATAATTGTCAAAAACTGGTGAAAAAAGAGAGAATTTGCAGATTTTCTATAATCTTTCAACATGCGTGATATGGCAGTTATTGGTACTCGCTCTTACCCTTGCGACAAACTTTTAATTCAACTATGGATATATCCATTCAATATGGATGTTCGAGATCGTTCGCTTTGTGTTAATCTCGTGTTTATACTTTTTATATTTTATAAATATATTTTTATGAATGAATAGCTTCACAGTAGATACTTATGGCACATTTATTAATTTTTAATGTATTAATTTTTAATTTTATAAGTTATTTAAAAAAATGCCTTTGTTATGTTAATTTTTTTATGAAATAAATGTGAAACTTAAGTACATTGTACTTATATAAATTCTTTCTTTTATTGTTTCATGAAATGTTTCATTCTCTATCTCTATGCTTGTGACGTCACATACTCCAGATGTTCCAAGTAAAGATAACGATACTGCCGATAAATGTGTTTTTTTGCGTATGTATTCAAACTCGTATTTTTGATGCTTGGTAATTGCACTCTCTCATATCTGTGCTATCGTTATCTAATATTGTATGGAAAATATTCCACACATACTCAATGCTTAGAGAGTGAAACAAATACAAGTAGATATAAGAAAAAAAACAACATATAACAAATGTGCTTAGATGGTTCTTTGCAGAGCTTTATTTCTGAAGTCAAAAAAATTCCTGGAAGCTTATGGATAATGCTTGGTTTTCACTCTGTCAATTTTAATGGTTAATTGCTGTCAATCAAATGAAAAATTCCAACATGTTGGCCAACATGTTGGCATTTTTTCTATGTTTGACAATGGAGAAAAATTAAAAACAACTGAATTATTGAATTGAGCTATACACAAAATATAGATTAATTTTATTTAGATGATATTTTCATTGATTAAGTTTTATGTCGTCATAAAACTGACATAGTGAAAACCAGGTTTAAGATGTGATTGAAGAAAGACAATGTCAGAAGTAGTTTTCCCGTTTCCGTGATGGAAATTTTTTAATTATAGATGCTCCTCTGCTTCTGGTAAGATCCTAATGGAGACAGACAAGCATTCGACAGTCAGATAAATTGCAAGTGCTTTAAATTTGCCCATTTGAAACGTTCACGGTAATTTAAATTCCACTGGTTTCATAAAAAAATTGGCTATCTGGTTCCCGCATGAATTGGAAGAAATTCACAAAGTAAATCGGGTTGATAAAGCTCTTCAAAGAGCCTTCTCAGCACACTATTTATGTGTTGTTATTTTTCTTATATCTACTTGTATCTGTTTCGCTCTCTAAGCATTAAGCATGCATGGAATTACCAAGCAAAGAGACTGAAATTACTAAGCATGTTGTATTTTTACAAATAATGTCAGGTTCTTGCTTCTTATATCTGGTTGTACAAGTAAAATAAATAGTTCGCTGCAGACCTTTGACGTGACTAAAGGAGCCATTTTTCAAGCGAGTAACGAATAAGTGAACTATCAACAATAATATTCACAGAAAAAGAGGTCGGTCCAAGAAATATGAAGCACTAGAGAGGCAAGTAAAATCAGGCACTCACCTAAAGAAGATTATGCACTCAAGCTTATGGGATTGGAAGGTAAGTTGGGCCGATGCTACATTTTGTTTTTTCGAAACACAATAGGAACTAAAATTTGTATATTTTTATGTAGTTTCAAAATAAAGAAACCAGCTTTTAAGTTCATATAGCTTTTGGCCCTCTACCAGAGCTTTTATGACTAAAACCTCCCTTATTTTGACTACCTTTCCACATAATAGTAGAAGTATACAGCAATCCTTTTAAAGTTCTCTCTGTTTGCAAACTTTTTCTTAATACTTTTAGATCGTTTAGTCCAAAAATCATCATTAAAATTATCTTTGCTGAAAATTAAAGACATTAAACAAAATAAACCACGATATGAAAAAATCGCTCATACGCCCAGAAAACGAAACTGTGCTCTTTATGTTGATTATTGAATTTAGTGACTCAAATTAGTTAGCTGCAAATATGGGCAAAATTTTCTTCTCAAAATACTCAAAAATTGGACTAATTCCAGTCCGAAAACTCTGCTAAAGAGCCAAAAGCTATATTTATTTCAGAAATGGTAAGCGTATTTTAAATCATCTCAAAAAAACGCTACTTTTGATACATAATACGAATTAAAATTAAAAAACAGAAAATATCAGCCCAGCCTATTGGAAGGGGCCTGTCTACTACGAGCTACTTCCACAGAAAAGAACCATAAATTCGAAAGTCTCCTGTTTTGATGCTTTTCGATCTGATGATGCTGTTTTGATGCAAAATTGAGCGATATCATGGAAGAAAAATGTCCTGAAATGGTCAAAGGAAAGGGGGTGGTCTTCCGCCACGCTAACGCCAGGTCGAGTTTGGTTGAGGTCGGTTGGGATGATTTCTCTCATCCATTTTTTAGTCTAGACCATGCGCCCTCCGATTTCCAAATTTTTCGCACCCTGTAAAACTCACAGCACCTTGAGAGGTTATTTGAAGAGAAAAGAAGGGACTTTTATCGGCACGTAATAATGAAGCCACATTATCCACATAGATGGAAAAAGGTTGTCGAACAAGACAGCGAATATATATCTGATTAATGTTAATTTGATTTATAAAATAAAGTGTGAATAAAAACCTTACCGACAAACTTCTCGAAAAATCTTTTTGAACAGCTCCATAAAAGGTATTTTTCAAAATATATCCTTTTATTTAAATAGGGCAAAACCATTTTTTGTCTGCCAAACCTTGACCTTCAAATTAAAAAAACTGATAACAATAAAAATTGTATTTTTAAAGATCGAGCTATTCTTGATGAATCTATGATTTTTCACAAAATTGAGAATTAAGCTTTTTTCTTCATTTTGGCCAAATTTGAAAGATTCGTAAAAAGTTTGAAAAAATCTTAGCATTTTTTTGCTAAAATTGGTTTTTTTATTTTTTGTTTTTTAATTAATGCTGAAAGTTTAAGCAAAATCGGAGATGATCAATCAGTAATTAAAGATATTCGATGCATTTGATTTGGACTGACCGTAATAATATATTTCTGTAAACTTAGGGTTAATGGACTGACACCTTTTATTGCATTATAGCTAAAAAATATTTCAATTTTCAATGAAAAAAAGCAATGACTTATTAATTTTTCCGAATGAATAAAGACTTAATTGAAAATTCAAAATATCAGTTACAGTAAAAAGAAATCCATTTTTGCATGAAATTGAATATTGTGATTAATCTGATTTAGTTCAAATATGCAGTGTTTTGTTAAATAACTGTTACCATTTTGAATGTAATTTCATTACGCCTGTCTCATAGAAACTTTAGTCCTGTTGGTATTCACAAGCTTCTCTTAAGGCGAACGTATAGCCAGAAAAATCATTTTCCATAGACACGAACAGGTGGTAGTCACATGGTGCAAGGTCCGGACTATAAGGTGAATGCATAATAACCTCCCGGCCAATCTTCAGGAGCTGCTGACGAGTCACTATTGATGTAGGTATGTAGCCTGGCGTTGCCCTGATGGAACACAATTCCTCTCTCTTACTTACCAAAGCTGACCGGTTCTGGGCGATTGCTCCCTTCAGATGGTGCAATTGTTGATAGTCCCGAAAGTTTGACCGTAAAAGAGCAGCTCATAGTAGATAATTCCGTGGTGATCCCCCTAAACATACAGCAAAACCTTTCTGACCATCAGTCCTGGGTTGACCACCATTTGCGCTGGCTTACCATGATTCGACCACGACCGTTTTTTTTTTTTTTGTTGACGTTGTCGTAAGTGAGCTAATTTTCATCACCGATTTTCCGCTATTTCACACAAAGAAATATGAAAAATACTGGTTTACTATTGTAAATTTTTAAGAATAGGTCCGTAAGTCTTTTTCGTAAAATAAAAATCATATGAATATGTTATATGTAATTTTTTAATTTATTTTTATTTTAGCTTTTCTTGGTTTTTTTTTTTTTTTTGTTAACTAAGCCCCACTACTTTGGCGAATCCTAGATTCACCACTGATGGTGGAAAAAACTTTTTCTGTCATATCAATCATATTTCTCTTAGTTATATTTTGCGTCATATTATAGTTATATTGTGCGGTTTGGTTATATATGCAGATTGGCAAAATGAGTTGCATTAATGTTTTTTGCTTTATGCGTTTTGTTTCTAGAGGCAAGTTAATAGAAAATATTCGAATAGGCATTTGTCTTACCACTTTTGTAGCCAATCGAATCCAATCCAAAAATTTTGAATAATTTTGAGTTAAGCAGTTATGGCTTATTTACGCAGAATTGGTGATATTTCAAACTGAAACCACATGTGGAATGGGTAAAAAATACCAAATACTATAAATTCAGCCATATTTTACATCAAACTCAGTATAATTTAGAGAAAGAGAGGAAAGATGATTGTACCGAAAAAACCCGTATTAAAATCGTAAAAGTAGAATATTGTAAAAATAAAATTAACAAAAAGCTGAAAATCTTAAAAGTAATCACAAAAGTTTTTGTGCCAGCTAAACATATTTTTAAATTAAAATTTCAACACCTTATGACAAAGAAAAAAGTCCTTAAGCCATAAGAGACAAACACATAAAAATTTACAAAGTTATTGCTTAAAACATTCAAAGATTTTTGTAGAAAAATCAATTTTTGACAATTTTATATAATTGTTTGCTTGAATGAATGCTCTTTCTGCTTTGTTTTATTAAGCAAAAAAAAAACTAAACAATATATGCACCTGTTATGGTGCAATGGTTAGCACGTCCTCACTAAAATTGCAAGGACGGAAGTTCTGGTAAGGGATTTGACAAGTTGTTAAGAGAACGTAATTAATAATTTAAAAATTTTAATGACATAAGTAATTAAATATTATAATCAAAATTTCCACTTATTGAAAAGTTTTGCTTCAACTATTAATATCAAAGATAAAAGCGGAATTTTTTAATTTTGATGCAATTAAGTTATACAAGTCACTTGTACTAATCTATAAATATATTGCTTATTCATTATCTGTATAAAATACAATTGAATCCCAATTAAAACTTTGTTGCCTTGACCGAAATCCTTACAAGCTAAAAAAGGTCAAAACCAGTGGTTGTGTATGTATAAGCTAATTGTTTATTTTCTTTCTTGATGTAACAAAAAACAAAATTTTTTTTTATTTAAACTTTTTTTTAATTTATTTATGCCTATTTAAGTCTATGAACATAAATTCTTACAGACTAGAAAATTTAAAAAAAAAAAAACAAAAATTGGTAATTATCAATCTATACCACGAGCCATAGAAACTTGTCAATGCTGGTGAGAATGTATTCAGAAAGTTTTAACAAGTATTGAATAAAAGTTTTGGGTATGATGGTGGAATATAAAGAAGAAAAAATACAGATACGCAACTAAAAGGAAACTCGGATGTAAGCAATATTTTATCTTTTAAATACAGTGGATTTCGATTATAATGACCTCGGTTATAACAACATTTCGATTATAACATCGCATTTTTGACGTCCGCACATTCAAATTGCTAAATTCATAGCAAGGAAGTTCGTTTTTAACGTCGTCGGATAAAACGACGAGTTTGGATATAACGACGAAGTTTTTATAAAAAATTATCAAATATTTTTACATATAGCGACGACGAATGCATGCCGAATGCAAAGATTTTTTTACTTAATTTTCTTTCATTTATTTCAATATTTTTCAGGAAGCAAAATTTTTTGTGGAAGGAAAACTTGCGAACGAATGTGTTACAGTTCATGTTGTTTTATAATGCTGCTGAAAGTGCGAAACGAAAATAACTTATTATCGGAAAGTCAACAAATCCTAGGTGTTTCGAAAATAAACCAATATAACTGGTAGATTCTGAAGCCAACAAGGAAGCATGGATGGCTAAAGTCATGATGAATTAAAGCGATCAAAAAAATGTCTTTGCAACTGCCCAGCTCATTCCCATACAAGCAATCTTGAAAACATTAAACTTGCATTCTTACCTCCAAACACAATATCAGTTATGCAACCGATAGATCAAGTAATCGTAAAATGCCTTCAGAGTCGTTAAAGAAAGATTTTTGCGTTCTATAAATATGAACGATTGATCATATGGGCATCGGTACAACAACATTTAACGTCACTCTTGATGATTATGAAATTATTGTATCTGCTTGGGAAAAAGTAGACCCACACGATGAAAAAATTTTTGGAGCATGCATCCGGTTTTCATGACGAACTGGAAAATGAACCGTTGGCTCAGATTTGCAGAATGGAGAGCATTCCTCGATACCAAAATGATTATGTTTACGTAGATTATGAATTGTTCATAATTCGAGAGCACTCAGATGAGAATATAGTAGAAAGAAAGTGTATTCAGCACGTTAGAAGATAGATGGAAATTAGAGGAATATATATCTTCAGTAAAGGAGGCATTTGATACTTTATTCACTTTTAAAAGGTATGCTTTTATTTCAAGCAATAAAGTTTAAAATAATATAGAAGATTTTTAAGAATTGCTTTATTTGGTGAAGGTATTGAAAATATGCCTATCGAATTAGTATTTAAACATGAACGAATGGTTGAGCGGATATGCAATACTTATCAAAACTTATGCCAAGTAAACATTACCGATTACTTCAAGAATCCAATTTAATTTTATTAAATTCATTAATATTACGTATGGGCATATTTAATGTATGGGCATTAACAATAAAATCATAGACGTTATATTTTAATTACTTACTTGCACATAGTTTTATATTTATATTGCCATAATTCATTTATAGTTTTTTTAGATTAAATGAATTGAATTAATAATAAATAAAAAAATTAAGTGTGCTTATAACGACATTCGGTTATAACGACATTCGGTTATAACGACATTCGGTTATAACGACATTCGGTTATAACGACAAAATATTCCAATCCCTTCAGGGTCGTTATAACCGGACTCCACTGTATGTGCTCTTGTCTGTGCTGAATTGCACAGAAATTTTTCGATATAGAAGACAGTTTATAACGACAATAGATGGTTGTTTTATTTTGATAATTGAAAAACTTATGTTGCAGTTTATTGCAACGTAATTCAGTTTTAAACATTTTAGTTAAAAATACAACTTCAAAAGCAACTGAAAATATAGCCATTCATTTAAAGTTGTAATTCAAAATATTTTAATTAAAACCAATTTAAAAATTTTCATAAATTTTAATTTAAAAGGCATTTATGTGCATATTTAGGCTTTTTTTATCGCATTAATTCATTCATTAAGTTAAGGGCATCAATATCCGAGTTAATCAGGTCTCGGATTTGTTAATTAACCATGTAGCAAAAATAGCATGGAAAGAGCTACATAAAGCGGATGAATGAATTGGCTGGGTAAGTAGAATGCGTGTTAAGGGGACACGGTGGTCTAGAATTTTAAAAAATATAGTTTTTTTAAATATACTGTTAAGTTTTTGTAAAGATATTCACAGCATTTTAAGTTATACAGACTTTTTAGCTGGTAGCGCGCGGTGGGCCTGTCTAATGAATAGACTGAGGATTTTTATGCAGAAAAATTTTTTTCTGAATATAGTTGTTTCAACTCTTCTTATCTATAAAGTCCTATATTATATAAAGTTTCCTAAAGCTTCTTTCAATATGCAAATAATATGCAAGTTATATGCAATATTTATGCAAGTTATATGCAAACAATAAGCAAAGAATATGCAAAAAACTTTCAACTCAACAATTTTAAACTTCAGTTTTTTCAGTTTTTTCCAGTTTTCATTGCAAAAAAATAATATGTGCAACTGTAGTTAGATATTAAAAAAAAAAATACCTTCAAATTATTTTGATTGCAATGAAACGAAAAAAAAAACGAAATGGCCATTTCAGCCCTTGAAAAGACTTTGACCGAACTTCTTATGATCAATTGTGTTGTATGTGATGTGAAATGTTTGCACACAAATGATCGAAAACTGGACCTACATGTTTTACGCCGACTCCGAACGGCTTATTTTCTCAAGAAGCTTTTCATGGCAGTTTTTACTCTCTGAGGTTTGCCATTGTCTGCAGAGAGGTGACGGCCGAACAGAAAAATTAATTCAATTGAAAAAACTTTCTATGTCGGATGGAGGATTCGAACCTGGGTTCTCTGGCCTAAGAGTCACACACTCTACCCTCTACGCCACGGCCGCCGCATGGCAACACAATAAATTTATTTTCAGCTCTAAATGCTCTGTTAGGAGACGTTTGTTGAAGTATACTTATAAATAGCTACATATAGGAAGATACTTGATTTTATTCTTTTGGGTCATTCTAGGGACCCATAAAATTGGTTATTTTGGGTTAATTTCTATTATTGCTTAAAACAGCTTACATTTTTTATACGAAACTCAGGCTTCTTTTTAATTATGGGGTCAAGCCTGAGAGTTTGGTTTTGCGGGTAAACTGTTTTATGAAATTATTTCCCAAATAATTTTTAATGTTTCCACTAAAGCTTATAAAAAAAATTTTTCTAAAAAAAACTGCATTACCATGTACTTGACTTAAAAACCCGAACTTTTCGAAAATGGGCCGAAAGATTAAAAAACGGAAAGAATTATGCTGAAATGTTATGTTGCAAGCTTGTTTGAAAAAAGTGCCTGATTCATGCACAATGTAATTATCCATTTTTTTTTTAATCCTGTATAAGATTTTTTTTTTATATTTATATTTTTTCAATTCTACCTGTGAAGGAATAATATCGCAAAATAAAACAGTATACAACAGTGTTACAAAACAAGATTATCAAATAAACATACATATAAACATACAAATAAACATATAAAACTACAATTTGCTTACAATCAAAAACAGCATCTTTGTGAAAAAGTAAACTTTAATAAATTGCTGTCAAAAATTAGAAATATTAAAGTTGTTTTATATATATATGCAATAAGGTGGATCGTTTAGTCCAGGAGTAAAAAAAAATTTTTTCGACACTCATATTCTAAATTCTGGATTTAAGATGATTTTAAATCCAAAAGGATATCGAAATCGGTTTGACCGTCTGCCAGCGGTTTTGATTTAAAAAAATCCCTTTTTTGCCAAAAATCAACGGTTGTTTCGGCGTAAGTTTTTATCAATCCGAAACAACTACCCAAAAGTAGGGTGCAAACCAAAGGTTTCTCAGACCATAAAGTTGTGAATAGGAAAATTGTTAGATTCGAGAATTTTTTTAGTGCAACAGTGTTCAGAATTGGGTAAAAAGTGTTGGGTATTTTTCACAAAAAGCGCTATAAATCTGCTATTTTTAAGTAAATTGTAGAAAATTTAGTATTGTTAAAAAAGACTTGATGTAATCTATTGATATATATTAAAAAAAAAATCAAAATAGTATTGTAAAAAAAAATTACTATTATAAATATAAAAAAAAAATCAAAATAGCAGCATTTAATTTTTTACATGAATTTTCATTGAAAAAGTATTTTTGATTGAGTACTTTTCACAAAAATCACTATAAATCTGCTAATTTTTTGTAAATCTAAGAAAATTTAGTTTTATAAATAAAGACTTAATGTAATCTATTGATAAAAAAAAAAAAATTCAAAATAGTGAAATTTATTTTTTAATGAATTCTCATTGTAAATTTTTTGAATTGAATTTAAGAAATCTCTTCGTGATTACACTATTTTGAATTTTTTTTTTTTTTTATTTACATCAATATTACATCAAGTGTTATTAAACAATACTAAATTTTTTTAAAATTTACCTAAAAATAGCAGATTTATGCGCTTTTTGTGAAATATACCAAAAATTTGGACAGAATTCAGAGCACTGTTGTACTAAAAAAATTCTCGAATCTAACAATCTTCCTATTCAGAACTTTGGGGTCTTAGATGCCTTTCATTTGCACCCTACTTTTCGGTAGTTATTTCAAATTTATAAAAACTTAAAGCGAAAAACCCGTTGTTTTTTGGCGAAAAAGTGATTTTTTTAAATTAAAACCGCTGGCAGATGGTACCACCGATTTCGATATCCTTTTAGACTTAAGATCTACTTGAATTCAGCTCCCAGAATATGAGTGTCAAAAAAAGTGTTTTTTTTCGACACACTTCATATGCAACATATGCAAGTTGTATGCAACGTATGCAAGTTTTATGCATCGTATGCAAGATATATGCAACATATTCAAGTTGTATGCAACGTATTCAAGATATATTCAATATGCAGAATGCATGCAATATGCAACATATATGCAATTGCATAAAAATCCGCAGTCTACTAATCTAAACATTCTTCGAAGCGATTCTCGAAACTTCTTTATTCTGCACGGCGAGATAAAAATTGAAAAAAAGACTCTCTCCCGAGTATCTCAAATTTTAATGTGTTATTCAGTACACCAATACTGTAGCCGAAATCACGAAAACTTTTTGTCTTAATAACTTCTAATTTTTACTTCAAAAAACTGATGCAAAATAAGCCTTTTTTCCGTTTTCTAACTTCAAAGAGGCGCCATTTTGTCAAAAATTTTTGTCTATTTTTTCTGGTTGAACTTTAGTTATACACTGGAAAAATGTTCTAAAATTAAGCCCAATGTTATATTTTGAAAATGTAAATAAAATTTTAACATTTTTAAATATTCACATATTAATTGATAACATTATGTTGTTGTTTTTATCAAATTTGTTTTAAGCTCTTTTTCGATCACAAAATTTTGAATTTAAAATTCAAAATTTTGTTTTATAACGAAACAAATTTCGTTATAACAACATCATGTTATCAATTTATAAGTGAATATTTAAAAAATTCTAAAATTTTATATAAAAAACCATCTTTTTGAAAATTTTGAAAATTTTAGAATAAGTAAATCTTGGTTTTAATTTTCAATCAATGAAAATGTCAAAATCTCACCACCTAGGTCCAATTTTTCTAAGAAGTTATCTTCAGGTCCATTTTGAAAATAATTAAAAAAATTTTTATATACACAAATGCTTTTTATGTTCCTTGGGAAGTAAAATATAGGTACCTACAAAATTTAAAAATCCTCATTAGTTATTTTTATTTAAAAAACACATCCAAGAAATACTTAAAATTTACAGCCGCTACACAACCGGATTTCCTTAAAATTCGTCAATTTTTAACAAAGTAATAAGGGATCTATTTTATTTGTTTGGGTCTATAACTATATAATTAAAAAGTAAATTCTTTTATTCGCAATATAATTTTGTCAATAAAATGAAAATTTACAAATTTTTGATAATAACTTTTAAATGTATGCATATATACCTTCCTTCATTTAATAAAATGTGTAGTTCGGCTTATAATTTTGTGGTACCATAATATTTATTAAAATTTCAGCGCAGAATAAGAGTTTAATCTTAAGAGAGAACTATATCAACTTCAACTACTTACGTTTCTATTTAAACATATATTATTATAGATTAAATAGTTAAACATAAATTTAAAAAAAAGACATTTTTTTCAACAGATTATATAATCAAGTGATAAAAAATTTTGTAAAAAAATAGAAGCTGCTAACGAAATTCAAACTTTAAAAGTGATAATTTCCTAGACGGTGGTTTTTTATTACATATCGCATTTTCCAAAAGTTTTTGCTTTACCCAAAAATTTTCAATACAAAAATCTGTCGTTACGAAACGTTAAACATTAACTGTAACTAATCTGGGCTACTCACCATGCAGAGCACTTCTGAGCTGCTTCAAATCCCCACAAAGTAACCAAGTGGAAGCTTTTTAATATTTTAGGCAGCAATTGTTTTCGCCTCACTTGTGAATTGTGACGACTGTAACCATAAACACCAACAACAACAGCAACGAAAAAATTTAAGTTTTTATTTTTTTGTTTACATAATCCTTGCACGTTGTACTGGTTCCAGAAGGAGACGTATTTGTTGTTGTTGCTATAACACAACACTGGCAATGAAGAGTTGTATTTTTTTGGGTCAAATACTTTTGAATGGGGCGAATTACAACAAAACTATCAAAAGTTTAACCTTGCACGCACACAACAAATACAACAACAACACTTAATGGTTAACTTTATTTGTAAACAAATATAACCGATGCACCATCAACAACTTTAAATTGTTCAAGTATAGACTCGCGTGTGTGTGTGTGTGTAGATGGGAATGTGTGTGTATGTATATGTGAGTTATCGAAGTAATAAATTTTACTCAGTCTCCTAATCGAGTTGCTTTGTATGGAAGTGTGTCACTGTATGTGTGTGTGTATTAGAGTAGCAGCAATTCTTGCAACAAAACGAAAAACACGCGCGCGTCTTAAACGCTGCGTACGATTGACGGTCAAAAATGCGACTGAAAAGCTTTCCTAGCAACGAATCACTAGCAGCCTGTCGCCGTCGAGCAGACATTTGCCGAGCAGCAACAGCAGTTAAGACAAATACAAAAAAAAAAACACATGAATAGCGTTTTTGCTCTGTTGGAAAACTTTGGCTAAGCATAACGACAACAACAACAACAACAACAACAACAACAACGATGAAAACAAAATTGTCGTTTAGGGTGTCCTTAGCATGTCCTGAATGCTGTGGTGAATAATAAACGATGTGCGTTTGAGTGAATTTATATGTGTTCGTGTGAATGTGTACCCGTATGTGTTTGAATTTGCTTATGGCATCAGTTTTATGAGCATATTTTTTGGCGCAGAAGCTCCAACTAGTAGCACATGGCTATGTTGAGTAGCAGCTACTGTTTTTACGCATTGTGGTGAATTTCAGCGTAATGGTGGTGATATATCTAGTAACAGCAGCCTAAAGCAGTCTAGTACCTAATAGTGCTTGAGAGTCCTTTAAAAATGCTGTCCTTTGACTGGCTGCGTGACTGGAAGTTTTTTCTCAATGAAAGTGCGGTGAAGTTGAATATCATATGTTGTGATATATACAGCACCGTGTAGCAAATATATTGAGTGAATTGCTTATTCACGAGTATGTGGTGAGCAAATTTAAATTTTATGTTTAAATTCAATGATGCTCAACTTGTTTTTTATATTTTAGCGCTATGTTGAAAAATTTATGAATTCTTTAACTGTTTGACCTTGAGCTTAACATTTCTTAAGTATTTCTGCATAAAATTGTAAGCACAGAAGAAGTAAGAAATAATATTATTTAAAATGAGTGCTGTGTCTAAGGAACACAACCAGCTAGTTCAAATCATTTGATGCAAAGATTGAAATTTAGTTAACATATAAATGTTAAAAGAGTTCATTAGTTGCATTAGAGTGCATTAGTGCATTAGAGTGCATTATAATTTTTTTCTTATTTGTTTTATTATCATAAATATATTAATTTCTTTATGAATACAAAAGCTTTGAATTTGACGCTTCTGATTAAATGCCTGATTATATTAGCACTGACCTTAAAAGCTTTTGTATTCATAAAGAAATTAATATATTTATACAAATTAGAAAAATATAGACATAATAAGTTTTCCAATGTAATAATATGTTTAATTAAATGGCCAAATATGGCCAAGAAATTAAAAGGAAAATTTTAAAATTACTTTTACTTTGTAGTGATTTTGTACTCGGTTTTTTTATTAAAAAACGTTTTTATCTTTTTGGATAATTTCTTAAATTTCTTTAATTCTTTCAAGGCTTATAAACTGCCAATTATACTTGATAAAAAAAATAATGAAAATAAATAAAATAATACAAAATAATATAGAAGTACAATTAATCCAAAATGAACAAAACCCAGAATATAACCTTTTTTTCGTGGCCTCCTTGAGTTGTAATGCCTTTTATGTATTAAATTAAGGCGGTCTTCTCATTCAAAACCCGTTTTTTTGACCTTTTTTAAAAAAATTCTTATTTGAAAACGCAAAGAATAATTGAAAACTTTTTTTATTTATTGTATTACAAAAGGTTCAAAGTAAATAAAAAAATTTTTTTTGCCTCGATACATAGGCTGTTCAAAAAGTAATGAGACTTCAAAGTTGGTGGTGAAAAAAAAGGTGTCGTCTCCATCGTCTCGTCTCATCTCCGGAGCGTCTGAAATGAAAACAAAAAACGGGGTTATAATCAGTATAGATGTAATTCTCGGGTGAACCTCAAGCTTAATTTTGTGATTTTTTTTGACAAAATGGCGGCCATTCATAAAAAAAATTTCAATTTCGGGTTTTTTTTTTTGTAGTTTAGTGTAAAAAAAAAATAGTAAAAAATTTTTTAAAATTATGGTCGAGGTTCACCCGAGAATGGTGACAACTCTGCGTCGATTCCATTTTGTTCCATGAAAATCGGTTCAGTTGAACTGGAGATATCATGGCCGCCAGTTCGAAAAACGTGGGTTCGAGATAAACGCGTTTAAAGTTTGAAGTAATTTTTTTGGGAAAAAAAAAAAAAATCAAAAATGTTTAAATGCAGTTTTAAAGAGCTGACAATTTTTACTTACAAATATTAGTCGGCGATGCCAGCTCCATACAGGCCACCTTCCTCTTTTTCGTAGAAACTGCTTTCTGCTGCCCTCTCTGCTCTGCGAGCCGTTCTGCCAGCTTTTGATGATGCCGCAGCTCGAGTCTCTGATCGGTTCAATCTGTCTTCATTGCGAGATAGTGCGTATTCGTATGCGTTTTTGCCAATCGCAATACCCATCAAACCCATAATTTTAAGTATGGGTATAAAACCGTCGTTGAAGAGGCACGTTGCAATGAAATTGGCCACTTCGATGGTGCGTGCGCCTGAGTTGATGTGTTTGGGCGAAAGTGACCAAAGAACAGAATTGTAGGACTCATTAGAATTCTGAGTTTCAGATCCAAGGCATCTTTCAAGCAAATTATCTGCCGACAGCGCTTCGTAAGCTGGTTTTATTACCTCCATCACCTTCTTGTCCATCAGACCTTGCTTCACAAAAAAGGCTGTATCTTCTAAAGTATTTCGAATTTCTAAAAATCCTTTTAGGGACATATTTACAACTACCCAAGCTATAAATAAATGCAAAAAAAAAAAGTTGAAAAAAAAATTCCTCAATGAGAAGACCCCCTTAAGCTTATCTTGACACCAGGGCGTATGATGAACATTTAGTTGCAATTAATCTACGTTAATTCTGATTTAGTTTGGGCCGTAACTCTTGAACTAAAGAACCTAATGAAAAATAAAGTAAAAGGGTTTTAATTACCTTTAATTTATTATCATGTGTAACCTAATAAGACTCAACGGTCTGACTGTGCTAGCAATGCACAAAAATTTGCATGTTTATACGGATGAAGTTTTTAAGGAGCTTTCCTTACAGCGCACTATGGTCCGGCTGAGACATTTTAGTGGTAGTAAATACAAACAATAACTGTTAAAATTTGGTATAAAAAAATATTTAAGCTTAACAGAGATCGTCCAAACATTATAAAAGTGGATATATGTTTTTAAATGTGGCAACGATTATGACTCTCTGGAAGTTGTGAATATATGAACATATATTTTTTGACTTGGTGTGCATAAAATAAAAGTGCAAGAAAACTTTGAATATTTTGAAGATTTAGATGGAATAACAAAACAAAAATCAATTTTGTGTGGTTTTATAAAAATAAATTGGAATAAATGCAACATAACTCCGTTGGTTATCAAACGACACTGATTTCACTGCTTATGGAGAATGTTCTGGAGAACATAGTAAAAGGAGACGGCCCCGGCTGATTTACACAGGTTCTTAGACTCGAGTGGAAAGAAAACTTGCTTGAAAACTTGCTTGAAAAGATTTTACGGTTAAATAACGTTACATTGTATGGAAAATAGGCGTGGTTTTCATCCGATTTGGCTCATTCTTGACCGTGATCTCCATTTTTAGAAAGAAGCTTATATTTTAAACACATCGTTGTCCACGCAGTTTATTCTTCACGGTTGGGAATAAAAAGAAGTCATTCGGTGCCAAGTCAGGACTATACGGCGGATGACCCATCAAATCGATGGTTTGGGTGCTCAAAAATGCAGTTGTTTGAGCCGATGTGTGAGAGCTCGCATTGTCGTGGTGAAGAGTGTGATCCGTCTTCGGCGGTTGGTTTTTCTGATTTCTTGGAAGACAACTGGCAAACAAATGGTTGTGTACCACTCAGAGTTGACTGTTCTGCGTTGTTCTAGTGGTACGGTTGCGAGATGTCCATATTTTCCGAAAAAACAGGCGACCATTTGCTTGGAAGTGCTTCGTGCGCGAACAACTTTTGTTGGATTTGGCTCATCTTGAAACACCCATACAGTCGACTGCTGTTTACTTTCGGGCTCATACGCGTAAATCCACGATTCATCACCTGTCACGATGTCGTGACGTGTTTCGTAGCACCGCGATCGTATTTTTTGAGCATTTCCTTCGACCAATCGACACGAGCCTTTTTTTGAGCGATTGACAAATTGTGTGGGATCCAACGCGAACAAATTTTTTTGACAGTCAAATGTTTATGCAATATTGAATGTATGCTGGTCCCACTTATGCCTAAGGTTGCCTCAATCTCACGATAGGTAACATGACGATCTTGCAATATCAGTTCGCGCACAGCATCAATGGTTTTCGGAACAACAGCTGATTTCGGACGACCTTCACGAAATTCGTCTTGGAGTGAACTACGACCACGATTGAATTCACCATACCATCGATAAACACTGGTCCTTGATGGAGCTTCATCGGCAAAAATTGAATTAAGCTCATCCATGCACTGTTGCTGTGTTAATTCACGTCGAAAGTTGTAAAAAATAATCGCACGAAAATGTTCACGATTTAATTCCATTTTTAGACCGAGATGAATCTTTTAAGTTACTATAAACAACACAAATAGCGCTCGTATGTCAAAACGTTCTGAGTACGTATAAGCCAACAAATGTCAAACTTTGCGATAGAGCTTTCAGTTGACAGATTGCAACACCAGGGTTGCCAAATCCCGAAATATAAAAGGCACCCTACGTATAACTTTAAAATTGCGGCTGCAATTGTGATCACAAACGAAGAGACGGACAGTCAGACGGACACACGGAAATCGACTCAAGTAGTGATGCTGATCAAAAATATATATACTTTTTCATACCTGCCACGCCACCTTATTGGAGTTACAAACGGAATAACAAAGTTAATATACCCCTAACGCAGTACGCGTTGGGGTATAAAAGTTACTGAAAATATTTGAATCAAACAAAATACATGAAAATATTTGAATAAAAAAACATTATTTTATAAGATTCTAAAATAAGTTGCACTTGAAAATTGTGACAGATTTTGCTGAATCCTGACTTTCTATATCGATGATTCCATATCAATTCGACTATTTTTGACCTTTGTGATTCCGATTTTTTTTAAACTTTGTAGGTTAGTAGTGCTCGTGAAAATAACTTACACTGTGTTTTTGTTTTTTCGGTATAAAAGTAAGAAATCTTTTGTAGGCATATTTTTAAAAATTCAAGCTAAAATTCCGTGTGAGAATTAAAAATTAATGTATTATAATGATACTATGTTCAAAAGGTGAAAAATTTACTGCAAACATTACAAAAAACGAGACAAATAACTTCAGTAAAATAAATTTAAAAAATTTTCATAAAAATAGTCCAAAAAAAGGACACCAGAAAAAAGGCCCATTCAAGGTATCTAAGATATATGCAAGTTTTTTTCTGTACGACTTACGGTTTTTAAGTTACAGCTGTTTCAATACATGCACTAATTGTATTTTTGGAGATATTTTTCAATTACAGTGTATATCTTTTAAAAAGAAATAAAAATAAAAAAAAGAAGTATGCAGGTATAATACTTTTCAGGAGAACTATCAACCCACAGTGTTTCAAAATTTTTAAAAATAGTGATGTCAGAAACGTGGGCGATTTGATATGGAACCACCGATATATGGATACGAAAACTTCTTCCATTTTTGTCCCGTTCGAATTGCTTCTTTTTTTGCGTTTTTTCTTTTTTTTTTTTTTTTTGGATCCAAGGCTATGCCTACTATAAGCTTTGGCACTAATTAAAGTGCTACTTAAGAGCTTGGGGATGCGGGTCTAAGTATTGCCTATGACTTGAACAAAAAAAAAAAAAAAGAAAAACAAGAAACACATCAAAAAATGTCAGACTTAACTTTAAATACGTTATCCGATCACCCAAAAAAAAAACAAAATACGGGCAAAAACAAAAAGTGAAATATCGCCCAAAAGCAGAAAACGAAATTTTACCAAACAAAAATGCAAAATCGCCCAATTTTTTATATTATTCATATGAAAAATCATCCAAATCGTATGGCAAAAAATTGGGTGATTTTTAATTTTTCTTTTTTTTTGCGATTTTTTTTTTTTTTTGCTATTTTTTTTTTTTTTTTTTTTTTGTCTGTGGGCGATTTTACGCAGAGCGGATATTTGTGCACTTTCCAAACCTGCCCATCAATTTTTTTCGTAAATAAAAATGAAAAAAATTAAAACATCAAAATTACAGCTTTGACTTGGCCATTTTTTTTTTACACTTTCTTCAATGAAAAGGGTGATATTGCAACCGAACAGTCGCTGCCAGGTGATAATTTTCTTATTATATTAACACTGAATTACACATTTATAAAAATGCAGCTTTGTGCTAACATGTAAATCAAATTGTTCCATAGCTCTAAGTCTATAATTGTTGAACTGAACCCAAAAAATAGTTCATATTGCCGATTAAACTGTTTAACCAATTGAAAAATCTTTTGATCAACAGTTTTTGCAAAACAGTCCAAAACAGTTCATCTGACAGCACACAATTTTCTGATTGCATAAAGAGATTAAAACCTACTCTAAAATAAAACTAGAGTTTTTTTATTTTTTTCTCCTCAATTTGCAAATCTTTGGCTGAACAAAGTACTTTTAACTCTAGCTTAAAACTAATTCCTTTCATTTATGATTTGCACTTATTTTAGTTAAATTCGCGAAACCTTTTTCCAGTCTTATGCTCTCTTTTTTGTGTTATTGTACTCAATAAGTATGAACTAACTCAGAAAGATTAAAGGACAAAATCTTCCACTCAATGCCAATTTTACACTCAATCATTCAACTTAGCAAAAAACTCAGGAGCAAACCCACCAAAGACTTTTTGCCATTGCAAAAAATTAAAAATGCTCTTTTGGCTCTCTCTCTTTCTCAACATCCTGAACTCTCACCTATTTTCTCTCTCAAACTTTTGCTTTACACACCTCGTGTTCATGGTGCCAATATTCAAATTCATCGTTGTATTTGTGGTAACTCTTGTCGCCGCTCTTGTTTGCTTTGTGTTAAGTAAGTAGCACTTTAATATCCCTTTTTCAGCCTGGCGTCCATACGTCCACTGCTCCATCGAAACTTTACGCAACCTTCTCAGCAATTCGTTGTTACTGTTGTCGTTCCAACAATTGCCAGCGTTAACAAATATGGGCTTAGATTATGTTTGGAATAACCGAAATTCTTTCAGACAGACTAGTGGGTTGGTAAATTTTCCTGTTGAAGAAACTTCAGCGACATGTACTAAAACAGCCCTCATTGTTTAGTTCTTGTTTTAGCTAAATACATACATATAGCTTTATCAATGAAAATTAATCGTAATCCTTCAGTATATAATCGTAAAAAATGCAAAGCGCGCGCTTTTCATCGCCTTATTCACGTACATGACGTAATTCACATGCACACATACTCTCGCATAAATTTTATATTCAAAGTTTTTAGCGGTTAAAGTTTGTTGATTTTTTTTTTTTTTTTTTTTTGCTTTTGTATTATTTGAATTTGTTTATTTGCTTTTTTATTTTATGTGCCAATGAAACGATGATATAATTTTGTTTACTACTGTAGCAGCTTAGTTACTTGTTTGTGTGGCAAACTTTAGAAATATGAACGGCTTGCACAACAGTGAAATGTAATAATTTCACTGGTGGATTAAATAGAGATGAATGTAAGCCGGGGTGGAACAATTACGTTATGAAAAACAACTTTATTATTCGTGAGTTGAATTATCAAACTAAGCTGTATTGTTAGTACATGTGTATTAACAATTGGTGTCAATTCATTGAGAAGATGAAATAAGATAAAATCAAACAGACCAGACAGAGAAGATGTTTCACATAATTCTTTTAAGAGCTGCTTAGTGTTTGAAAAGTATAAAAACAAACACAAATTTCACAAATTTTCTTTATAATTGAGTAATTCAAATCAATTTACTGGCCGAAATCAAGGTTTTTAATATGTTTAAAATGAAATTTTTTTTTATTCTATTATAAAGTGAATACAACAAAGCAAAACTTTTTCTACTGTATTTCTATATATAACAGGTCTACAGAGGCAGATGAATTGAAATTTATTTAAAACAATATAGTGATGATTTTAATAGTATTGAATATTACCAAAATGATTTTGAGCCAAATTCCTTATCAATTAAAGGAGCTTTTGTAAGAAAAAAAATTATTGGACTTAGTCAGTTTTGAAACTCAACATAGAGTCATAGCAGCTTTTGAAACACAACGCAGTGCCTTACAAGGAAAGGTCTCCACGTGTCACTGTCCGATTTTAATGAGCTTTGGATATGTGCTAGAAGACAAAATTCTAAGGTTAACGTATTTTTTTTTTTTTTTATATCTGCTAAGTTCAAGGTTAAGGCTTTCAAATGGCGTTCGATAATTTGCAAAAATTTCGTTTATTCGCAGTAACTTTAACTTTACATACTAAAACATACACAAGTTAGGCATCAAAAAAAATGTACCTCATACAAATAATTATATGTGCATAAATATTTGCTTGCATTTTTTCTCCACCTAGAATAGTACAGTATTTTTAGGTATGAAGTTTGTTTTTGTTATTCGATGTTATTGTTTAACAAGTTTTAGTATGCAGTTCGTAATGCATTTAATGTACCGTTCGTTATATGAAAAATTGCATTGAATGATCAGTAGTAAAGAATTATATGTGCATAACGCATTTAGTTGGTGTTTGGTTGCTTTATTGATAGCTTTAAGTGCTCGCATTGGAAATAATTGTTACGAAATATAAGGTAAGTTTTTTTCATTTATAATCAATATAGTTAATTTAATTATAATGTGTTATATATTGAAAATGCCCAGCGGAACGAGCATTTCTGAATATGACCAGGGAATAATACTGAGAATAAGTGAAAATGGAGCTAAATGAAAGAAACAGACAAAAGGTTTGATCGCCACAGTAACACAATAACAAATTTTTTAAAATGTCCTAGTAGTTATGGCACAGTTAAACCGAGTGGTCGGAAAACACACATCGACGCTCGGTGTAAACGGTGAACTCAACATATTGCAGTAAAGTTCGAAGAAATGAGTACCGGACAAATAAAAAGTCAAATGGGTCTTAACATAACAAGAAGTAGAATTGTTTAAATATTACATGGAAATCCTAAAGTAGCACTTACTTCCAAGACGCGACAACGCATATTTGACCTTCACTACCATGTTCCAATTTGTTGATGAGGAATGGCGTAACATTATCTTTAGTGACAAAAAAAGTTCAATTTAAATAGGCCTGATGGTTCGAAGAAGTATTGGCGGCATAGGGATCAATTTCGGCGCACTTGCCACACTTGCGTGTCCATAGGGGAAGATTGGTGATAGTCTGGGCTGCATTTTGTTATGAAGGAAAGACTCCAATGTGTTTTATATGAACAAAAATGAATGCTGAAATGTACGTTTATTTGTTGGACAATGAACTAATATAATTTTCCGGCCAACTTTGTGGCGATAATTGGACTAATTAGCAGGATAATGCGCCAATACACTGTGCAAAGAGTACAAAGGAGTTTTTTACAGTCAGAAATATACCATTACTGCAATGGCCAGCAATAAGTCCAGACTTATACCCCATTGAGAATCCCTGGGAATCCTCTATGGAAAAGTATATAAGGATGGAAGGCAATTTGAGGCCAGCAATAAGTCCAGACTTAGACCCCATTGCGAATCTCTGGGGAATCCTCTATGGAAAAGTATATAAGGATGGAATGCAGCTAGGGAGTTTAAAATAGCAAAATAGCAAGAATGGCAAAGTATCAGCCCATCCAACCCAAAATCCTTGATTAATTCTATGCCATTCCAGCTGAGCCAAGTTATTAAAAAAAAGAGAGCATATAAATTACAAATATGAAATTTTTTGTAATATTTGTTATTATAAGATCGAAAATTAGGCAAAAAACACATATAATTAAGTTGTGCACATATAATTACTTACTATTATGAAGTTTTGTATGTTTTGTATGTTTTTTATTTAATGTAAAGGACAATTGAATAAAGTCTTTATTATGTTATGTTACTGTTGTCATAAATAATATAACTGCAAGAGCAGAATTTTGAAACATTTTTATTTTAGCGCAAAAATACTTTTACTAATGGTGCACATATAATTATTTGTATGAGGTACTCAAATTTGAAGTCATTTGGAATATATTATAAATTATTAGTTTTGTTGTTTTGTTGTTGTTGATTTTATCAAATTTCAACTCAAATTGTTAAAAGAAACGTAACCGTTCCTGTACCATACTTGTGTATGTGAATCCTGATATAATTTAATTAATTGCCTTTTTATTCCTTTGAAATTTACAGTTGTTTAATTAAAGATTAATTTTAAAAAATGCGCAGCTGTGTAAATATTGATTATAAAAATGTTATTATTATCTTAATAGTATATTAAAACGAATTTGAACCACCTTTTCGAATGTCATTTTAAAAGCCTTTACCTTGAACTTAGCGGATATAAAAAAATACGTCAATCTTAGAATTTTGTCTTCTAGCACATATTCAAAGCTCATTTAAATTGGAGAATGACACGTGGGGACCTTTCCTTGTTAGTTAAATTGTATTCTTAAACTGAAATGATTTTAGGAGTGTTAAATGTCCCCTCGAAGCATAAATAATTAATGCAGCTTTGCGACGGTAGGTCAGATCAGTGCCATAATTCTAACAAAAAATATTCCATCATCTTATATATCCATTACCGACAGTAATATTCTTATGCATTGCCTTCAAAATATCAAAAGCTCGTTTTCGACCGGAACTGATGATATCCCGAGTTGCATTTTAATGCAATGTGCCAGCAACCAGTGCGCTTCTATTTCAAAAATTTTTAATATTTCCTTGCATAGTGCTCATTTTTCCACCATATGGAAAAATTGTCATATTATACCCCTTCATAAATCTGGCACCAAAATAGAAGTTTCAAACTATTGAGGCATCGCAAAATTAAGCGCAATCCCTAAGTTATTTGAAAAAAATCATAACTGATCAAATTACCCACCTTGTATCTTCAACCATTTTTATCTCTCAACATGGTTTCCTAAAGAGACGGTCTACTTCAACAAACCTCTTAGAGTTTTCTACGCGTGTCTTAAAGGGTTTTACTTTGGGGCCACAGACCGATGTTATTTATACGGACTTTAGCAAAGCTTTTGACAGTGTCAATCATAATCTTCTTTAGAAAAAGCTTCATCTAACTGGGTTTCCTGACATATTGTTAAATTGGATTAAATCATATTTATCGCAACGTACCCAAAGGGTTTTATATAAAAACTCTTTTTCAAAACATATTTTGGTCAACTCAGGTGTTCCGCAGGGTACATCTTGGACCGGTTTTATATATGCTATTTATCAATGACCTTCCTTCGGTCATAGTGACATCTTAAGGAATGCTGACGATGTGAAGCCTTTTCCTACTTACAAATCACCTAATGAACAACATCGTTTACAATCTGATCTAAATACTCTACTGGACTGGTGTAACTTTAACATTTTAAACCTAAGCTTAAAAAAATGTTAACAAATGGCATTCTCACGCAGAACTTCTCATAGCATAAATAACTCTATTAATCACATTAGCTTTGAAATTTTACATACTTTTGTTGATCTTGGTGTAATTATGGATCTTAGACTAAACTTCATTCCCCACATTGGTATGGTGATAAATAAGGCTAGAGGTGTCCTTGGATTCATTAAAAGATGGGTTAAAGAATTCAATGATCCCTTTACTACTAAATTACTCTATACATCTCTCATTACGTCAATTCTCGAATATGCGTGCTATATGGAGTCCACAATAAAATGTGCACATCGACGCAATATAATCAGTTCAAAAACAGTTTTTACTTTTTGCTTTACGTGATCAACGTTAGAATCCAAACATTGTTCTTCCTTTGTATGAGACCCGACTTGGGCTAATTTTACTGCCTTCCCTGAGAAGCAGGAGAATTATGCTTAATGTCACCTTTATACATAAACTACTTTGTGGTGAAATCGAATCCCCATATCTCCTCTCATCTCTAAACTTTAACGTTCCGCGAAGAGCATCTAGACATTTTCTTTTTTTAAGTTAAGTCAGTGCAGCTTTACGTTGTATGTGTATGTGATTTCAAAAGTACCCTGTAGGAAAATCAACAAATTTAAAAGTAGTTGAAAAAGTAGTTTTTTGTCAACACAACTAGTTGAAATACTGACTTTTTTCCATAGAACGAACTAACATATTTTGTATGGTGATGTCCGCTAAATAAGGCAATTGACTTTCGTCTGCATAGATTTTCAACTACTTGTTAAATTAGTTATATTCAAACTATTTTTTTAATTACTTTAAAACAACCAATTGAAAACTATTTAATATTCCACTTACTGAAGATGAATCTAAGAGCATAAAAATTTTAAATTTCTATACATCAAAGAGATCATTTATTTGACTGTTTTGAACAATACATAAATACATAAATGATGCAAAAAAAATCATGCCTGGTCGACACAAATAATTTCTGAAATATAAAAACTGAAAGCCAAATGTAAACGAAGTTCAAAGGGATCAGAGTTTTTTAATGGAAAATTGTGAAATGTCGTTCTATGTGGTGTTTTAATTGATTTTAAAATAATTCAAAAGTTATTCATGCCAAACTTCACTGCCAGTTAATTCAAAAAAGGACTAGTAATTACATTCAACGAGCGCAACAGAAGTACGCTGCGATGGTAGATATAATTTCACTATTCCTTTCTTTATTGGACTACTTCTGCTTCCAACAGGTGATAGTTCCAGAAGCTGGAGGAACTCTGCGCTTATATGTGAGCATGCCTACCACGGAAGCAGTTTCCAAAAACGGGCACGCCACCGACTGGGTACATGAGCGAAGGTGCCGATCCAATTGTTCGGAATTGTGTGGATACTGCGCTTATTATTTCACACGAGCCAGCTTTTTGATGCTTCATTTCAAAATATGAGCTAAACAAGAGTGTCAGCGGGATTTTCCACGCTTTGCAACCATAAATCATGGTCGATGGACACACCAATATTTTGCTTAGTGCTTCTTTAAGGTGTCAATCGCAATGAATTGATGTAGCAGACTCGACGCTACGTAGGGAAAGGCGTGCGTCTTTACTACTGAAGTGATAAGGTGTTTGCTGAATGGTTAAGCAATCAATTTCCGTACAGTGTCCAAATTGTGCAATGTTTGCTAAACACTACCATTTTGTAATTTGAATATCTTAAATAATAAAGAATTTTTAATCGTTTCACAGGGTTTTGAGGCAGTTTATCAGTTTTAAAGTGTGTTTACCACGTCTGTATTGCAGCTCAATGTCGTAAGTAAAAAAAAAATATGTCTTTTTGAAACAAAATGTTAGTGAAGCCTAAAGTTAATAATATTTGATGAAATAACAAGGTTAAATATATATATATACTTGTAATCTAATAAAAATCTGCAATTAAAACATGTCATAATCAGAGTAGTTGCCGCCTTAATATAATTCAAAGTAGTTTATCAACCACTTGTTTTTAGGTAGTATTTCAATTACTTCATATACAATGCAATAAAAACTATTTAGAATTGAAATGGATGCCGCCTTAATATATTTCAAAGTAGTTCATAAACTAGTTTATTTTAAATTAGTTTTTTAACTAGTCGTTTTTAAAAACAAGTTAGTTTGTTCCTACAGGGTAACTATAATTTGATTAATTTTTGTGGCTCGGCGGATGTATTAAAACGTCAATTAATTTTACATCGAAACACTTAATTTAATTTAATTTCTATCTCAAATATATTATACATGGTTAATTATAGCGTTATATTGGTCAAATGTTGGCTTTAAGAAATTCAGTTTTATTAGCTTATTTTTAATAATGACTTGGGTTTTGTGTGTTCAGGTAACTCTTACTCCCTGTGTTTATAATTAGACCAAATATTTTTTTGTCACTTGGCTTGTGTGCCAGAGTAGATCTCTTTTCCACGCAAGTTTCTTGTCTGCGTTGGCCCAAATATTTGTCCAAATAATAACATTAGCACGGTGGTCCTAAATTGTTAAGCTACCTGAATATATAGTATGTTATACAGGGTGTCCCGCAATTGAGTACAACTATTTACTAAGCTGAAAGGTTATGTCGAGCTGAGCAAAAAATCGTATGGGATGGGGGGGGGGGGGTCTATTTTTACATTCGTAGGAGCTACAGCGTTAATTAATATTTCACGACTTTGATTCACGTTATTGTTTCTAGCAGAAAAACTAACTTACATAAAACTTATTTTGATAGCTCATTTTAAAGGCATATACCGAGCTGTGATCGTGTGAAGAAGAAATCAATCGTTTGAAATTACCAAACTTCAACTTTGAGTGCAAATTTTTCAGAATTTTGCGTTATAAATGAAATTTTTTTTAGATCCAGTTTGTAATTTATTCAAAAACATAAACATGTCTTTAAAAATAAAAAATTTGGCTGTACAAAAAAAATTATACTTATTAGAAAATGCATTTATCCAGTTTCAGCTGTGTAGTTCAGAGCAAATCGGTGAATATTTGAATTCATTTATGTTTGTAATGAGAAGTAACCGTTACAAGTACAAATTCAAAAAGTTTATCATTAACACTCTTTCAGTTCTCTTAATCGTCAAAAAATTTCACGAGTACCTAAAAATATGCTATAGCTTAAGAATGTACAGAATTTTTTTTTCTCTGCTTTTTTTCACGAACATGAATATGGTTTTTGACACGACCCAGTCTCTACATGGTCGATTTATTGCCAACAACAGCCTGTGTTTAATATGCATTTTGCAGCTCTTGTTTAACTTTTTTATACTTTACACTGTACAGCTGCTACTTATTTTGTTTATTTATATATAATTTTTATTTAGTTTTGTTTTTTTTTCCAAAATATTTGGCATTATCTTTCCATCCCTAGATAGTATGATGCAAAAAATTAACATAATTTTCCCATTTAATCAATAAAGAAGCAAAAATAACTGCTATGATTCAATGGTTACGTTTCTGCTACTAAATAAAAAGCAATGACTCAAAATTGTTATTACATGTAATTAAGACGCAACACGCGTTGTCCAAAAAAAAAAAAAAAACAACAACGCCAAATTAAGAATTATAAACGTGCGAAGCTTGGTGATTTAAACTTATTTACACGTATGTTTAATGAGTCTCTTGAGCGGCTTGCTGTGTCCATTAAATGGAAAATTAGCAAAAGCAAAAATGGGAAAAAACCACAAGAAGTAGCCCAACTTTCACTACAGTCACACAATAAATAAACATACAACAACAACAAAAATATGAAGTATACCAAAGAAGTGTTCGCAGTTAAAAATTTACGAAACAGTATTAATAGCAAAACATGGTGGACACGCTGCGCTGTATGGTTAAATTAGAGCCACGTTGTAAAGGATGTCATAAAACCACACTCACACACACACACACACACACACACACAAATTCCAATAAAAATCATGCCACACACCCTTACTTGAGTGACATGCAAACAAGGCGCCATTGAGAGGTGGCGTTGCGCGAGGGTTTTTTTTGGTTTTGTTTTTTATTATTTTTGTATGTGTGTGTTTTGTGACAACCACATGTTTGTCGAACATGTTAGTAGTTGCCACATTTTTTTTATATTTGTTGAACCCGGTTTTATTAAGCATATAAAAATATTTAGTTACTTACGAGTCTGTGCAAAATATATTTTTTGAATACGTCTTTGTACAGAAGCCAATTTTATTTGACTTTATGGAAGTTATTACAAGCAATTATTTTGCAATAAGTAAATTTGCGATTAATAAGTTAAACACGACCAATTTTTAGACTTCCTCAAAATCAGAATTTTCTCAAGGCATAAAAAAGTTACTTAATTTTGTATGGGAAGGAAACATTTGACAAACTCGTTATTCCTCAAAATGAACCAGTCAATTGGAGACCAAGATTGTGCAATTTAACACCTTTGAATTATTTTCTCTAAAGTTACGTGAAGTTATTGGTTTATGCAAACATACCAGCAACTTTAGACGCATTGGAAGACAAGATTGTACGAACCATTGCGGAGATACGGCCCCTATTGCTTGAAAAAGTAATGGAAAATTAGATATGTCCACTAGGCTGGGCCGATGCTATATGGAAAATTTTTTTAATTTTTGAAAGACAATAGGAACTAAAGGTTACGTATCTTAACGTAGTTTCAAAATAAACTAACCATCTTTAAATTCCATATAAATTTTGGCGCTCTACCAGAGCTTTTATGACTGAAATTTCTCTTATTTGTACTGCCTTTCCACATAATAACAGAGATATACAGCAATTCTATTAAAGTTCTGACTGTTTGCGAACTTTTTTCTTAATACTTTTAAATCGCTTAGTCCGAAAATCATTATCAAAATTATCTTTGCTTAAAATAAAACACAATAAACAACAACATGAAAAAAAATCACTCATTCCCCTCGAAATCAAAAAATATCGAATTTGCAAAAACATTGAATTTAGTGACTCAAATTAGCCTGATGGCTGCAAATAAAGGCCACATTTTCTTTACTTTTGTAAAAATAATATAAAAATTTAAAAAATGTCAGTCAGAAAAGCTATGGTAGAGGTCCAAAAGTTATATTAATTTCAAAAATGGTGAGCGTATTCTAAATCAGCGCTAAAATATGCTTCTTTTGATACCTATTGCGTACTAAAGTTTAAAAAAAAAATATTGTCAAAGCCTAAAATTTTAGCCAGAAAAGCTATTGTAGAGGGCCAAAAGCTATATTTATTTCAAAAATGGTAAGCGTATTTTAAATCAGTGCAAAAATACGCAACTTTTGATACCTATTGCGTATTAAAATTAAAAAAAAAAAAATATTGCCCCAGCCTATTCTTCGAAACCATATGGCATAAAATTTTCTTTTGAATAATGCCAATTTTAAGCTTAAAATCATATAATCTCAGTATTTTCTTTCAAGTCAATATTCTACAACTCTAAAAAACCACCCTTTGTTGTACATTGCCTAATACGCAAACTTGGTTGATTTTTTTTTTTTTTCTTTTTAAATAAGTTTTATTTAAATAATTCTACACGGTGCGTCAGTTAACTGAGAACAAACTAATTTCAAAACTAAAACAGTTATAATTTCATTATTACTTATTATATTTGAATGAAATTTTTTTTTGATAGACTAATTAACTCCTTAACTAAAGATCTATTTAATAAATTCACCATCTGCATCAATAACGGCTTCAATTCTTTGCCGGAAACGTCTGCATGCCCGAATTAAGTGGTATTCGTACATGTTTGTCATTTTTGTGGTTATAGCTGCAGTTCATGATGTAATTGTGTTGTGAGGATGTTTGTTCGTCTCCCTTTTAGCATCGCCCCACACGTAGTAATCCAAAGGGTTGAGATCGGGAGAACTAGGAGGCCAAATTTTTGGGGTAATGTGTTTATACAGATTTTGAGCCATCCACTCTTGCGTCGTCGTGGCCTTATGTGAGGGGGCAGAATCCTGTTGGAGCAAGTATGGCCTCCCATCACGTACGCTATCTATCCAAGGCTTAACAACTGTACGTAAAACCTCAATGTAAGCAGCTGCATTCACCCGAAGATCTTGGGGGAAGAAATGGGGTGACATGACATGTCCTTCGCTGCTTATCACTCCCAAAACCGATTGTTGCCGGAAATTTAGTATGCATGACATGGGAAACCTCCCGAGGATTTGAACATAACCACCTGTCGTTCCTTCGATATATTTTTTGATCCTGGTCAATATTTTTTCATTAGGAAAAAAAACCAAAGCATGCTCCGGGTTTCTGGATGCTTTAACTTATTCAAAAGTTTTTTTCCGCGGATGACATGTCGCTCTTTCGTGTGTTGAGACATAAACTGACCACTTCGCATCACATATGACTTGTAACGAATGTCTTCGCGGATGACCCGACGAACAGTCCATTCAGAAACATGAAGGACTCTCAATATGGCTCTTACTGATTTCGAAGTGTCTTCATTAATAATGTTCTGAACTTGGGAGACAAATTCCGATGTCCGAAGTTTCTGTGGCCCCGTTTTACGCTTTTTGCGTTTAGCAGCACTTTCCACATCGTCATTACATGCTTCCAACTTCTGGCGAACTTTGTAATCAAACGATCGGGCGACCTTCAAAAAATTCGCTATTTCTAAATCGCTATGATTTGCGTGAAAACGATCACTGCATGACGTTTCACTTCCTCGGTTAATTTATTGTTCTCCATTGATTATCTGAAAAAAATTAGAAAAAAAAAACTTAAAACGTACTAGTTATGGTCACAAATATCTGTGTTTTCATTTAACTGACGCACCCTGTATTATACATAATGATCTACAATAAAATAATGCTAAACAATGTCAAGTTTTGCATTTTTTTTTTTTTACATACCAAATATTTTGTTAAGTATTGAATACACTAATTTTTTTATGAATATATGTCTATTTTCAACCAAAAATTTTTTAATTTTAGTTTACGACTTTGTAACATATTCTTAAATACGTCTTTTATTCTTAAATATTGACAAAACTTTCACTAATGCCCGTATGATACTTAATTTTTTTTTACAACTTTTGTCATTAAAAAAGAAAACTAGAGCAGTTCAAATAGTACGAATGCATGGATTCAATTGGTGTGAGTGAGTACGCATATAGTATATAGTATTTTTTTTTTGCATTTTTTTTTTGACGATTCTTTCAATTCGTTCTTCGTTAAGTTTCGATCAAATATTTACTGTGCTGTTAATAATTAATTTGACATTTTTAGAGTATGTAAACAAAACTATTTAAGATAAATGTATGCTGCATTGGAGTGATGTGTGTATCTGATATTAGTTTATTAAATGCACCTGCTTTTAAAAACACCAGAAATAAAAAAGTAACAACGTTTATCCTTTTCTTACAAAATATGTCTGTCCTGCCCACGCGCCACTTGTTTTCAGATTTTAAAATTGGACAAAAAAATTTAACCATCAGAATAAATAGATATTCTGGGGCGTTTGAGTAAAGACCGAATACAGACCAATCCAACAGATTCATCCTGTACTGGCCAATCCATGTCAAAGTTTAATTTTAAAAATTTATTGAAACACTCGTCTGCTGAAAAAGAGCATCGCTATCAATATTATGTGCAATAATATTACTAAAAATACCTATTTTGCATTAAAGTAAGTTTTTTTCGAGTATAAATAAATAACTTTTACCGCTTTCTATGTGATTATTTGATTTTTCCGCTACTGGAAGGACTACCTAAAAAAAGGGGATTTGAAATTTTCTAAATGATAGAGTCATTGAAGTACTTAGTTTACATAGAACAATTCAATTCAGTCTATTCCAGCTGAAAAAATTGCTATTTGTTCATGGTTTGTTTGGAATGCAACCTTTAACATACGACAATTTAAGATATGTAGAATATTAATTTTAGAATAATTTTTAAGCAACTTTGCAGCTGCTGCTATGGAATGCATACCAGCTCATTGCTTATATTTTCTGTTTTGAATACATTTAATTCTAAGCCTTATGAGATGATTCTCGAATTACTTGCAACTTATGTGTTATTCATTTAAAATTGAGTGCTTGAAATGATAGAACTAAAAGCATAACTCAGATAGAAACCACATCACAACCGCAACAACAGTTGAAATATAAGTTAAGAGATTAGAAACAGAGAACATTCTCACGAATTGCTTTTATCCAATTACTTCTCTGTAATCATATTTGAAAAATTACTTACTTTATGAGTTCCCATTTTAATATTGTGGTAATTTGAGGTAAAAATTTGATTGCAATTTTCAATGGTTAAAATAAAGTTATCTTTTATAAAAAGAAATATATGTATGAAGAGTTTCAACATTCATAAAACTATTTTGAGTGATTAATAACTAAATAAAAGGAGATCCTTTTTCTCTCAAACAACGCCGTAGCTACTCTGTTTTACGTGGGGGCCAAAGAAATTTTACTAATTTTAATGACTTTTTTTAATGACTGCCAAAGAACCATGGCAGATTCCGATTTTAAATCCCATCTGGCAAGGACAATTTTTTCTAACTGAAATCAAGTTTTATGATCGATCGTCATCTCTCTGCATATGATAGCAAGTCTTCATTTTGTGTCACGAAAAAGCACATCAACCATTAGCAAGACACAAGAAGCAATATAATTTTCTATGGTAGATAATACGTGTCCTGCTTATTATGCCAATTTGTAATACAAAATAAACGGTTAAAAGTGTGACAACTGAGATCTCAAGTTTTTTGATGACATGATCATTAGCTATTCAGTCAGTCAGCATAAAACTTGTAGGTACAACTCTCGATCATTTGTGTACAAATATTTAATAGCACACACATGGGCGTAGCCTGGATACCAGCCAGGGGGTCAAGTTTTTTGCTTATCTGTGTTGGTATGTTAATAAACATAATTTTTGTATAGTGTTGGGTTTCAATACTAGAAGCTGAAGTGCATGCGGACTCTGTAACATCAGAAAATTCAGTTGAAAGCTCGGAGGCGGGTGTAGAGACAGCACATTTTCTTCTAGAGTGCACTCATTCTGACTCAACTTTCTCTTTCGATTGACTGTAAAATCAGGTCATGAAGAATTTTTCTATATCACAATTTGCTCTTTGCACCAAAAACTCTCTAATACCAATTATTTCTTTTCTAAAGAACAAATTTGAGCACAAAAGACACTTTACACAAAAGACACTTTAATTTTAAAAAAATAACTTACAATTAAATAGCTGATTTCGTTATATTAGTGATGACAAACTGTGTATTATCTGTAATACTTTATGCATGTTATCTTAACATATTACATATTTATAGTTTGAATAAGTGCTTGAAGAAAATCTACAAAATTAAAAAATAATAAAACTAGCCCTTTATACATTCGGTCAGTTTTCGAGTTATAATTTTACCTCATTGCTAAGATTAATAAACATAATTCGATAAAATTTATGCCGGCATGAACCGACAGCCAATTTTGCACATTCAACAAAATCTAAAAAATTATAATTAAAATTATAGATAATTATATATTTTTTTCCAATTAAACTGACCAAGCAAAATTGAATTAAAATATTACGATAAATCTAAATCAATACAACATAGTATATATTGGTACTTGTTTTCGTAAGCCCAGAAATGAAACCGCGTATCTAAGAAGAAAATTTATTTTCAAAATTGAAGTAGACACAAGGAAGGTCTAAGTTATGGCCTTTAACTAAGTTACATAAAAGTTCAATTTTTCAATTGATGATAAATTAAAAAAAAACAGGTGCTTCGTTGGGCACACGAGAGAAGCGACGTTTTTTTTTTTTTTGCAGTTTCATAGATTTAATAATTTAGTGTTTTTTTTTTAAATAGCTTTTAAATTAAAAAATTTAAAATAACATAAAGTAAATTAAAAAACACACGTTAATATTCACACCAGTAAAGTTTTTTGTATTTAATTATTATTTTATTAGATCAGTGCATAGTGGTTCGAACTCTTAATCACAACAATGCGAGTTCGAATCCCAGCGGAAAATCAAAAAAATATTTTTAATATATTGAAAATACATATACGCAAGGAACAAAGAAATATCAATTTCTAAGATAAACGCTGTCGAAATTAAAGAGTGTCGTTTTTGAGATTTCACTCAAGCAAATCACAGAACAAGGCGAAAAAAGCTTCGCTTCAATAAAAATAATGTTTAAGCATATTGTAATAAAAATAAGTTATGTTCTATAATTACATTAAAAAATTATAATAAAAGCCTTAAATAAAGCTATTTCTTCTGGACAAAGATTGAATTTAAGGTTTAAAAAAGTTTTAAGTATGATTTGTAAAATGTTTAGAAAATACCTTTATCTGGAAAAAGTTGAATTTGAAACGGAAAAACTTGAATTTCAATTAAAAAACCTTTATAGTTTCTGCTTTTAATGAGCAGCTTTTAATATACAAAAGTGTTTTTATACAATCGCAGTGTATAGTGTTTTTATACCTTAAGAATTATTTACAATATTATTTTGTAGTTTTAATTTCTCCGTTATTTAAGGGGCAGGGAGTTTCCCTCTGCTAACTTCTTCGCTACGCTCATGAGCACGCACAACAGAATTGATCATAAGAAGCTCGGTCAGAGGGTTGAAATGGCCCATTTGTTTTTTTAATGAAATTCTTACTGACTTAACGAACTCTAAAAATATCACTTTTACAACAGTCACAACTAAATTAAAAAAAAATGTTTGCCTTCTTTTATATGTGTCTTTATATGTACCAAATAAATTATAAGTTATTATTAAAGTTTGTACTGTAATCTCTACCGCTAACAGAGTTGGCAATAAAATCATTACAGAAGAAAGAAAAATCAAAATATACACAAATAAAACTCACCACAGAAAAGTAAAGAAAAAAAAAAAACACGGCAAAACTTTCTGCATATTGTTCAACTTAAACTTTTTAACGCACAAAAGTTTTTGCATCCTCTTTGTTGGTGGTTTTTAATTTAATCCTCCAAACAGGAAAAACAAACATAAACAACAGAAAAACAACAACAGCAACAACATTTCTCAGTCAGCGCAGGTAGCTTGAGCAACATTTTACCAGTTTATGGGCTGTGAAAAACCAGAAAAGTTTAAGCTACTTCGTAGTCGTAAATCATAGTTTTTTTTGTTTTTTTTTATTTCTATAAATATTTTATTTATTCTAGATCTATACAATTGCGACCGGAAAAAGATATTGATTTTAGCATTTGTCTCAGACTTGGTGGACACATTTATCTTTAGATAGTTTTTGTGTGCACAGAAAAACAAGAACATATTTCAAAAACAGTTATTAAACAAATAACATTGAACGTACTATATTGCATAATTTGAACATTTAGTTCAGACTTTTTTTATTGGGGAATATAGCACCTGATAAAGAAATTTATAAGAAATCAAAAAAAAAAATTTAAAAAAAAATAAAAATTAAAAAGTTGGAATGAAAATGGTGAAAATAACGATAAAAGATAAATGGGAATAAAATGATGTGGGTGACGGATGCTTGATATGATAACGAGACAAAAATATGTTGATGTGGGTGCCTTAGGACAATTTTCGTGACGAAGAAAAGATTGCGATACCAGCTAACAAAGCTGGATTGTAATGATTCATTTTGGAATTAATTTTGTCTCAATTTCTTGGAATTGGGAATTGGTAATAGGTCATCTCAATTCCTCAGGCATGGAATTGGAAAAATCGTCTATTCCATTGCAGGAATTGTAATTTGTAAATTAGCGTTTCAATTTCTCTGGAATGGAATTAGAAAAAACCGTCAATTCCTTTACAGGAATTGTTCCTGAGGAATAGAATTTTTTTTCCAATTTCATTCCTGAGAAGTTCAGATGATCAATCACCAATTCCTTATTCCAAGAGATTGGAGTTGAACTGTAATGAATACTTTTTGACCCAGGTCTGACAGTTATGTCTTAATATATTGATGTGTAATGATGGTATGAGAAAAAATTTGTAATGATCACTGTAATTCACTGTAATTTTTAAACAAATTTTTAAAGTCGAAATTATATTATATTTTTATATCGACTTAGACAATTAATTTTCATATTGAGACCCTGGTCTCGAGTCTGATTTCAAAAAAACAAATCTATCTATATATTATTTTTTTATTATTACCATTTATCGTGGGGAATATCAAATTTATACTATAGACGTGATTTTCATATATGTGGTAGCCATTTAAAGGTTTTGCTCTATAGATGTGTAATAAGGTCTTATTTTTCTCATATATTGTGTATTTTTTAAAAAAGCTGAAACAATTGTTAATGAAAAAAACACATTTTTTTATGCCTAAAAGTGTATGATAGATTTTTATTATAATGATATGATAAGTAATAACTAGGCTACTTAACGATTCAACAGAAACATAGAAAGTTTATATGAAATCCTGGGTTCAGAGATAAAAATAGTCCTTAATATAAAAACAAAATTACCCACCACTACATATTTTTTATTTTGGCGTTTTAACATCACATGGGATTACTAGTTAAAATTTATTTTTTTTTGTTCACAGCACATAACACCTCAACTCAATAGAAGGACTCAATTTGGGGGTTGCCTCACATTGTTTATAGGAAAACATTTGGTACAAGTACCCGTCCGTCCTTTGCTGGTAAGTAATTATTTAATATTTATGGTTATGGCTTACATAGAACGTGGAAACATTGCAACCTTGTAACGCAAACTCTTTGAAGGATCATAAATTTAATGACTCAAAAATTTATGTTTCTTTGTTAAGCGAAAAAAAGAAGCAACCGCAAATGGAAACGCAACTTTGCAAAATTTTATACGAATATATTTATTGTGGTCATTCGAATGATTTGAATGAAGATAAAAAAAAAAGGTATAAATGCAAATGAAGAGGAAAAAAAAACCACAAAGCAATACAGCAAACTGAACAAAAACAAATACATAAAAAATCAAACAAATAAAAAAACAAGACCTGCTCGATAGACATAAATTCCGAGGCTTAACCAAGATCACAATAAAAAACACACACAAGCTTAAGATACAATAAATACATGGCTGTCTGCAGACAAAAGTCTGACAATCTGATGGTTTTTTTCGCTTTTTCGTTTTTGTTTCTAGTTCAACGAACTTTTTTTATGAATCAAACATGGCGCTCATCATAAGCATTAACATGCTGTGCTGCGTCAACTGATTGATGATATCATTCAACTTTTGCCAATTCAGAGAAGGATTTTTATATTCATGGTATAGTTTTATGATGACTCATAAAAATTGGCTACTATTTTAGCGAACTAACGGGATATGCTTACTTTGCTGGTGTTCTTTATCTGCACGCACATTACTCAAAACATAATTGCCACATTTTATGACTATGCTTGAGTAATGAAGTTACAATTTTATGTATTATATGCAAATAGAGGTTTCACAAAAACATCACGTAAAGAACTTTTGAACTAATACAATATCTTATAGCCTGTCAGAACTTAAGCAAATTTATTTAGATACAAAGAGAATATATTCATAAAAAATTAAACTCATTTGTTTATGATTCGAAGAACTGCGCTTTTATCAATGTTAAGCTTTCTCTTAGCTATTAAAAGCAGACCTTCAAGGAACGAGGCATCTTATTAAAGCTCATGTTAATATGCAGAAATTTTAATAGGGTTCTTTTAATGTTATGTTATGTTATGTTATGTTATGTTATGTTATGTTATGTTATGTTATGTTATGTTATGTTATGTTATGTTATGTTATGTTTGTTATGTTATGTTATGTTATGTTATGTTATGTTATGTTATGTTATGTTATGTTATGTTATGTTATGTTATGTTATGTTATGTTATGTTATGTTATGTTATGTTATGTTATGTTATGTTATGTTATGTTATGTTATGTTATGTTATGTTATGTTATGTTATGTTATGTTATGTTATGTTATGTTATGTTATGTTATGTTATGTTATGTTATGTTATGTTATGTTATGTTATGTTATGTTATGTTATGTTATGTTATGTTATGTTATGTTATGTTATGTTATGTTATGTTATGTTATGTTATGTTATATTATATTATGTTATGTTATGTTATGTTATGTTATGTTATGTTATGTTATGTTAGCTTATGTTATGTTATGTTATGTTATGTTATGTTATGTTATGTTATGTTATGTTATGTTATGTTATGTTATGTTATGTTATGTTATGTTATGTTATGTTATGTTATGTTATGTTATGTTATAATGTGTTTTAAAGCTGTTCGAAAATTTCATACATATATTTACTACATCTAAATTACTATTTTTGCATTCTTAATATATCCCAACTAGCTTTTAACTTCATAATCTCCAAAAACCAAATTCAAAAACTCATTCAAGCTCATGTTAATATGCAGAAATTTTAATAGGGTTCTTTTTATGTTATGTTATGTTATGTTATGTTATGTTATGTTATGTTATGTTATGTTATGTTATGTTATGTTATGTTATGTTATGTTATGTTATGTTATGTTATGTTATGTTATGTTATGTTATGTTATGTTATGTATGTTATGTTATGTTATGTTACGTTATGTTATGTTATGTTATGTTTATGTTATGTTATGTTATGTTATGTTATGTTATGTTATGTTATGTTATGTTATGTTATGTTATGTTATGTTATGTTATGTTATGTTATGTTATGTTTGTTATGTTATGTTATGTTATGTTATGTTATGTTATGTTATGTTATGTTATGTTATGTTATGTTATGTTATGTTATGTTATGTTATGTTATGTTATGTTATGTTATGTTATGTTATGTTATGTTATGTTATGTTATGTTATGTTATGTTATGTTATGTTATGTTATGTTATGTTATGTTATGTTATGTTATGTTATGTTATGTTATGTTATGTTATGTTATGTTATGTTATGTTATGTTATGTTATGTTATGTTATGTTATGTTATGTTATGTTATGTATGTTATGTTATGTTATGTTATGTTATGTTATGTTATGTTATGTTATGTTATGTTATGTTATGTTATGTTATGTTATGTTATGTTATGTTATGTTATGGTTATGTTATGTTATGTTTTGTTATGTTATGTTATGTTAGTGTTATGTTATGTTATGTTATGTTATGTTATGTTATGTTATGTTATGTTATGTTATGTTAGTGTGTTATGTTATGTTATGTTATGTTATGTTATGTTATGTTATGTTATGTTATGTTATGTTATGTTATGTTATGTTATGTTATGTTATGTTATGTTATGTTATGTTATGTTATGTTATGTTATGTTATGTTATGTTATGTTATGTTATGTTATGTTATGTTATGTTATGTTATGTTATGTTATGTGTTATGTTATGTTATGTTATGTTATGTTATGTTATGTTATGTTATGTTATGTTATGTTATGTTATGTTATGTTATGTTATGTTATGTGTTATGTTATGTTATGTTATGTTATGTTATGTTATGTTATGTTATGTTATGTTATGTTATGTTATGTATGTTATGTTATGTTATGTTATGTTATGTTATGTTATGTTATGTTATGTTATGTTATGTTATGTTATGTATGTTATGTTATTTAGTTATGTTATGTTATGTTATGTTATGTTATGTTATGTTATGTTATGTTATGTTATGTTATGTTATGTTATGTTATGTTATGTTATGTTATGTTATGTTATGTTATGTTATGTTATGTTATGTTATGTTATGTTATGTTATGTTATGTTATGTTATGTTATGTTATGTTATGTTATGTTATGTTATGTTATGTTATGTTATGTTATGTTATGTTATGTTATGTTATGTATGTTATGTTTGTTATGTTATGTTATGTTATGTTATGTTATGTTATGTTATGTTATGTTATGTTATGTTATGTTATGTTATGTTATGTTATGTTATGTTATGTTATGTTATGTTATGTTATGTTATGTTATGTTATGTTATGTTAGTGTGTTATGTTTGTTATGTTATGTTATGTTATGTTATGTTATGTTGATGTTATGTTAGTGTTATGTTTGTTGTTATGTTATGTTATGTTATGTTTATGTTTATGTTTATGTTATGTTATGTTATGTTATGTTATGTTATGTTATGTTATGTTATGTTATGTTATGTTATGTTATGTTATGTTATGTTATGTTATGTTATGTTATGTTATGTTATGTTATGTTATGTTATGTTATGTTATGTTATGTTATGTTATGTTATGTTATGTTATGTTATGTTATGTTATGTTATGTTATGTTATGTTATGTTATGTTATGTTATGTTATGTTATGTTATGTTATGTTATGTTATGTTATGTTATGTTATGTTATGTTCTGTTATGTTATGTTATGTTATGTTATGTTATGTTATGTTATGTTATGTTATGTTATGTTATGTTATGTTATGTTATGTTATTATGTTATGTTATGTTATGTTATGTTATGTTATGTTATGTTATGTTATGTTATGTTATGTTATGTTTATGTTATGTTATGTATGTTATGTTATGTTATGTTATGTTATGTTATGTTAGGGTTGTTATGTTATGGTATGTTATGGTATGTGAGGTTGTTATGTTATGTTATGTTATGTTATGTTATGTTATGTTATGTTATGTTATGTTATGTTATGTTATGTTATGTTATGTTATGTTATGTTATGTTATGTTATGTTATGTTATGTTATGTTATGTTATGTTATGTTATGTTATGTTATGTTATGTTATGTTATGTTATGTTATGTTATGTTATGTTATGTTATGTTATGTTATGTTATGTTATGTTATGTTATGTTATGTTATGTTATGTTATGTTATGTTATGTTATGTTATGTTATGTTATGTTATGTTATGTTATGTTATGTTATGTTATGTTATGTTATGTTATGTTATGTTATGTTATGTTATGTTATGTTATGTTATGTTATGTTATGTTATGTTATGTTATGTTATGTTATGTTATGTTATGTTATGTTATGTTATGTTATGTTATGTTATGTTATGTTATGTTATGTTATGTTATGTTATGTTATGTTATGTTATGTTATGTTATGTTATGTTATGTTATGTTATGTTATGTTATGTTATGTTATGTTATGTTATGTTATGTTATGTTATGTTATGTTATGTTATGTTATGTTATGTTATGTTATGTTATGTTATGTTATGTTATGTTATGTTATGTTATGTTATGTTATGTTATGTTATGTTATGTTATGTTATGTTATGTTATGTTATGTTATGTTATAATGTGTTTTAAAGCTGTTCGAAAATTTCATACATATATTTACTACATCTAAATTACTATTTTTGCATTCTTAATATATCCCAACTAGCTTTTAACTTCATAATCTCCAAAAACCAAATTCAAAAACGATCTTGCACACAGAAAAAAGTGCGTTGGTTTCATAAACAAAACTAATAGCATATATATCATAAAAAATTTTAAGGTGTATAGTAGTCATATTTGCAAGGACATTCCCCGAAGCAGCATCTCTCAACAGTTTCAGATTACTATGCATGGACGCAACAAATGATGATGTGCATCTTTATAATTGCAAAAATGTCTGCAACATGTACGAGTAGATATGTATGTTTGTCGCTCAAGCAAGGCTGCACTAGTAGCAATTAAACTCAATCAAGTGCATAGCATATGTAAGCCTGGAAAAGAATGGCAGTGTTTGATGCATTTGAATGCCATATTTATCTTTCATATCTCTTGAAATGTACGCTTGTGTGCTGTCTGCCAATATATCATTCTGCTTTCACTGAGGTCCAGAACCACAAGTGTATTAAAAGGATTAATAATGCGTTTCAAAATAATGTCGGATTTATGCAAACGACGTTGTTCACACATGACATTTTTATTTTCTAGCAGGACTTAAGGCATAGCCATGCGTATACTAATTGCAGATGCAATAAATATTTCATCGATTTAAACTTTTATTAACTGTTGTTGAAGAGAGAAACTATTCTCACAATATGGGCACTGGATTACAGCCTCACTTTGTACGGTAGACAATTTTTTCAGTCGGTTTTAGATGGCAAGATATTTTAAAAAACACATTTTTAATACAACATTTTTAAAAAAAAAGTTTATATTATGACATTACATATTTCAGCGGATTTTTTTTTTTAACTTTATACTTTAACTACAATATAATGCTATTATGTACTTTATGGTAAATGGATTTAAAATTCTTAAGCCCGTGCCCACCAGAGATATTTGACCACAAAGTCAGCAAATTTCTCAAAATTCAAATTTTTGAGAGGATGTTAACAAAAAGTTGATGAGTCAGAATGTCAAAAAAATTTTTGTTTAAACAACTAGTTGGAATGTACTCCAGAAAATAAATATATAAAGTCACAAGATATTACATTTTGAATACAAAAATGTAATCATTTTTATACCCCAACGCGTACTGCGTAAAGGGTATATTAACTTTGTCATTCCGTTTGTAACGCCAAGAAGGAGGCGTGCCAGGTATGGAAAAATATATATATTTTTGATCAGCATCATCTCCTGAGTCGATTTCCTGAGTGTTCTTGTGTGTCCGTCTGTCCGTCTGTCCTTCTGTAGACACGGTTACAGCCGCAATTTTAAAGCTATCGCGATGAAATTTAAAATAAAAGTTTATTTTTTAAAAAGCAGATCAAGTTCGAAAACGGGCCAAATCGGATAAAAACCACGCCTACCTCCCATACAAAGTGACTTTATATTAACCGTAAAATGTCTTTAAAATCCACAAAAATTAAAGAAATGCCTTGAAGCTTGGCATGTAAGCTTTGCTCTTCAATTTTAATCATGGCTATAAAGTTTAGAAAAATTGGATGAAAACCACACCTACTTCCCATACAAAGAGGCTTTATTTTAAACGTACAATCTCTTAAAAACCCACAAATATTAAAGAAATCTCTTGAAATTTTGCACATTAGCTTCGATATATGATATAATATGAACCATCTCTATGATATATGGCAAAATCGTGGCTAAAGCAATAGAATATACTTTATTATGGAAGTGGGGGGTATTTTAACTTCGGTACCTTGCCGAAACTCAATCCTTACTAGTTTTAATATGAAGAAACCATTTCATATGCATCTTTTATGTGTCAGATTAAATGCAAAAGTGTGCCTAATTTATGGTTTTTAATTCTAAGAAGAAATACTTAATTTAAGAAGAAGAAAAAATTTTTTTGATAACAGTTCTGCAATTCAAATATATTGGAATAACCAGCATTCGTTTTTTTTTTTTTGATCAGTTCATTGGAACTGACACTGTATCGATAAATTCACCACAACAACTACATTCAAAAAAAAGAAAAAAATTGTGAAAAAAGGTTCATACACCGAGATAAACGCAATAGTAAAAACATCTAAGCCGGCTTGAGTAACGAGAATTGTATGAAAATGAGAAACTTATGCTTATTCACCCAAAAAACATATGGTTTAATACATTTTTTTATTGAAAGTAAATGTATATTTTCCACTTTTCCTGTATATTAGTTTGTTATTTAGCTTTGATATTTCAACGATGATTTTTGTTGAAAACTTGAACACTATATTCGACATATTAAGCATGCATGCTAATATAAACTGTCGAAACTATATTAGGTAAATTACAAAATACTGAGTTCATTTATCGCCCAAATTAATAACGGTAAGTTAACATGTAAGACTTTGGCTGGCAGGCTAAGAACTGTCAAAGTCATCTTATAAATTACACTAGGGTCTTTGTTAATTTTGCATAGGCTTTTTTGTCGGTGTACCTTGAGAAAATTTTCGCAGTAAAGCAGAGTTTTGCCTATTCGAACCTATTTGAACTATTTGAATTGTTTATGTACCTTTAAGGGCACCCTTTACCTTGGCTATCGAAAATATAATGCCTCGCTACAAATTAAATACAAATATATACAGCCGTGGACACATAAATAGCACAAAAATACATGTAGGGTGTTTTACATAAATTTAAATAAAATACATAGAGGATAACAAGAATTTATTTCATGGTATTTGAGTTTAAACATTATAAACTTAAAATCAGTAGTAACTTTGTAACTACGAATTAAAAATTAGAAAATTAATGAAAAATCTGAAATTGTTCCTTAGCTGAAGTGGACGTATAAATAGCACAAGTTGGATTCTGAAAAGAAGACATAGTGATTTATTTTTATTTTACAATGAGCTTACGAATATGTTTACTATTACTTGGTACTGTATCCCGAATTGTTCAAAACAGCCCGACTTCTTCGTCCCATACTCTCCACAAGCTTCCTGACCCAATCCTTCGGAA